>VZRN01004840.1:27915-42708 GCA_013397935.1 Dasyornis broadbenti
AAAAGAAGGATTGGCTTCCTAATGCAGTTGGAGTTTGTTAAGACACCACAGAACCCCAACCAAGGCTTGGGATTCCCAGTTTGCACCTTCTGAGATCCGCAATGCGCAGCGCAGGTGAACCACTGTGTTTTAGAATGACTGAAAGGGACCATCCATCAGCAGAGAGGAAATGAAACTCTAACAACAAAATTCCAAATACAGCTGTTAATTCACTGTCCCAATAGAGCCCCCTTCTTTATTAAAAAAGAAGACTTTTTCTTTTTTTTTTTTTTTTAGTGTGTGGGAAATGAAGGCATTCAGCTCTATTCAGACAGAAGGTCTGTCTGGCAGAGGAGATGCTCTCCGTGATACAATCTCTGATGGCCCATCTGTGACAGACATCAGCAAATATTTCATAGATATCCCTCCAGAAGAAAGTGAAATGTATACTCACCATCCCGACTACTTGCTACTTGTTCTGGGAGCCATTCTCAACAGAAAAACAAACATACCCACGATTTTGTCTTAGAATTAACCCCCAACTGAAGGCAAAATAAAGCTTTTCGTGAAGAAAATCAACTAGCTACCTAAAAGATGATTTTGTTGCAAGCAGTGATGAAGCAGCAATGGATTTCCATCTCAGAAAAACTCTTTAGTTCACAGGTTCTTTTTTTTCCAATTCCCTGTTTACAAATACCACTCTCCAAGTCCATGTTGAAACCAAATTTTTACCTCAGTGTTTTTGTGGAGTGGTTAAATTGTACCTTTCTGACGCAGTAAAAGATAGAGGACAACATGTATTAGTCAGCAGAAGGAAACTTTTTATTTATTATTTATAGCCTTTTTTATTTTTTTTTTTTTAAATATAGTGCTCATCATCCTTTGTCTCTGAGCACTTCCCAGAGGTCAGTCACGAGTAATGCCCTCATTGCTGGGACGCTGAGCAGAGGCCACAGGGCCAAACCTGGGGTGGAAATGGGAGCTGCTCCCCGGACCTTTGGAGCTCCTCTCCCTCGTACCACGCAGATGACTGCTCTCCTTCACCCTCCCACCCCCAGCCTGGCTTCCCCGACTGTTTCACATGTCGATCCCGCAAGAAACTGACGACAGCCCTTAATTTTAACGAGCATGTGCCACCAAGCACAATAAGATCATTCACACGGAGCGAAGCAGGTGGGGCGAGCCCTTTACCGGGTTGACTGTGTCGTTTTGGCATGAGCTCTCTGTTGCTCCGTGGAGCTGAAACAAGATGTGTGAGGAAGGGTGACTTGTTTACAGCATCTCAATAATTAATAACCGTGCTGGAAAATGTTTCTAGATGTACACACACACACCGAGTCCTGAAGCATGACATGCACTTTGATTCATGTGCGACACGCGCTCTCTGATACATAAAATTCTCAGTGGCCTGGAGTTTGTCAGCCTGTTGATTCTGCTGAAACATATGTTGGTCTATTGAGGGAGCTGCGTGATGAGCAATTTCAAAAATGTCCCAATTTGGAAATGTAGCTGCAGACAGTGTTTTAGAGGAAGTGCTGTGTGATTGAAAGCTGAAGCTGCACCATGCAGTTCAAATTAGATTTGGACATTGTGTGCACTGTCAGTTTGGAGAACTCTTCACGTGCTTGCCAGAGGTTTATAGGACATATGGGTATGAGCCGCAGACAACATCTAGTCCTCCAGTTTCTGTTTAGTTTTAATCAGGCACAAAGATCCTTCCCTTTAAGCAGAAAGAGAAGGAACCCTGTATTTCAACAGGGAGCACAGAAAAGAGCAGGGCTGGAAGGAGTGAGAGAACAGCTTATTCCTGCATAATCTCTGCTCTTCACATGATCCTCAGCCTGCTGATCTCAGTTAGTTCTGGGGAGAGCAGAAACCAAAGCTAGCAGCCCGCAGGTTGTTTGGAGAAGAGAAATAAAACAATCAGTTTGGAACCAGCTACTTTCTCATAACCTCATTTGTTTCATTCACCAGCTGTTTTTCTGAAAGGTGGTGAAGCAATAAAACACACCCTTGGTTACCCTTTCCTTCTAAAATCTTTTCAGTCTTCTTTTTTTTATCTTTTTAAATTTTTTTTGGAAGTTGCAGGAGTGTGAGAAAACCCAGTTACATTCAGGGTCTGGTCCAGCACCCATTGCCCCCAGCAGGCTTTGAACAGCATCCACGGGCCCGGGTTTTGCAGAAACCTGGATTCCAAAAGGCTCTTAATCACATTAGCCAAAATCCTGCTGGTTTCTCTGCAAACTTTTTCCACCACGCTTGTTAAAGATGAGGGTGCTATGAGCAATTTTCCCTTCACTGCGCACGTTTAAGTTCAGCGCAGCAAAGAAAGCTCAAGCTGAGCTGGGGCCCAGTTGATTCCAATGGGATTAAGCATTTATTTACAGGCAGGCATGTGTGTAAGCACCTTCCTGGATTACAGCCTCACACTGACTCAGGTCGAAATGACTGTGCCTGTGCTGAAACAGGGCTTTATTGTCCTTTGGACTGAAGGCTGTATGTCTTGGTGTCCCACTGCCTCGGCTTTGATGGTTGCACTGAAGGACGTTGTGGGTTCCTGCACTAAATCTGGCTCCATTCTAGTCAACAAGGAACATTTTTCGTGGAGTTAATATTCACTTTCTCCTGCACAGGACCACAGAAGAATTTAAGGTTGGCTGGCATGATTGTGGCAAATTATAGATATTATTTTTTAAAAATAGCCCCTAACCACAAATCATTGGGATCCAAATCTATATTTGCTATAAAGGAAGCCAGATCCTTTTACCTTTTTTTTTCTTTTTTTCCTGAGAGCAACTATTATTTGATGAGGGAGTTTTAATCAAAATTAAACATCAACTATGCTTTCATGCCCGGCCTTCTACCAATTACATGTAAATTATAAAATTATGTGTAAGTCATGGAATACAGTGGCATGAGCCGTCTATCATCATGCAAACACGTTCCACAGCCCGCTCTTCTGGTGGAACACCGTGGTGCAAAAGAAAATCAGAAAAAGACGAAGGAAAGAAAAATATTCAAAAATTGAAATAATAATGAAAAGAAGAAGAAGAAGAAGAAGAAGAAGAAGAAGAAGAAGAAGAAGAAGAAGAAGAAGGAGATAAAAATGAAGAAGTTTAACACCAGATTAAGAAGTATTTATGTGTAGCCTGACACAATGCAGACTGGGTTCAGTGAGATCCCACCTGCTGATTTCAGGGAGAAAAGGATTAGGTTGTTCTTTCCTATGCATGGAAACCAGATAGCTGAGGCTGCCTGCCTTTGTTGTTCTCAGCAATTTAATCTAATTTACCAAAATCAGAACTGTATCCTTTTTTTTTTTGTAAGTCTCTGACTAGCAGACACCAGTGAGGTTTACTCCCTCCTCAACCCCTCAGCCTCAGTTTAGTGGCACCAAACACAAACAGCTGGGACAAAGCAGAAAACGGCATCCCAGAGACAGAACCAAGCAAAGTCATTGCAGGTGTGTGTGAACACATCCTCCTGAGTGGGGAATACCGACACCCAAAACACGGTGTCCACTGAGGAAATCCGGGTGAAGCCAAGACCCTTTGCCTGCCCCAAAGCGGGAATTCCCTCGAGAGGTGCAACCTTAGCAGAACACATCTTCTCCAGCATTCCCAGCGCAGCCAAAGCGACAGCTGTCCTTTTTCTTCCTCAGGGCTCTCTGACCCCGTCCCTCCATGGTGAGACCTTTGGGACAGGCATGGGGTCAGCTGACAGCAGCACCACCTTCTGCAGCAACGTGATACCTCAACCAAGATGAGGATGAGCAGTGCAGGAGAGCCTGGACAGAGAGGCAGAAGAAAGCAGGCCCACTGCTCCGTGTTTGGGGAAAAATGCAAGGACAAGTGCAAAGCAGGTGGGGACTGGAAGCACATGGATTTAGGGCTCTGACTCATGCCTGCAGATGGATTTAGCCAAGGCAGCCGCCGCCTCAGCTGTTTGCCCCAGTCCTCTGCCAAAGGTTATTCTGGGCCATCTGAAGGGACTGGGGACCCACTTGTGTCACACATGGAGTGACCACACACTGCAGAGGCTGGGGCAGCTCAGGGCCAGGTGGATCTCCTGCTCAGCCTCTGGGTCCTCCCCACCGCCAACGGCGAGGCAGAACCCCAAGCAGCAGCACCACAGGAGGGCTGGTGCCCAGAGCTGTGTGTGTGAACCTTTCTGAAATTTCCATCAGGATCACCACATGTGAAAGGTGGTGCTCAGGAAATGCGTTGTTTGTTCCCTTTTTGAGAGGCAGGCGGCAAGGTTTCTGTGAGGATTTTTGAGAGCAACGCCTTTGTGAGATCACCGGTTCTGGTACCCATCTCACAACGCCCACAGTGCTTTCACAGAACAGGTGAGATGCTCAATATCTCATGGAAATAATGTATTTCAAACTCAAAAAAGAATATCAATATTTCTCCCAGCAGCAAATGGTGCTCCTGAACTTACAGGCTGCTAATTCCACATCATAACTGTGCATTTATGAGTGACACCAAAATGCGGCTCTGCCTGCACAGAGACAGCAGCAATTTTCATCCTGTCTGTACCTAAATGGTCAAAAGTGATGGATGGCTCTGCTCTAGCTCCCAAGAGTTTTGGGGTGATGCCTCTGGAGACACAGGTGAGGAGATGTGTCCACCTGGCGTGGAGCCATCCCAGTGGTACCCAGATGTCCCCGGGAGAAGGGGCACTGTGGAAAGCATCAGATGCTGTGACTTTGCTGTCCCACGGTGGCCAGGGCATCGTCTCCAGGTTGCCTGCAAGCTCCCCAGCAGAGCCTGGGGCAGGTTTTGGGTGTGCAGAGCTGCTGCAGACAGCTTTACAGCAAACGTGGGCACATCTGCAGCAGCCTGGAGGCAGCGTGGGTGACAGCAAGGATGGACGTACCTTACAGCCAGCCAACTCAAATGCTTCATTATCTGAGGCCTTGGCAAGACTCTTCACGGCCTCCACTGCATTTTCCCTACCTAATCAAGCTGAAGGCCAGGCACAGACCTCCCTGCCAAGGCAGAGTACCGAGTGTCCTGGACAATGGCTCCTTCTGGGCAGCCCAGCCAGCTTTGCTGACAGGGACAGTCCGTTTTGGAGTGGTGAATGCTACGTTATTGGCTGAGGCTTGTTAGACACGCTGAATTCTCTTGACATGATCTCCTGACAGAGGAGAACAGAATACAAGAAGGCTTGTATTTTCCTGCTAAAGCATTTACGAAGAAACACAAAGCCCTGAGAAAGTTCGCCTGCTGGTTCCTCGCTCAATGCTACCCACATTGAGCTCAGTGCTGACAGAGTTTGCTGAGATGTTGGGAAATAATGTGTTTTCTGGAACGCTAAAACTATCATTGCCTCTGATTAAAACAATCCAGCTCCCAGTTTGGTATAGTCATGATCACATACTGCTCTAAACATATATTCCGGCCTCTCTACTTACGTTCCCGGTTTCATATCCGAAACCCGTGATTTCACAGAGGTCACTCGTGCACCTTGGGTGAAGCAACATGAAATTACCTCCAGTGTGGGTCTGGAAATAGCCTTCCCCCCTACCCTTTTCTCTTTGCATCTTCAGTGCAAGTGTGTGTTCACACGTGTGTGTGTGTGTGTGTGTGTTCTTGAGGTGACATCTATTAAAGACCGATCTCATTTGTGTCAAACATGCCACCTACAGGGAGCATTTTGGAGCAGTCAAGTTACAGGAGATAGATAAAAAAGAAGAGGTAATGAATATGGAGTGTAAATGCCTTAGCAAAGTAATGGAGACATGTACTAAGAGCAAGTGAAATTTGACCTTCTGGCTGAAAACCTGATAGCGAACCAATTGGAGAACTTTAGAAAATTGGATCAGCTTCAATGGGCACAGAGTAAACATTGGGAGTGCAATACAGTCTTATTAAACATAATGCACATTTAATGCATAATTTTATTGCAACCAATTTCATGGTACTGCCTTAAATGAGTCCGGGTCTACTTCGACTGTAGCAGTCCACTACCATTAGTGCCTCTTAAAAGAATTGCAAGGCCAGTAAACTATCACCGGTCTGATCTCTCCCTTAGCCCATACTTTCTGCTTCATAAACTCCCCCAGCTCCCACAGCTTGTAGCGAGATCTTGTCTTCGTTCAGTACGCAGCTTTTGAAACACTAAACTGTTTTGGCAAGTCTTCACAGATGGGAATGTTACAACATTTCCATTTTATGCTGGTGCAGTAAAGCAGTGAACCTTTGCAGCTATAGATCAGTCAGCTGAATCCCAGCCTTACAACAGGAGTTCCTGGAACCCATACAGTCAGGCTGGTGCTGAAGATTTCTCAAGCACAGCAGGCAAAATCCTATTTTTCTAAGTGACAGCAGCAGTGTTTGCCCTCTGATAGGAACAAGGAGTGGGGAAAACAAATGATGCTGAGCTCTGAGAAAGTGAGTAGCCCCCCCTCACAGACTGATGGAGTATGGCTGGATTAACACGTAGGGAGCTGCAAAGAAGCAGCAAGAGGTGTTTAATTTATACCATCAGAGTACAAAACCCCACACCCTGAGCGCTGAGGTCTTCACAGCCTGTAGCATTGTTACCCGCTCCTTGTAGAAACACCAGCAAGGGATGAGATGTTTCAACATCAGCCTGGGATTGTCCGGGTGTAAAGGACACCCTGTGCATAGCTGAGCTCGGATTTTCAACACCCTGGAGTTTCAGGGGTGTTTGAGTCCAGAACGGTGACCTGAGCCTGCCCCTGGATGCGAGACCAGCCCTTTGTGTTCTGTCACAGCGAGCTGCTGATAACATCTGCAGAGCAGTGCTGCTGGAGCTCCCCACAGGGGTCCTGTTTGCTAGGCACCGCACGCATGTGTACACGAGAGATACCTCCTGCCCTGACAAGCGTCAGGATTCCAGCTGCTAGCGAAATGCAGCGCGGGGGTGATGCACATGGAGGAGTGGAAGAGGCCACCACCGTTGTCATCAAGTGGTGCAGTGTCATGAATCAAGGCTCCAGCGGTGGAGAAATGACACACTGGCTGCTCTGGATTCACATCCTGAGCTTCCAAGCCCTTCCTTCCTGTGATCACAACCGGCAAGGGCTGACTTCATCGTCTTTTACCACACAGCGGCGGAGCTGGAAGTTTTCTGGGGAAAAAAAAAAAAAAAAAGGCCCAAACTCTATGAAACTCTTCATTCATAGTCCGAGTATGGTGACTGAGGAAAAACTGGAAAGACTGGTGTCATCCCTGATACCAGCGTCTTCTGGAGTACACGAGTTCAGCCCAAAAATGTAGCATTCTACTCTTGGGCACCACAAAATGAATCTCTTCTGTCCTGTGCACTTGGACAGCGAAAGGGCCTTCAAGACGTGCCAGAACTGGGCCCAATGTTTTGCTCTCCCACAGACTAGTCAGTGGTTTTGTGAAGTTTGTGGCCTTTGGTGGACAGAGAAAATGTTTTCTAAAACCCCACGCACGTGCGGACGTTGAACTTCGCCTGGCCACCCAAGCAAACCACAGCGAACCCATACAGGTGGGTACACACTTTTAAACACACTTATGATTCCAACAAAAGGACACAAATTATAACCCTACACGTAGGTGACGGCTCTGCACATTCATGGAATGGTGAATTATTGAAAACTACTCCGTGGATAATCCTTTTTGGTGCCATTTCCTCTGAATCAAATTATGAAGATGTGTTTCTGATTGTGAACATACTTGAAAAGTGTTGGTGTTTGAAAAAAAAAATTACAAAAAAGTCTCATTTATCTCTAGCTCTAAATATCATTTAATTAGCAATCCAGCAGCATTTACAATGGTAACACATGAACAATTCTGGAGAGGGGAGAAAAAAAAAGGAAAA
This sequence comes from Dasyornis broadbenti, assembly GCA_013397935.1. Classification (NCBI taxonomy): domain Eukaryota; kingdom Metazoa; phylum Chordata; class Aves; order Passeriformes; family Dasyornithidae; genus Dasyornis; species Dasyornis broadbenti. The sequence goes on from VZRN01004840.1 coordinate 35,719, forward strand.
TTAAATATTTCAACATTGGTCTCACCAGGACCTGGAGACTGGGGAGAAAAATAAGTTAAAACAATGGAAAACCCTTTTGATGCTGTCATATCAGGCTGTGGAATTTACAGCTGGTGGGCTGGGCATAGCCTGTAACCTCATGGCACATGTCCATGCACATATCATTTGGAGGGGAGGGATAGGCAGGAGGTGGAAGGGGTACATCCACTGAGGGATGTGCAAAAGGGAAGCCCTGCAACAGCAGGAGCAAAAAGCGGCCTCCAGCAAAGGGAGGATTTCACTGTCCCCGCTTGAAGTCAGCCTAAATTTCAAGATGGAATTGCCCAGCTAGCCAATGGCTGTCCCCTTTACAGGCTGCACGGGGAAATGCGTGTTCCTATCTTTCCATGCCTCTTCCCAGCACGTTCATGCAGGGAGACAGGCAGAGACAAGGCTGCAACTTCTGCAGTGTCGGGAGCAAGGATGCTCAAAAGCTCTCCAAGGCTTCTTGCAGGAAGGGAGGGTTCTCTGAAACACTGTGCGCTCCAGGCAAGCACCTCTGCCTTGAAGCTGTGGCTACGCACCCTCGAACGGGGCTTGCTCAGGCACCTGCCAAGAAATGCCCAAAATGCCCGAAGTGCCAGGGAAAACGCAGCGCCCACGTCTGAATAAACTCGTCTGTCTGTGCAGAAGACCGGGTGTAAAACTGGGACTTCACATTTGCTAGGAAATGCTGGCAGATTTGACATCACCCATCTCCGGCTGAAATGAAATCTGGAGATTGCTCAGGAAAAGAAGTCTTTTCCAATAAAGGGTTCCAGAAGTATCAAACTGACCTTGTGGCAGACAACATTTGCCAGTTGTAGTCGTATGTTTAAGTAGACAAGCCAGGTGCAGTTGGAAAAAACCAGAAAATATTTCCACTGATAGAGCTTTTCTTTATGTTTGAAACACTTCAAAGCTAGGAACAACTTCTCTGAGCCAAATCAGATATGCATTTGTTAGACCATCTCTGACAGAAGAGTTAATTGGAAACTATAAACTTTCTTTTGCTTATGCCCTGAGCCTAGCAAAGCCTCAACAAAGCTCCCCCCCTCCTTATGGAAATGCATCTTTTTGGTCTTACGTGTTTGACCACCACAAAACCAGCTACTTTTTTTTTTTTTTTTTTCCAAAATTTTAATGGCATCTTTCAAGCTGGTCACAGTGATGTCTTCCAAATGGAAAACAAGTCTAATGCCAAATCATCAATAGATATTGTGGGTATTTTTCTAATAAAGATTTAAATTATTACTTTAATATTTTATTGATGGGCAGGTATGTTAATGATTTATTGGTTTTAACAATGGGTGGTTAAATCATCTTTACTGGTGTGTCTCATAATTGTAATTTATTGTGTCTGTTGTCATTTCTCTTACAGCTACACCTAGAGACAGACATCTCCGTTGGTCAAAAAAACTAAAAAATAAACAAAAACAAAAGAAAAAAAAATCAAACCAAATCAACAAACAAACAAACAAAAAACAAACAAATGAAAAAAACCCAACCAACCAAACAAAAAAACCAAACAAAAAACATTAAAAAATTTTAAAGAATAATAATATTAAGAGAAAAAAAAAAATATGAGGACACAAGTTTTGTAGTTTTATATTCTGTAACAGGGAATCACCGTGGCTTGTTTCATCCTGAAAAACACAAATCAATGGAAAACAGCGCTGGTAGAAGACTAACACAGCAAAAATTCTGTGTAAAACTTGTGAAGCTTGCTGCCACAGGATGTTACAGAGGGAGGTGTCTTTTCAAGGAAGACCTGGTTTCCATCTTTACTCAGGACAGAAGAGCATGGTGAGGGTGACTGCACCCCAGGCTTTCAGCCAGGGCCCAGGTCTCTCTCTTTCCATGGTCTCCCATGTGCAGGCAGTGATAATTCAGCGTCATGAAAAAGCATAAATTGTCAGATAGGCAATGCTGAGATGAAAGGAACATTATCTTTTACAGCTGGCCAAGACTCTGAACTTTTATGACTTTCTACAAGAAGTAGCCAGAAATGACATAACTATTCTTGCACTTTTCTAATTTCTCTTCCAATTTACTGTAAGAGTGGTGTGATAAGACCAAAAATGTGTTTTAGCTGTGGGCAGGTTTTAAGAAAACATTGTTCTAAACCCCTGAAAATCAGGATTCTTGATAGAAACTCTGATAAACCCCAAAGCCTGACTGTGTTAGTAGGAGAAGCTATCATGTAGAAAATTTAATAAAGATTTCAAATATTCCTTCTGTGTCCTGAAGCCATTACTCACTGCTTAAAGGACCGTAAATCTTGAAAAGTCTTGGAAGGCTTTAATTTGAAATATATATATAAATATATATATAATATATTTAATTCTAAACCAATCAAGAAATTTAATACCAGAAAATAAATTCCCTCTCTCTTTAGCCTGTCCCTTGCTTTAAAATATGGAACTCACTTCAATAAGGAAGGTGGCTCTTTAAATACCTCTGCCACACTGGAAGAGTACCTCGAGTCCTCTGTGTGAAGCAAACTAGAGGGGCTGTCTGGAGAAGATTAGAGAAGATTTGGTCCAGCAACTCAATAAATAGATGCAGGAGGAGGAAGGTCTGTTCCTAGTCTCACAGCTAGCTCATGTAGTGTGGTATCAAATTAATTTTCCTCTTTTAGGCTCATTTTTGTCCTTTAGCTCTGCTGTGTACTCCTTCGGGCAAGGCAGTGTCTCTGGGCTGTGCAGGAAAAGATTTCCCAGCTCCCTGGAACTGCTGGAGTAGAGTTGGGATGTCTCTGAGCTCACATTCATCAGACGCTTGGATGCTGCTGCTGCTGCTTCGTGCATTTCCTTCTCCTGCTCTCCTTGAGAGCATCACAGCAAGCTGGTGGTGGGTTCGGAGATGAGATATATCCACATCTGCCTCGGAGAAATTGCTAACAGGAAAGAGAAAAAGCAGTTCCTGGTGATCTGTGATTTCTACGTTCATACTTAATGTCAAGAGTTTTCTGCTGCAGGGATTGCCCGCACAACGAGCACGCCAAGTCCTGTGGTGTTTGCCAAGGACGAGAGTGGGGAGAATTCCAGCCTGGGGAAACTGCGCCGATGGATCGCAACCCCGTCACCACGAGCACGTGTGAAAATAGCGCAGGCACAAAGAAAATCAGGTGATATGGGCAGCCACCGCTCAGGAGAAGAACTGTCCAAGTTCTCAGACTGTTTTCCTCCTCAGCCACGGAGGCAGCCACCACCTGGGCTGTGGTGACCGCCTTGCCTGGTGCTCCTCGTCCTGGGATGAACAGGCAGCATGTGGGGAGGGAAAATGAGCTCCAGCAAAGAGGAGACCCTCTGGCTCCAAGGTTACAGCCCCAATCCCCACCCCAAGAGGATTTGGCCCACCCTACCCAGCACGGAAGGGGAAACCAAAACACACATCCCGTGGATGGCTGGAGCTCAAGTCACCATTTGCCTGTCTGGAGCGGGATAATTCGTCAGACACCAGCTGCTGCACGCTCTGTCCTCTTGGGCACACTTGTTATTGTGTTACAGCCTGCCTGAAGAATGTGGGATGTCGCGGAAGGGAAAACGATCGCAACCTTGCTCGCTCAAACAATCTGAGGACTTTTGTTTTTGCTCCTTGCGAGAGCCTCTGCCATGCACGGTGCGTTCGTAAAGCGCCAGCCAGCGTTGGGAAGGGAGAAGGGGGGTGGGGGGAAAGACAAGGAGAGGGAGAAGAAGGAGAAGAAGAGGGAAAAGCCAGGCTGGCAGTGCTGGGGAAGTGCTTTTGTGACCACACAAAGAGATTTAAGACCGGATGGAAGTGGTCCCCCCCGCTCACTCGCTCCCTTGCCGCGTCTCCTCTGTCTCTGAAAGAGTTACTCAGGAGGATTTCAAGGGTAGGTTTCTAGAGCGACACCATGTCTAATTATGTACGAGACAGAATGAAAAGGTGTAGGCCTGTCTTTCCAGCTCAGAAAAAAATGTGGTGTCCTGCGAATAAGAAATGAACAGACTGACCTTTTCAGAGCTGCTGAAAGAGAAAACCAGATGTATTCCTCAAGAGTCACTATGACTGAAGGGTGATAAAGGCTTGCATTGTGCACTTGAATAAAAGGAAAGCTAACCAGAAAACAGCAGCTGATAATAGTCAGGCCAGGCTGTGCTATTGTCCAAGGCACAAATGTTCAGCATTGGCCTAGACCACACTGCTGGTATATACAGCACAGACTTGGGGGAGAAATTAAAAAGAGAAGGGGGAGGCAGCTTTCTTTTTTTTTTTCATTTTTGCTACCTACCAGAGATTGTGTGAAACTGCTAGCAGTTATAAGGCCACAGAGGAAGAAAATGATCTGGGATCCTTTCCCCACCACACACAAGCACAAACATACACACGCTCCATTTCTAGCATTATGTTCCTGCAAGATCTGAATCTAACCATCTGCCAGATGAATAGACAAAACCCAGCTTGTCTTCCAGGGTTCAGATGTAAGGGGGTGGATAAAGAGGAAGCATCACGCTGGTGAGGAGGCTGGAGCTTTCTGCAAAACAGGGGTCTCCAGAGCTCAGGTCAACCAGCTAGAAACAACAGTGGCTTTAATTAAGGACCTGGGGCTGGGTGGGGAGCGCTTGGTAGTTCTGGTTGTCCCCCACACCAGGCAGGTCTCTGGCACCACCATAAAATCCAGAGAAAAGGCAAGGGTTGGGGGAAAGAAAAGGGGGTGGAAAGGAGTGATCTGTGAGAAAAAAAAAAAGAAAAAAATAAAAGGGAAAGGAAAAGGACAAACCAGAAAGCAAACCCCATTCCACCACTTCTCCCAGACTTAGGGAACAAACTGGCTTCTCCCAGGGCAGGAGCCACTTGCTTAAAGCCCTGCTGCCATGACCTCTCTGGATCATTCAGCATCACACACCTGCCAAAGACTCTCTCAGACACTTTTGAATGTCACGCCACTGTTTGAGAACCAAGGCTGGGTCTGAGTGAGCAGATCTTGCCCATTGGAGGTTGTTATTTTTAGAGTGGGCATGATAAGCTTCCGCCAGGCACCATCCACAGCCAACTATGTCCATGCAGAAGTGTAAATCAACCCCAGTGCCTGCTGGAAGATCTTGTCTTTTCTTATTTAAACATGTTCTCTGAAGAATAACACTTTGGGGTCCATGATCTGAGAACCTGGCGGGAGAGGGCTGCCCTGCTTCTTGCTGCCCTTCCAGAAACAACAGACATGCAAAGGGTCTTTTGTGAGGTTTTTTTTTCTTTCTTTCTTTATCCCCTCNTTTTTGGGGTTTTTTGTTTTTTTTTTTTTTTTTTTTTTTTTTTTGTGCACAGTGTTGGTTTTGTCCTTTACAAAATTAGTTCAAGGAGATTTATTGCTGGCAACAGGCACGGAGGACTGGCCTGGTGCTTTTCTGCAGAAGATGAGACAGGGTGTTCCCACCTCAAAGTGCCGCAGCTTGGCCGTCAGGAGATGAAGGTGGAGTTTGCTTCCTGGCTGCTGCACCGTGACCTTGGGATGCATCCCTTCACCTCTCTCTGCCTGTCCCCGTTGTCTTGGGATGCCGCACTCGTGGGGAAGTCCTCCAGAGCTGGAGCTGGCTGTCGTAGTGCGCGCAGCTCCTCGCACGGCGAAGCGCATTATTTCAACAGGATGGAGCAGCTGTTTGTATAAGGAATTAATTATACCCATTGCTACCAGATACGAGTCCTCCACACATCAGTGAGGCAAAGAAACGTGGTCTTAAAGGAGAATCATCCAGGGGGAGGCCACAGGTATGTGCCAGCTGCAAAGCCAGACAGGAGTGGGGGGTCTGTTTCCTTCCACTCTGCCTTCCCGATGTGTTTCAGCCCAAACTTGGGAAAACAACCCCAGGGAGCAGGCTATTTTGAGGCTTCTGGGCCATGACTTTTCTGCTGTGATTACCCTGGAGGCATCTAATTAGTAGCAGTAGGGCTGCCTTTTCTTTCTGATCTCTGCAAGGAACCGTACTGAGAAGCTACCAACTCATCTCACGCCGTACCCACAAGACCTGCACAAGCTCCCCAGACAGTCAGCTTTATTTCTCCCATGTCAACAGAAGTAGGAGAGATCTGGGGGGTGGAGTAGATGGACAGGAGGAGAGGGAAAGTGATTCACGGGGAAATAACGTATTCCTGCCATGCATTCGGAAATGAAGCAGCACATGTACACACACACACACACACACACACACACACACACACAGAGTCGTGAGGCTGAGCAAAGCAGTTTGAATAACTTTCAAAAGGCTTGCTGCATCTTGCTCCATGAGTGGGTAATGCTTGGCTATTTCTGAGAGACAGACATTAAAATCTGCAGCACAGTCATTTAGAATTTCAAAGGATTCTTCTTCAGGGGGTGGAATACAAAAGACACCACAGTTATTCACATAATACAAGCAAGGTTGGGGAAACAGCAGCATGCCATTAGGTAAGACTGTGCAGAAAACCTTTCTGGAGAAGCGTAAGATCTATTCACTCGAAGTAAAGAAGTGACCCTAAAAATTTCTTACGTCATTTATCTGTGTAGATATGTGTAAAATGTATGTGTATATATTTAGAAATATCTTTGTGCAGCTATGTTTTATACACCACTTGGAGAAGAGCTTGAGAGAGGATCTGAAATGTGCACTGTGGTGCAGACAAGAAAAGGAGGGGAAAAAAAAATATATATTCAAAATACATCACACATCATCCACGCATCCACACAAACATGCTCACATTTCTTTCACCGTGAGCTTTGGGTGTCAATCAGCAGAGAACAAACAGCAAAAACGAAAACCAGGAGCTCCTTCTGTTGAGGCTTTATGAAAACGTCCTCCAACATTTCCCTGTTTTTGTTTTCAATGTGCTAAACTCGCTGCATGGCTGGAGCGGCGAGGAATGCAGGGCTCACACATGTAAAGCATTGTGTCCTCTGACATACTATTACACAGAAGGCTCACAGTTTCACCCCCCCCCCCCCCCACTTCCCCCCCCCCTCCCGGCTGCTCTCAA
>VZRN01004840.1:42723-54167 GCA_013397935.1 Dasyornis broadbenti
CTCCCCTTCCTGGTGTTGATGAATTACATGAGATGAATATCACAGATCTGGGTTTTTTAAAAACCGTGAGCTTAGGCAGCAACAACGACTGCAAAGCAGACACCGTTGTCTGAACCTCTATTGTTTCTATTTCGGGAGCACATTGAGTGATTAGTTTGGGTAACAGTAACATCACATTACCTTCTACAGGCTGGAAATGTCTTTTAAAACTGAGGCAACGCTGAAGCCATGTGATACAATACTGTAGACAGAGCCAAGTGGAATACATCAAAGAGTGCCTTGATGCAGATGTTTCATGCAGAAGAAAATTAGGTCAGAGACCACTTCAATTTCAGCTTCTGCCAGGCTTGTTTGAGAGCTTCCAGTGAATTCCTAATGAATAGCTTCTAGGGCACTTTTCTCTCATTCAGTCACAAACTGCCACAGCCAGATGAGCTTTCCATGTGGAATTTTTTCTCATTATTTAAAATACTAATACTTTGTGTTCACAGATTCCAGAATCTTCCTTGCAACAATAGCAACAACCTCCCCCTCCTTCATCACCCCCCTGCCCACCATAAAATATGAGGGAAAAGAAAAAGGTGAGAAGAATAACCAATTGATGCACAACGTCTGCTACAGGGAGTGGGTAGTGGGGTGGGCTAAAAAAAAAAAAAAAGGGGGAAAAAAAGGGAAAAAAAGAAATGCAGCCTTTACCAACTTTACATTGTAAAGAAGTCCTTGGTAAGGGTCCTTCAGAAAGGCATGATTTTTTTTTCATCTTGAGTTTTTATTTTTTCTTTTAATGTCAAGGAGTGAGATGCTTTGGAGGTGTTTTTGCAGCCTGTGCACATCTCTGCTGGTACTGCCTGCCGTAGCCACTGGCCCATTGCAGCTCTGAAGGGAGAGCAGAGGCTGCCTTGGAGCTGCACACAGCCAGGCTACACAAAGCCTCCTGAACTTCTGCTGAGCTGCAGAGCCCACCCACCTCTCTGCTGAGCTCATCCCCATCTCCCGAGCAGCTCTGAGGGCCTCTTGTGAGTGTCTCAACCAAAAAAACCAAGTGTGTTTAGACCCAGCTCTTCTTTAAAGCTGGCCAGAAGCTGAGCAGAGCATCTTGTGATCCCGTATGTGGCATGCACCAGGGACAGCAAGGTTATGGAGCTTGGAAATACAAACAATGGCCTAGACACTTCCTCAGTGGGAAGAAGTCTCCAGAACTTGTTATATGGGGCTTTTTTAGCATGATTCACCTTTACAGTGGAATGTAAAATTAGTTCAGCAAGCTGTGAGCTAGAGTCCAAGTCTCCAGTCCAGGCTCCAGCCCTGCCAAATGTGACTTTTTGGGTCTCACATGTCATTCAATCCATGCTATGCCTGACTTTTCTTTTTTTTTTTTTTTTTTTTTTTTTTTTTTTTTTTTTTTTTTTTTTTTTGTGTGNTTTTTTTTTTTTTTTTTTTTTTTTTTTTTTTTGCCTTCTTATGGTGGTCAGGTGACCAAATCTGAAGGTGGATTGCAACCTGTAAGCACAGGGGCTAACTAAGGGGCTGTGGCATGACATATGGATCAGGTAAAGACTTAAATCTGATTAAAACCTCACTCTTCCCACCCAGGCGTGCGGGGAAGAAGGGCTTCACAAAGCAGTGACACAAAATAGCGACACAAAACTCTGGCACAGAATCAGGGCCACTGAAGAACGGCTCTACCTTGCAGTGCCGAGTGCCCCCTGCTCCACCCACATGGTGCTCAGGATCATTTTGAGAGCAGTGACTCAGGCTGCCAAAGGAGACGATCCAGAAGCTGACATCAGCCTCCACACATCCAGCTGTTGTTGTTCGCTGGGTCGCAGGCTCCTGACAGAACAGCGTAAACTCCCTGAGATGTTCCCAGGGGCTTAGGTGGAACGAAAGCATAACACGAATTTGCAGCAGAACTCTGTCCTGCATCTCCACTTTCCTGTGCAGAGCTCAGCGTCCTGCAGAAGTTCACAAATGTCCTTTTGTCTGAGCGGAACAACTGAGATCTTTACCCATCAAAGCCAGGATTTCAGAGATGGCGTGGTGCTTAGGATGCTTCCAAATTCACACTACAGCGTTAAAGCACTGGGACGTGATTTTTTTGAGATGTAGAGCCCTCAGCTGAATGACTCATGGCGGGAACAGGACATTCTTTCTCATGTGCACATCCACCAGTGTGGACAGAGCATGACAATTTTGTGTTCCAGCAGTCCCACCCCAACCCGCTCCAGAAACCTCTTCGCTGAAACTCCTAGCAAGGTCGTGGTTAATCACACCCCTCCACAGGAACCAGCTGTCCACAAAATGCTCCACCTGGATGCTCCCCTGCTCCGTTTGCCGACTCTAGAGCAGATCTGTGCTTCTCTTCAAAGGTTCCTTCAAAGATCCCTTCTGGCCCTACTCTAAGACACGTTTTGGGATACCCCTCTACAGTCAAATCCACCCAAGGGATCCTCAGACAGAGCAAATAGAAGCATGAGCATCTTCCCCTCACTTCATAATTTGAATTCCTAGTCTCTCCCACAACGGCATGATCTCTGTGCATCTGGAATGTTTGTGCTCTTCTCCATCCTCCCCGCCTCAGTTCTTAGTGTCCACTGCAAAGGCACATGGGTTCGTCTCAAAGCACCTAAATGCATTTCTCCTCCACTTCAATCCTCAGCCCTTGTAGCTCAACACCTCTCCAAGGCCTGACAGATCTCATTTGCTTTTTTTAAACTTCCAACTTTTCTTCAGAGGGGAAATTTTGGTAAAAATACTGGAATTCAATTCATGGTGCATATAATCAAGACACTTCTACTCATTCGTCAGTGGCTGCTCGTGCTCTGGGGATACTGGGGCGGAAAACTGTGTACAAAATTAAAACACATCAGAATAACCCAGTTAACAGTGAGTTATTTAAAACTTAATTTTGTTTTTCACCATAAACAATAAGAGCTACCATATCCACCACCCGTTTCACACAGGTGGCCAGAGAAGGTGATCTTTCTGGCAAAAGCAATGAAGTTTTTGTGGTTTTTGTTTTTTTGTTTTTTGGGGTTTTTTTTTGTGTTTTTGTTTTTGTTTTGTTTTGTTTTTCCTGACCACTGGGCATAGAGATGAAAGCCTCCTTTCACAGCAGAGCAGATGCAGCTTGGCAGCAACGATGAGCACTTCTCATCACCCTGCAGCTCAAGATACGGCTGCTCTCCTTGCCCTTTCAGACCCTGGCATCCCTAGGGGTGCTGCTGCAAAGTGGGACTCTGTCGTGGGCACTGCTTGATCCATATCTGGCCGTCACATTTACATTTTCCACAGTAAACTGGACAGTCTTACGCAGGAACAAAAATTCCTGCTGTCCCATCAGCAGCTGCTTTTCCGTTCCTGGAGGAACTCAGTCTTCTTGTCTGCACAAAGCCTCTGTTGTTCTGGGTTCTCCTGGCCATCAACCAGGATTCTGGTATCATCTCTGCCCTTTTACACAGAAGCAATGGTCAGGCCATCTTCCACTGCAGGTCTGGATAAGTTAGGAGTGAGGGGGCAAGGGGAAAAGGTTTCTTCCCTGTAGAGTTTTCCATGCAGCAAGAAAACTGGAACACAAGTGTTACCGGCAAAGCTGTGGTCACTAAATGCCGTGGGGCTTAGCCCTCCATCACGAAAAAGGCCTGGTATGTTTGAAACATCCAGTGTTCAACAGTTTGGGGTTTTGTGATCCAATTTGCAAACAATGCCCTGTCTTCTTTGGGTGTTTACCTATGCAGTGTGAATTTCAACACTGAAGCTCAGTTGATAAGAAAGAAATGTGCAACATGCCAGTAGTTCCTAGGCATGGTTAAAATGGTTTGCGTAAGGAAAGGGAGAATCTCAAAGATGGGAGACACAGCACCCATCCCACCACCAGCATAAATGGCAAAAGTTGTGTTGAATGAACTAATTCATCTGCACAACCCATCAAATTAGGAGTGTTTTTAAATGGGCTCTTGACTGAGAATTGATGTCTCATTATTCTAAAGTATATCACAGTGAGAGCTCTAGCAATACCAAATAGAATAACTCTCCAAATTGCAGAGACTGCAGCAGAGATTTCACAGTAAAGCACTTTACATTTCAGACTTTAACAGTTTCTGCTGTGAGAGTCTGAGGGGCTGGTGAATACGGCAGCTCACCAGGTTCTCAAAGGCATGGGCACGCTGTGCAGGGCCGGAATGTCCTGCCTCAAGTGGGTGCCACAATGGCTGTGCAGCCAAATTCATCCCGTCTCAGTGACGAAATGTGGCCAGAGACAGAGGAAAATGATGCCTCAGTGACCTGGTTCCGTATCTGACTGTGGCTCTCCTGTGGTGTGAAACGGGGCTTTTCTGTCCCATTTTCAGCAAAGGGATGAACAGAGGTAACACCAGTTCCCCTCCAAATGCAGGTGTGTGGCAAATTCAGCAGCTGTGCTCAGAAGGTCCTGGGCAAAACCTGCTCAAAAAAGCAAAGCAGCCATCAGCAGAGGTATCACCTAGAGCTCAGCAGTAACTAGCTTTCTTTTTCTTATCTTTCTATTTAATAATCATGCTTAGATGCTTTGCTTTCTCTAAAAACCTACTTCCTCTGCTTTTCTGCACACACACTAACCTTGGTTGCCTACAGAATTTCATTCAGGATCAGATGTTTTAAGTTAGGGATAAGGTGGAATTTCTGCTTCAGAAAACTCACATTTAATTATGTGCTGAAGCAGAACATTACCCCAAAATGCTTCATTATAAAAAAAAAAGTTGAATGAAAATATTTGGACTATTTCTCAGGTCTCTATTCCCTTTTTTTTTGTTGTTGGTCTTTGGAATGACAGTGGGCTGGAGACACGAATCTGCTAAGAATTTGAAACTGCAATTTGACAAATAAATGAACTTGCAAATGTTCCTGTAAATGTCTGAGTGGAGCTGATTTCAAGTCCTGGTAATGAAAGGGGAGATTTAAGGTATCATGAGGATTGACAGAACTATCTGTAATGCTGAGGAAAGAAGGAATGGTGGCAACAGCATGACCTCAAAACACACAGCAGACCCCAAGAAACTACCCAAGGAAATTGCTGAAATGTCCCAGAGGCTCTTGCCTGGCTTTTGCTCTAATCCTTTCTTCACCTTAGTGTATGGGGTTTGAATCTGCACAGAGGCCGCTCTCTCGTGCCTTTTTGTCCAGTGTCCTTTATTTTCTCCAAGTTGCAGCCTCACGTCCAGACACAGCTCACACGGGCATGGCTGAAGGGCCTTTCAGCCTTTTGGCAGTCATCAGTAAATTTTCAAGGCCCTGGGTAAACTCTGAGTAAAAGACATATCCAATATGGGGTGGAAGTCAGTGATCAAGAAAAATAGTGTTGTATCCTGCACTTGGGATGGGGCAACCCTGGATGTATGGACAGACTGGGGAATGAGGGGCTGGAAAGCAATGTCAGGGATAGGACCTGGGGCTCCTGGTCAGTGGCCAGCTGGACATGAGCCAGCAGTGCCCTGGAGCCAGCAGGGACATCCCTGTCCTGGGGACTCAGGCCCAGCATGGCCGGCCGGGCCAGGGAGGGATTGTCCCGCTCTGCTCTGGGCTGGGGTGGCCTCAGCTGGAACATTGTGTGCAGTTCTGGGTACAAAAGACATTAAACCACAAAAGACATTACCACTTCTGGGTTAAAAAACCATTAAACTGTTAAGAGGGTGTGCAAGGGGAGGCCATGGGGATGGTGAAGGGCCTGGAGGTGAAGCTGCATGAGGAGTGGCTGAGGGCACTTGGTCTGTTCAGCCTGGAGAAGACCTCACTGCAGTTACAGCTTCCTTGTGAGGGGAAGAGGAGGTGCAGGCACTGACCTCTGCACTGTGGTGACAATGACAGAACCCAAGGAAAGGCCTGAACTTGTGTCAGGGGCCTAGGCTCAATATTAGGAAAAAATTTTTCACCCATTGGGTGTTTGGGCACTGGAACAGGGTCCCCAGGGAAGTGGTCACAGCATCAAGCCTGTCTTGAAGCATTTGGACAATGCTCTCAGGCACCTGGTGTGATTTTTGGGGTTGTCCTGTGCAGGGCCAGGAGCTGGACTTGATGATCCTTGTGGGTCCCTTCCAACTCAGGCTGTTCTATAACTCTATGATTCTAAGCCTCCTCATTCGTAGGTAACTCTGCCCTGTTCACTGGTGGTTTTTAATCGAGAAGGAACTGTCAAGTTCCTTGCCACTGTCTCAGCTGAGAAGAATACGGGTAAAATGGCAGCAGGAAATAATTTTGGCATCTCCCAAAGACGGACAGGGTAGAAACACATGCTCACCATCACAAACAATCTGATGTCATAACTTTGGAGGAAAATTTTTGGAGAGCCGGAGAGGAACCAGACCTTCTCACCTTACCAAGCAGCAGCTGCTGAAGAGCTTTCTTGGTCACTGACTACACAGGAAACCCAAACCTCTGGCTAAAATCAGGGAGAGCAGCGAGAGAGCCCAAACCCACATTTTCAGAGGGTTAATGAGCTTCCCACAGAGTGCAGCACTTCTTCCACAGTGAGCATCCTCATACCCTGATGGATCTCCTTCCACAATTATTGATTATGGAATCTCTTTTATCTCTACAGACCCCTCACAGAGTGCAGCTTAAGAAGTCTACTTGTGGCACATATTTAAGGCCCAAAGGATGCCAACAATTTCATCACACTGTCACTGCCACGTACCCGAAGTCTAGCGAAAATGCAGACACACTTTCAAAAACTCCCAAGTCAGCTGTTCCAAAGGCAGGACACATTCCCTCCAAGCCCTAACTTGTTGCTAGATGCTGCAAGTCAACAGTTGGCTTCCTGCCTTCCTCTTAGGCCATCTACCATCGAAACATGTCAGAATGGAGGAATATCAATTGTTGTCTGGTAAAAAGATTTTTTTCCCCCTTAACCTTTCCTATAGGTCATCTCCTTTGCATCAGTTCCTCACTGTGCTGCTATCAAGGAGAGGGATCCAAAATGGGAAAGTGGAGCTTAATCACTTTTGAAGAAACCCGTCAGACAAAAAGAGGCACCCCAAAAATCCCTGCCCTGTCTTGTTCGGCAAAACCTGCTGCACGTGTGCCTGGTGTTGTTGCTTCAAGCACATGTGAGAAGAGCAGCAGCTGAAGTGTATCACGACAATTATGGTTACTAATTTATGATCACACGCCTGACAGCAACAGAGAGACCAGAGCAATATCCTACACATGTGGTACAAGGTCAGCCAGCCTTGTCACTGGGTCACAGAGTCACTGACAGGACGTCACTGCCCTGGAAATTCAGGAACATTCTCACTGAACTGGGAGGTATAGTTAAGTGAGGGAAGAGATGAAAATTTAGCAAGGAAATTTTTTTTTTCTCGGTATTTGGTATTTGATATACAGTAATCCTCATTTCCAAGTACTAGCAGTCATTTTGGAGGTAGTTTTATTGGTGTGCTTATTAGTTCAAGAAAAATTACCTTGTTTTTTTTTCTTCTTGTTTACTTGAAGAAGATGCTAGGTAGGACCAACTAATAGTTAAGAACTGTCTCAGTGGACGCTTTCAATTGGCTTCAGAAGTCTATAAATAATCAGATCCTTCAGCTGAAAATAGTTCAGTCATTATTGATAATCCAAGGCTTACAAAAACGAACAATAGGACCTGTGGACAGTAATAGCAAGTTCTGACCCGACAAAAACTAAGCAGCAGAAATTGATAAAAAGTAACATTACATCTTAGATGATGCTTTCTGTCACCTCCAGCCTCCATTTGTGAGCCGGATTTTATTCTGTAGGAGGTAAATTGGTTGAGGGGGCCCGGAAGGAGAGGGAGAGACCAACAAGTTGAGCTCTAGCAGTTTCTACAAGAACTTCTGCAGAACTCCAGTGAGGTGTAGCGGGACTGGGAAGAGACTGATGGCGTCGGTAACGTGATTCAAGTCTCTGCTAAAGACACCAAATGCAGCCACAAACACAGACAGTTCAGGCTCCAGCTCTGTCTCCCATATGGACTGGAGACCACACACAGCTGAGATTTTCCCAGTGCCCACAGAGAAGGAAGTTGAATAAGATATTGCGAGTAAAGAGTGCAAACACTAAATTCTAGTTCCAGGCATACCCTTTTGAACTTGCACAAACCTCTCAAAGGGTTGTAAAAATATGTTTACCTGTTGCTTTTATTTTAATGTGTGTCATTTTATTTGTCCCTTGACCGATATGAACCTTCTATAACCGAGGATTTCAGGCCAATTCACCCAGGCAATCTGGCTTTCAGCTGGGCTTGAAAGGGACAGATCAGCCTTGGTAGAGAAAAAATGACAAAGAAGCTGGTCAGCCTCCCTGATTACCTGTGTGGATTGACCCTGTTAAGATGGGGACAAAATGCCTGATCACTTTGTGGCTTTGGCACAGGCTGGTAGTCTCAGTCTCAAAGCACCTCGTGAATCCAGGTCAACAAAGGAGCCCTGGCACTGAAACAAGTCCAGCTCAATGCAGTAGCTTCAGGGTGTAGTCATGAGCAGGGGCTGAACAATGCACAAAATATTTTCCTTATTCCTTGATGACACCACGCCAGGAGGAGGCTGTGGGAGAAAAAGGTGTCAGAGGCAGCCTGGAACATCCTTGGCCCGCTCAACCACGCAGCTGAAGAAGGTTTTCAAGTCCACCAGCCCAAGGGAATGGCATGATCACAGTCACGTTTGGCTGTTTTTGACTCCACAGGTAGAATTAGGGCGTTTGCATTTGCAGCTGAATCAGCTCAGGCAAGTTCCTAGCAGGAATTTGTGGCAAGGCTCAGTTTCGTGCCTCTGGACCCACACGAACATGTTCTAGGCCACACTCTCGTCTTACTCGCAAAGTGCAAGAAGAATTGCTTGCTCATTTCCTGCGTTTAGGTTCCTTTCTCGGCATCTTTGCAGCCTGGGAGTCAGGAGGGAGATGGAGATCTTTCCCCTTGAAAAACACCAAGCTGACTTGCCAGCTCCCGCACCTCGCGGTGGTCTCCTCTGCCAGGAGAGGTGAAATACAAGGCCAGCCTGTGCTTCACCCAAGGTGAGATCCCACAACAGGGAATAGCCCGAGGTCTCATTTCATGGGACGTTCGAGGCCATGCCCTATAACTCCAGGCAGCTTGCCTCTGCTCCACTCTAGCCTCTCAGAGCTTTCTGCTCTTTGAAAACAGTGACTGCAGGGGGAAAAGCACCGTTCACCCCAACCAGTGTGATTAAAGCAGCATCAGGCTGAAGATCCACGATGAGGTCCTGCAAAGACATTCATCTGTAGGTCCAAATATAGGTGTAACTCACTGCTGCTCTTTGCAAGTGTATTTGAAAGAAGAAATTATACATTTTTTATTATTAATTTGTAATTTTTTTTTCCCTCCAAAGGAGCTTCCCTAAATTTTTGTTTTCTGTGGTATATGTTCACTTCTCAGCAAAGCTGGTTCTTTTCCTGACACAGCC
The DNA here is from genome assembly GCA_013397935.1 of Dasyornis broadbenti. Lineage (NCBI taxonomy): Eukaryota > Metazoa > Chordata > Aves > Passeriformes > Dasyornithidae > Dasyornis > Dasyornis broadbenti. The sequence goes on from VZRN01004840.1 coordinate 52,137, forward strand.
ATTACTCCTCTCTCACCTCAGGCTAGTGAGGATCCCATTTACTGTTCCCCTGACTCTTCCCATGCAGTAATTGGTGGCATCATAAGGGGTTATTACATTGTTTGCTCTTTCCTCTTCCTTCTCAGCTTCCTAAAGACACACCCTACGCTGTGCAGTCCCCTCTCAGAGGTCAGCCTACTTTCTCCACAGCTGCAGATTGCAGAGCCTGTAACCTCATCATTGGCAATCTTCGTGTTTTAAACCACAGCTTCCATGAGGATTATACCCAGATTAACCACACTGGTTGTTCTCTTCTCTCCAATCTTAAAATGTGTCTCAGAATATTTCCTGAATATTCTGCCACCACGTTCAGTGTAGCCTCTCCCAAACCACCATTGGCAATACCATGCCTTTTCAGGCCGTGACAAATACCCGTCCTTTGATTCTGCTTCTGCTTTACAAGCCTACCAATTTCCTTATTGTTTCATAGCTTTATCCCCACCAGTCATAAGCATTTTAGCAGTGCTATGGAACTCATTCCCAGCTTTCCTCTCTTTATTTTCCATTTTTCCTTTTTATTGGTTAAGTTTTCGAGGGATTCTTTGTACCTGGACTTTTCCTTTTGGTGGATCTAAAGCTTCCGAAATTGTTTCACTTGTACCAAGCTACTCATGGTTTGCAAAACATGACTCGATATTAGATAGCCGGACATATCCAAATTTCCTGCACACATTTTCAGTGCACCACGATGGTGAACTGCGTCCTTCTACAACACATATGGAGGATAAATACCCAGTTCTTGTTATCTGTTCAAAAGCATTTGGGAGTTCAAAGTCCAGGCAAAAACAAACATGCCCTGCCAAGAGATGGGAAGCACATGTAAACCTATGCAGAATGAACCATCCTAGTAGCAAAGGAAGTGGAGAGCATGTTTTCCATAAGGCAGCTAAACAGCATCCCTGTGCTGTAGATGCAATGAAGTCCAATAATTGGGCCTACAGTTAATGAAATTCCTGTAGGAGACTGTCAGAAGATTTAATTTTGCTGTTTACTGAATTACCAGCATGATGGTGAATCCTGTATGCCAGCACTTCGTGCCAAAGGAGGAAAATTGCCAGTCCAGGGGACAGGATTCATCCAGGGGGAGGCCTCCTGCAACATGGAGGGGTCGGCTGTCATTACGCCCACGGCCTGCTGGAGCAAATGCATCCCTGGTGAAACACCTTAAAGTTGCGTAAAACCGTCGCTCTCCTCTCCAAACTGAGAGAATGAGTGAGGCTGCGGATGATGTGCAGCCACAAATCAAGGGATGCTCCGTGGGCCAGCGGATCAGGCTGCTCGGTGAGAAAATGCCACCACGTGCACAAGGAGCCCACAAGCTGCCTGCAGTGTAAGGGGAATACGGAAAATTAAAATGTAGGCAGGAAGGGGGAGACACAAAATAACTGCTCACATTTAATGAGAGCCTGATAAAGCAGCATCCTTCTGGGAGGTGCTAACGGCAGGGCTGGGACTCATGATAGAGGCAAATTTAATCTAAACACGCCTTGTGGTTTATTTCAACATGTCCACCCGGCCTGATACTCCAGTAAAACGTGCACGTGGAGAAACCATGCAACCACGATTCCCGTTTGCTGTGCACCCACTGTTATCTACACCTTTGCAAAGTGCCTGCAAAAATGCCAGGGTGTCAGGATGGCGGAGTTCTGCGTTTCGTTTGTAAAGGCAGCTTGTGAAATAGCCAGGAGTTGGGCTTAGACTGACGGGTTTTGTGCACCAGCTTGCTTTATCCCATATTATAAATACGCAGATGTCGTACTTATTTTCATTCTGTTGAGTAACTCTGTGGAAAACCAAAGTAATTGTGGAGGTGAAGTGGAAATTTGGTTTAGTAGGGAAGAACATATAGTTGGCTACGTAAAGAAAAATTTCATGTAAAATTGCATGTTTAGATTTCATCTGAATGTTTACTCCAAAGGGATGGGAACTGAAATACAGTTCTCTGGGTTTTTTTAAGTGCTAGAAAAATAGTTTGTACCCTTTATTATTATT
>VZRN01004840.1:60085-70515 GCA_013397935.1 Dasyornis broadbenti
GCCCACGACAAAAAACACCCAAAAAAAAAAAAAAAAAAAAAAAACCTCCTGCAAAAATACAGCTCCGCTGATGTGCAACGCATTTAGCACGGTACGGCTCCCTGGAAGAAAAATCAGTGCCAAGATGCAACTTCAAACCACCATAGATGGTGGTAGCAACACAAAGGTGGGTGCAATGGCCCAGGTTTCTCTCATGCAAGCTCAGGGATATCCCCCCCTTGCGCTACAGGTAGGTGTTCCTTCAGCCACAGTCATTAGAAAAGGAAGCACAGCCCACTGGGTCCCACTGAAGCTCACGAGAATTTAAATTCTGCTGCACAGAAGGGGAACGGCGGTCGGTGATGAACATTTTGGAATGGTCTCTCTTCTGCAAACATCTCCAATCCTCTACCCTGCTTGGAAGCAAACACGTAGCAGAACGGAGGGTTTTAAAAATTCATAGAAGAAATTCAGTTTGTCTAGTAGCTGTTTTCAAGAGTAATAATATTTATATTGTTGTAATACCTAAAAAGTGGGTGTTAGACCGATAAAATGCAGAAGAAAAAAGACCTTTTTTTCCCCCAAAAGCACTCACTGTTTTCATACAAGAAGAATGCATGACCTTTTAAATGACCCGTTCTACATGGATCTCAGCGAACAACCCAAATAAAGCTGGCGATTTAACACCGATGTAATTCCATTGAAAATCAGCAGAATTACATCAGCATGAGGTCAGAAAGGGGACATAGGCCCAGATTCGGCAGACACTCACAGAATGTGGGAAGAGGTATAGAAATCAGATTGTATGGGCAGCAACTGGCTTCAGCGGAGGAAATGTGTGCTCAGACCAGCGAAAGGGAGCATACCAATGTGGTAACTATAGCAGGCATCTATTTAATTATGTCCTGTGTTTAAACCATTCCTTTTTAAATTAAAAATCATTGAATTTATCAGTATAAGGGAAATCAAGGAATCCTCATACTTTGAACACGAAGAAATAAATTATAATTTGTTTGAAGGATTAGTGCCGTCTGGTTTGATTTTAATAAAGATAAGAAAGGAAAAACAGAGACATGGATCCATACAACCCCTCATAATGAACCACATGGCTTTTCTCTACACAAACAACAGAACAGATGTATTAAGCATACAGTACAGATTTAACAAACTATCATTTGTGTTCTTTGTGAAGATTTTAAAAGGGATTTAGAAATTCATCTTGCCCCAAAATCCACCCTTTACCTGCAAATTTTAGAGCAACTTCTTGAAATACCTTTGCTGGATTTTGCTGCATCAGGTTCCAAAGGAGACTCTTAACATATCAGACCATCTAACTTCCCTATCAGTCTGTGGACTGCTTGCTTTTGGGTGATTGTTCAGGGAATTGGCAATTTCTTTCAAATGCAGGGAAGCCTACATTCTCTTAAGTGACAAAGATGTAATTTAGAGAGCAATGATGGATGAATCCATGGTTTTGACACTGCAGCAGGCCACAGGGATTTGGTTCTGCTGCTTGTTTCTTGTGAAATGACCAGAAAATACCTGTGTAAACTTTTCACATCAAATGCAGACTTTTAAAGGTGAGGAGGTCCCATACTTTCTGCATTTGGCCTACATCTGCCCAACTAAATATTGTTTTGAAAAAGATGGAAAGTTCTGATCACGGTAAGGGTTGGCATGTTTGGTGATGAATTTATCTCACTAATAAAACCAATGAACCTCATTCCTTGCTAACAGGGAAGAAGTGTAATTGCATCCCAGAGAAAGAGTACGGAGAACACACAAAAAACCAAAACAACAACCCCACAGGAATTCAAGAAGAGAACCATCAGTAAATGAAATGGGTGATATCCCAAGGGTGACAAGCTGTCAGAAGAAAGGGAGACCAGGCAATACTATCAACACAAGAAATACTTATTCCAAAATGGAGGAGGAAGAGAAAATGCTGGAGAGACAAACCTGTTTGCACCACAACTGCTGCATTTTTATGGAGAACATGGAAAAAAAATCATGCAGGAGGTAAAAAGCAGGTCTAAGCTGCAAAGACAAACACGAAAGAACACCATGAACACACAGGACAAAAAAATGTAAAACAAAAAAAGAGTGATGCAAGTAGGAAAGAAGAAAAACTGAAATGACACAGTTCCTCCATAAAGAAAAGACCCTAACAAAAACCCTCCAAAACTGCAAAAAAAAGGGAGGTCTTGGCCTGCTACTCAATGAGGAGAGAAAGATACTGGCAGATGGCACTATTTGATGTCTTTTTTGCTTCACTCTTCAGTAGAGAGGTCCTCTGCAACCAGGTGGCAAATCCAGTGAATGTCATCAACATGAAGTGCAAATAATGTCAAAACAATCTTGTTTCTGTCTCTGACAGAGAAACAGACCTCATGTGGATGGAGATAGTAGGTCTCATCTAAATCAAATTTAGTAAGGCTTTTGGCTTTATCTAGGAAGACGTCCCTAATAAATAATCTAAGAACATCTAAATTAAACTGAATTACTGTGGGTACAAAGTGGCTGGAAACCATACCTAAATGATAATTATCAGCAACTGTTTGAATCTAGAGATGTTTCAGAGAGGATTCAGCTGGGTTCTGCCTCCAGACACTGGCCTGTTTAGGGGACTGGTTGACAAGAGTCCTTTAAGGGACCATCTTGAAGGACAAAGGAATCTGGGAACACTGGATGTTCTCCAAGAAGGAAATTCTGAAGGCTCAAGAGCAGAGAGTCCTCACGTGTCCAAAGATGAGACAGTGGGGAAGACTGGCCTGGCTGAACAGAGAGCTGTGTCTGGAATTCAGGTTAAAAAGGAAAGTTTGTGACCTTTGGAAGAAGGACCAGGCAGCTCAAGAGATCAGCAGGGATGCTGTATGGTTACACAGGGATAAAATTAAAAGGGCCAATGCCCAACTGGAACTTAATCAGGCTCCTGCTGTAAAAAACAATAACAGTGTTTCTAAAAATACACCATCAGCAAAAGGAGGACTAAGGAGAATCTCCATCCTTCTTTGGCTGCAGGTGGGAACAGTGACCAAGGGCGAGGAAGAAGCTGAGGTACTTAGTGCCTTCTTTGGATCTGTATTTAATAGTTAAAACCAGTTGTTCTCCAAGTACCCTGAGCGGGAATACAGAGTGGAATGAAGCTCTCATAATCCAAGGAGAAGTGGTTAATGACCTCTACACCTCTTAGACATACACAAGTCCATGGGGCAAGTTGGGATCCTCCCTAGGAATTCCACAGAGAGATTTGGTGGAAGAGCTCACTGAGATACTTTCAGTCATTTACCAACAATCCTGGTTGTACAGGGAGGTCCCAGGACTGGAAGCTGGCAAATGTGACCCTCTTCCACAAGATGCATTAAAAGAAGGAGATGGGGAACTACAGAGCTACAGACTTGTCAGGTGCCCTCAGTGGCAGGGAGGTCATGGAGCAGATCCCCCTGAGAGCCATCAGGCAACAGGTCCAGGACAGGCAGGGGATCAGCCCAGCCAGCCTGGCTTTAGGAGAGGCAGGTCCTGCCCGAGCACCCTGATCTCCTCCTGTGCCAAGGGGCCCTGCTCAGGGCGTGAGGGAGAGCCTGGGGCTGGGCCTGCCTGGGCTCTGCAAAGCCTTGGACACCTTCTCCCGCAGCAGCTCCTGCAGCAGCCGGCTGTTGGTGGCCAGGCCCTGCTCTCTGCTGAAGAAGCGGCTGATGGCAGCGCCGGGCAGGGCTGGGGCCTGCAGGGACACCCAGCTGGGGCTGGGCACGCTGGGCTTCCCGTGGGGCCGCTCCTGTGGAACACCTTGATCCAAGGGCTCAGGAGGCCATGGAGGGCCCCTCAGGCAGCTGCTGCCAGCACCGAGCTGGGTGCCAGTGTGGATGTGCTGGAGGCACGAGGGCTCTGCAGGGGGAGCTGCACAGGCTGGATCCATGGCCTGAGGCCAACGGCGTGAGGTACGGCCAGGGCAAGGCCTGGGGCCTGCCCTTGGGTCACAGCAACCCCTGCAGCTCCAGCCTGGGGGAAAAGTGGCTGGAAAGCTGGGAAAGGCCCTGGGGGTGCTGGTGCCAGCAGCTGGACACGAGCCCAGGGGTGCCCAGGTGGCCAAGAGGCCAATGGCCCCTGGGCTGTATCAGAAATTACGTGTCTGGCTTTAGACATTACACTTGAAGAGAGACATAAATCCCCCTGGAGAAATGGCAGCATGATAGAAAATCTTAAAAATATGTCTAAGACGGAAAGACCAAATGAGTTAGGATTGTTCTGAAAAGAGAAAACTGTGGTGAGTCATGAAGGTAATCCTTTCATACAGTTGAGTTGCTGCAGAAAAGAAAGATTCAAATGCTTCTCCACACCCAAAGACTTAAAATGCAGCAAAGAAGATTTAGATCAGGCAGACATCAAGGGAAGCTTTCTGATGGTAAGAATAGTTAAGGACTGGGGAGGATTGTCCGTGGAGGTTGTGGGATCTCCATCTTGCCAGCTTTTAAAAAGCAGATTGATGCAAATAAAGGTGGATACAAAGATAAAAGATTGCTTTTAAAATGTGTCCTCTGGTCTTTCATATCACTGTGATTCAAATGCAGAATGAGAGCCATATTGCTCTACCAACCTCATGGGGGCTTTCCTGGGATATTAATGAGTATTTACAAGACACTGAGTGCTTCACAGATACATACTCCAATGTAGCTGATAAATCACAATCTCCACATCCAACGGGGAGAGGGGAAGAAAAAAAAAAAAGCAATCAATGCTGCGTTCTTTCTGGTTTCACTGTCATGGGCAATTGATCTGAAAATGTTGCATGTTATGTGTGGAAACTGAGGCAAGGGACACAACATGCCCAAAGTCACATGGCAAATCGTTGGCAGAGCTGGAGCAGACCCCTTGCATTTTGTGGTCACTGAACCACAGCAGCAAATGCCTGGAGCATCAAGAGGCCTGCATCATGACCCATAATGTGTGTCCTGGCACAGGGACAAGACATGGTTAGCTGTACAAAATACTGTTGTCCTCTCCGGTATCTGAAAAAGAACACGCTGCCAGCCATCATCTTAGGCTCTTAGAAATTTTAGGACAGCGAGCATCATCTCGTATGAGGTCTCATAATGGTGCTCGCTGTCCTAAAATTTCCAAGAAATTCAGGCATATTCTTCAAACTTTATATTTCTACAAGGTAGCCAGAGAGGTAGTCAGATGGATACAACTTTATTGTGGCTTTTCACTGTGTGTCAGTGGGTTTCCCCTGAAGAAATGACTAATAACATCAGCCTGCATTTCCCCAGTTTTCAGCCAAATCACAAGGGCTTGGAGCAATATACATTCACCAGAGCAGTAATTAGAAGGACCCTTGGTTATCCTGGAAATGAGATTCAGATGGCAGAGATAAAACTGGTAGATGCTAAAACACAGACCCCCCTCTCTAAAGTTCTGGGAGATGAAATGGCCCTGCTGTATATCACATCTCACTGCAGTAAATTGTGGCTGATGAAGTATCGGACATGGGAACTCTGAACTACCGAGGTGCCTCTAAATGAGCTCCGGACCTCAGAGAGCCGAGCCCCCCTCTTGCACGAAGGGTTGGCAGGAAAAAACGCATGCAAGCCTTTGTTCTGCCTCTCAAACATGCTCTCCACGGCAAGGAAGTCTGCGACGAGCATGGCTCCATCCTGCAGGGTACTGGAGGCTCCCGAGTGCTCTGCCCCTTCCCCTCCGCAGATGGATTTGATTAGAAGGGCAGGACTTGAGAACTCGCAGCGCAGCTCTGCTTTTCAGGCATGGTGAGTGCATGCGAAGAGATGGCCCCTCAAGGAGAAGGGACATTTCCAGCACAGAAGCCGAAGTTTTCCCCGTGACAGCAGGAGATGCTGTCGAGTCCTTATTTGCTGGATTTACTGGCTTCCACGCCGGCATGCTGCTGGGAGACCGCTCGCTGTTTGATGGGGGCCTGAAGTTTAAAGCTGCTTCCAGAGTTTTGTTGAGACAGACAGAATTCTGTCAACAGCACACCAGACAGAGAATCGTTAATAAGAACACACTTTGGGATGCTGCTGTGTGCATGCTCTCTTCCTGGTGGTTGCAGTTCCAAACTAATTAATTTCTGTGATCTGAACCATTCTCTTTTATTAGTAGTACCAGCATGTGCAGTGCTGCATAGTTATAGATGATGTGCTCTCTCTGGGGATCCTATCAGCATGCCATTGTAGGTCTTCACAACTTGGAGAGAAATGTCTCCTATGCTTCCTCGGCAGCGTTAAAATTTTTTTTCATGTTGTTATTTATTTCCCTTGAACTCATTCTGCTTTCTCCCTCCTCGTGAGCTCTGTGTTTGCTCCTTGTGGGTTTCAGGGGCTGTTCAGCTCCGTCCTTGACTCTGACTGCTCAGAGTGACCTTTCTGATAATTCTTCTTCCCTCCCTGGGGCTGAGGTTTGTGGGTAAGGCAAACTCACATTTTCCTTGGATAATCTGACTTCATTATTTTCATTGTCAGGGGAGCATGAGGTTCTTCTGCTCCTTGGTGCACAGCCTTCAGGATGAGTGATACATGGGTTTCTCCTATCTCATGACAGATAATCTTGACAAGGCTCCTCTCTTCTATTGCTTTTCTCGCTGGACACAGCACAAAACCACAAACACAGGCACACACACGTGGTCCTTCCCTGTGCATGGGCCCTTCTCACCTGCACTGCCAGCTCTTGTGGGATTCTGAGCTCTTTCCTGCAGCTCGGGCAGGAATGTGTCCACTGAGGTCCCCCAAAGCACCTCTCCACGCATCTTTCAAAGTGTCCTGATTTGCAGGAGCTGAAGGACGATTAGCCAGTAATCACTGGCCTCTTTTGGAAACCTAATATAGGGCATAGCTGCTGCTTCCAGAGACTGCTCCACTAATTGTTTTTGTCATTTCAGTCTTGGTTCATTTTACTCCCAGGTCACTTTTTTCTTTTTCTTTCTTTCTTTTTAATTTTTTTTTTTCCCCAGAAATACCCAAAGCTCCATGTTCCACCTGCCCTTGGGTGGCAGCCAGAGTCTGTTTTTCCCTGAACACAGAGCAGTTGCTCGGCTGCAGGAGACACCAGTATTTCAACTCCAGATATCACCGGGACCTTCTCGTTTTCAAGCAAGCCCTGATGGAGATTTTCGCAGTTGCACTTGGAGTCAACTTGCGCTTTGTTTAGCACTGGTACACGAGCACCTCTGAACCAGGACCTTTTCATCACTGCTGGATGATGAAAGCTTGGCTTGCTGTTGGCCAGTCCTGACCCCCACACCTGGAGCACATCTGCCTTGCACATCTCGAATCTCCCAGCCCTCGTACAGCCTTCCATCGGCATTTAGAATTTCTTTCTGTATTTTACTTCTTTTCAACAGCATTCATCTCTGTCACAACAGACTGCTATATTCTGAGTATAGATTTATCTGTGCAGATCCCATTCCAAATAACTATCTAAATAAAACGTAATATTTCTTCTCCACAGCCATGTCGTTTGTTTTTCGCCTGGAAGCCTGAACATTTATTGATGAATCCATATTTGTACTACAGCAGTCTCTCTAATAATTTCTTTAGTCATGTTCTGTGTGGTTTGTAATAGTGCATGAAAGTGGAAAGGGAAGTTATGCAAATATCAATAATAATTACATTCTCTGTATGCAGATTTCCTCAATATTTCTTGAAATTCATCTTCTAAATTACTTTTGCACAATTTAAGCAAATGTAAACATGCATTTTAATAATTGTGGGACCATTTAGAGTGCAATCTCTACTCAGTTAATCCTCGCAATTAAGGAAGTACTGTAAATAAAGACAATGTATATACCTAGAAATATGGTTGCATTGATATTTACATGTTTTACAAGTTAGTAGGTTGCTCGTCTAATTCAAAGTGACGGTTTCATTGTTCGGGTAGATTTAACTGTTTTAATAAAGCGCAGTATTGCCATAATTGATTTAAGCGAAGTTTCCAGAACTAAAGCCAAACACTCTTGAATATGCTGAGCTCTTTAGTCGTTGATGTTTGTCTGCTGTCACCATATATTTTATATAACAATAACAATAATGCAGCCTTACACTTCCACCATTAAAAGCAGTATCTCACCAGACACTCCAAATTCAAAACTTTTATGAATGTCAGTTCCTCATCCCATTATTGGTTTTACAGAGGCTTCCGGTATCTTTTGTTGCTCCAAATCTGACCAATGTGTCTTGCACTACTTTGAAGCCAGTAACACGACCAATAGATGCTGTTTGAAATCCTGTCAGCGCTCTGGAGCTAAAACTCTGTCTGTCCATGGACCCACCTCTCCCAGTCCCTCAGCCCTCACCCCTGGCTCTTCAACACACCAAGAGATTTTTCCGCTCCTCCTTCCCCCAGTGTTTTCAAGGATCACAGAGAACATCATTTAAAAGCTCTCAGAGAACATCCGAGGGGCATCATACTCCTTCCAGCCCACTGAGGGCCCTGCTGGGGCTCCCTTCTTCCAAGATGTGGGAGCTTGGTGTCTTTAAAGTGACTCCCAGCAGCTGCAGGAATCTTCTGCTCTGCATGTGACGTCTTTGGAAGCAAACGAAGCAGCAGGCTGAGGACAAGCCTCTTGAGGGCTGTTGACACATCATCTGTTTCGCTGGGATTCAGACAGTCCTCAGCAGGACAAAACAACTGCCAAGCCGGGATGCTTTCACATGTGAGCCGACCCACAAGGCGGGAGAGAAAAGATGGATCTCACCCACCTCGGCCTCCTCCCAAAGCAGCCCTGCTGGGGATGTACCCATAAATCAGCCACAAAGCCATCTCCAGAAAGGGTCAATCCTTATTGTACAACAGCACTTGCACCGGGCTGTAAATTTAAAATGAGGATTGCAGAAATAGGCTGGCGAGCCCTCCTCCCCAGAAGAGCTGACAGCTGCCTGTGCCCCATGGAGCTGCAGGGACCCTTTTGGAGGCAGTTGCTTACAGAAACAAGAAGCTGCCTGTAGCCAGCATCCAATAAATCACCCCTTTCGACTTCGGTTGCACATTCTCAGATGCGCAATCAGAACACAGATCCATAGATTTTGAGGGCAGGAGGGACTGCTCCGATCATCCGGTCCGAGGTCAGCGAACATCACCCAGCGGCTCCTGCCGCGGAGGGAATAGTTGTGGGCGTCTCTTTCAGATGCTGCTGGTGCAGTGGCTGTCAACCAGTGAGACATGCTTATCCCAAACAGAGCAGTGCACATCACCTGATCCTGGAAGGCTTCCAAGACGGAGAGCCAGGCTCGGATTATATTTGTTTAGAAGTAGAAAGAAAGGAAATTATCCCCCCACCCCGAGAAAATCCGATGCTGCCCACCACCTTGTGGGGAATGTGGTGCTGTTGATGAGAATCACAAAGAGCACGTGGCTGCTTTGGTGTACCCCTGGTGGTTCCAGCACTCGGGGCAGCGAGGTATTGCTCTGAAACCAGAACAAAACCAGAGGAAAATAAAACCTCTGTTACAGAAAATAGGGATACACGCCGTAAGTACTCCCAGGGGACAAGAGATTTTCCACGCCCCACTTTACAGAGAGAGGAAAGGTTTGTAGGAAGAGGCAATATCTTTTATTAGACCACCTGATAGATTTGGGGGATAAAAAGGGCAAGGTATCAGACATGCAAGCCCTTCTTCACATCTGAAATATAATTTTATTGATACTGGCCTTAGGATATCTCGAAGGGCCATGGAGTTTTTTTTGCCTCATTTCTTACAGAAGAAAACTTGTGTGCTGTCTGTCTGTCAGCCCCACCTAATTGCTTTTGAATCAGTCAATCGATTTCAATCACATTGTCAGGGGGAAGGGTAAAGGTTTTGCAGATATTACATTCTCTCACGTTTAAAGAAAATAGGTCACAAGGCAAAAGACATACCCAGATGTGTGCCCCTATGAGGGAAAATTGCAGGTTGATCATGAGACAATCCACATGGACGACAAAAATAGGAAAACAGTTTTTACCAGTTTTGCAGAGTGCAGCACACTATTTGTTTTAAAAATCAGATTCCCTCCAAAGGGTCTCAAAAAATAATTCAGGAGTTAAACCCACCTTCTTTGAGCCTGTCTGAGTCACCCTTCCCATTTCACTGTCAAAACTGGCAAAGTTTGCTGGTTTTCATTCAGCAATTGCAAGCACTTTTTTTTTTCCCTTAACCTGTATTGCGGCAGTGATGGCTCATGGCTGTGGTTCCTGAGAGCCCCAGAAAAATTCCCTTCTCCAAACATCTCGCTGCTGACGGGTGAGCTTTGCACTGGAGCGCAGATAGGAGCTATGAATCAACATCTGTGCTGTTGCATAAGATGTGGCATTGGCAATCTCTATCTCACGAGACCCTTGCTGTTTACTGAGGAATGGGTTGAGATCTAGGTCTGGAGTTCCCTTGGGTAACAATCTGCAACTGGGGAAGCTCCTCAGGCTGTGATTTGCTCTGGAAAACCTTTTTTTTTTTTTTTTTTTTTTT
>VZRN01004840.1:70530-92472 GCA_013397935.1 Dasyornis broadbenti
TTTTTCACTCTGTCAGCCAAACCTTGACGAGAAGAGAAAAACAGCACAAAAGGTGTTGAAGAGACAGAAGGTGTCAGAAAACAGTGATCTGACAGCTCTTGCCTTGTGGGCAACTGTGCTGACACAGGGCTTTCTTCTCTTATCAAGGTGTTTTGTAGTTTTGTCTCTCTCTCTCTCTCTCTGTCCAGTAGCCTTCCCCACTTAACTCCCCTAAAGGCTGATTAAAATGCAACCTCGTTCAGCTTCTCCTGTGTCTCCTTTTCCGACTCCCATCCTTCTCTCCACAGTCAGTCTGGGGTTTCTCACAGCTCTTCACAATTTTCACTGCAGGTCTGCGCCCGGATTTGGTGTCCTTCCTGGTGGAAACGATGACCTCACGCTCGCAGCTCCAGGTGTGGGATCGCAAAAGCCGGTTTCCACTCGCAGCAGAGCACAGGCAGGAGCTGAAGGTGATACCACAAATGGCAGGGCAGCACCTGGGGACACGTGTGGAGCTCTGGGCGGCGCTCAAGGAGTCAGACCTGAGGAACAGCTTGGGTGATCCTTCCTGAAATGCTGCTGTTGCGTGTTCCTCCTCCGCAGTCATTGTAACTGGAGCTTCCCTCCACCTCCCCGCAGTCTGACTTCCTCTATATTTAGCCACCCTACCTACTTACTTAACAAGGAACAATAATTTCTCATTTATTAAAATTCAGGCATGCTAGACACAAAGAAACACATAGTGCAATTAGGCCTCGTAAAGGCAAGGCTGTCTCCCAGGGTTCTTTTACAGAAGCGTCTCACAACCCAAGTCTTGCCTTTAGCAAAGTCTCCAGTGGTGCTGCAGGTGCAAACTTTGGCATTTGAGCCATGAGAAGGCAGGAGCCTGAAGAGATAATCCAGATTACCAACTCCACAAGAAGACAAATTAATGCATATAACCAATACCCAACTACCAATACACAGCTCTCAGACATACATGTTAAAACCATCAGCTAATTAGGAATATGGATTTTCTGTCTCGTGCACAATCTCAGGAAGCTTCAAAGTGTGGTAGTAGAATATTAGCAACCAAAGAAGCTGCAAGACTCATTTCAGAAAGCATTTTAAAAAACAGAACCTGTGTTAAAATCAAAAGAAGTGATACACTTATTTGATCTATTTTAAGAACCTAGCCAGCTCAAGGTCAATTGCTGATCAAGAACAATGGAGGAAAACTAGGTGAGATAATTTTAAAGACATTTGAATTAAGACACAGATCCAACCTGTTTTGAAGGTAATTTATAAGAAATTATCTCAATTTACATAATTCAAGTGTTTTTACCCTAGTACCTCAAAGAGGTTCATCTACATATGAATTAGAAGATATTGTCACAGATTATTTCTCCCCAAATCTCCCCAAATCAGAGCTCACACATGGAAAACATGTGCTGTGGAAGAGTGATCCAGCAGATAGGAAACTTCTGCTTCCAAGGCAGCAGCTCAGTGCTTCAGGCAACGCGCAGCGCAGCCTCCAAAATGGCACCGGTTATCCCAGGCGGCAACTGAAATTCCTTTAGAGAGGAATTAGGGCAGCCCAACACATCTTGGACTAGCTGAGCTCCTCTGGTTAATAACCAAAAGCCACCTGCAGAACCTCAGTAAGCACCCTTTTGTCCTCCTTTAACAAGCACACTCTCTCACGTATAGAATAGCAAGTTTCGCTGAAGACAGCCACAGCTGTCTTCCCTTTCCCCGCAAATGAAAGGGTCTGCACTCCTGCTACAAAATGGTTATCAAATGCAGTGTCAAAGCAAGTGTTTCCCCTCCATTGTAAGAGGCAAGCTGAATACTTTCAGCACAGCTTTCAGTGTCTTCAGACCCAACTGCAGCTGCACACACTCCAAACATTCTGCTGGCGGCTTCCTGTTTGCATTCCTGGGCTGGGGAGAAGGAGGACATTTCTTTCCAAGTCTGCTGCCTGCTCCTGGTTTTCCAGCTCTCTCTGTCTTTTCTGCTTCTCTCTTTGTTCTTCCTTTAGGAAATCTTTGAGATTCATGAGCATAACAAGAATCCCTTCCCTCTGAACGGTGCTCTTAAATTGGCTGGTTGTTTCGGGCAGGGGCGGGGGGCGAGGGGGGTGAACAAAAACCCAGCCACTGTGGCCGTGACAGTCTTCATTTACACTCACAGCTTTCTGGTGCTGGAGTGATCCCTCTGTGAACGTGTGTGTGTGTGTGTCTTGCACCGAAACCAGGGAGCCCAGTCCCGTCCAAGGGCACAGATGCCAAAGAAGGCAGGGTTTGCACTCCCCACCGCCCAGCCCGCTCCTTCTGGGGCTCCATCCCCTCACCCCGCTGCTCAGGAGACCACACTCTGCCCTCCAGGAGGGCTCACTGGGAGTCAGACACGCACATCTGAGGTCCAAATTAATGTCTGAATCAGTGCATGTGAATCAAGGATGCTGTATTGGGACTGACAGGCCCTGACCATCATTTCAACTCTCACTGCAGCTATGAATACTGATGCTTCTTCCTTGTCGTAATTTTCCTTGCCTATTTCTGCAACCAGGAGGGAGCACCTCCTTTTCTCCCATCTCTTGTTCTTTCCTATCCAGGGAGTCCTTCTTTTTCTTTCCTGCATCTCCACTAGCATTACTGTCCAATGTTTAAACCTTGTATCTGCTTTAAAACGAGAAAAGAACTTCAATCATTTTGTGAAAAGCTCAAGTTTCATGTTTGCCAATGATGCTGCAGGCAGATCTCAACCTGTGGGTTAATGTTTCTTTTATAAAGTGAAGACACCTGATTTCTGTCAGTCCTTGGCTTAAAAATGCACCATCAGCCACAGCTTCCTAAACAACCATATCAAATAGACAGAGAAAAGCAACCAAAATGGTAATCAGATTCCACTGAAGGGACACCAGCACAACACCTGCTGTCCCCGTCCTGCTTGCAGGAAAAGGACTTCTGCTGTGCAAAGAACTCTCTGGAGTATGTGGGGCAGATAGAATTACAGCAACCAGAGGATTTTGTTTCAGCTGATGCTTGGGAAAAGGTTTGACCCAGAGAAGCTCTTTCAGAAGGTGTGGAGGCTGGGGGTGAAGGCTGGCTTGTATGACTCTGGCACTTATTTCAGCGTGAGCTGCAGGGTTGCACCTCAGCAGCGTTAAGTGGTGGTGTCTGACCGCAACACAAATGGGTGCACAGGTTCTCAGAGGTGGTCCTGCATGCAGAGGAACACGAGCACGCAGACTCTGACAGCTCCAAATGCTCTTTGTTGCTGCTCTGTAACAGAAGTTGTTGTGTCCTCTGCACCTTGGGAAAATGAGGGGGAAAATAACATATTTGTGTAACTGCTGGCAGGCTTTGCCAAAGCAGCTGCCATAGGCTCCATGTCAAAGCACCAGGGGAGCGCCTAATCCCCTTAGAAATTCAAAGGCATGTGAAACATTCTGTCATTACACTGTCTCTCTTCTACTCATCTCTCACTCTTTGACTCTTCTGCATCCAGTTCCAGCTTCAGACAAGGGGAGCGTGGCTCGGTGGCAGCATGATAAAATCACATTGTCTCCAAAAAAAAAAAAAAAAAACCACCAACAAAAACCCAACAAAAAACACGAAGAGAAAGGCTACTGTCAACAACTGGCTTTAATTGGATGGATGGGTCAAAGAGACAAGGTTTTTCCCACTGCAGAAGGCTGGGACATGGGGCAAAGGAATGCAAGGGAAGTCAGGCTGTCCCTACCCCTGCCACGAACAAGTAATGCTGTACATGTGCTGTGTGTGACGAGGCGGGTCAGCTGAGAGAGCTGCAGCAAGATCTCCTGGCTCTGGAAAGGTGCTGCCAGAACCCCAGGATCTCCAGACGCTTGTCCAGCCACCACTGAATTCAGCAGGCACACAGGTCTGGCCTAACAGATGCCTCAGTCTGAAGAGTTTTTTGACACGACAGTGAATTTGAAATAACACAATCCAAATAAACAACAGCAACAGTTTTTGCACATGGGGAAAACAAAATCTTCCCATGACAGCAGACATGATCACAATTTTCTCCCTGTTTTGGAGAGTCAAACCATTGGCAAGATAGATGACTTCCTCTGGTGAAAAGTTTGGCTTCTATTTAGGGGTGTCCTGCTAATCCAGAAGCAAAGATGAGCCCCAGATTTTCATCACCAGCAGCGCACGTGGGCAGTTTTTGATGTGCCAGAAGAAAGCTGAACTCGATTCAGTGAGTTGGGAGTAAGGTGCACACTGATCTGCTTCTGCAATCATGGTTCAGAGACAGCAATCTGATTTCCTGATGCCTTTGCATTTTGGAGGCAGTGAAGTGAGGCCCTCTGACAAAAATATCACCCAGTGTGTTTTTATTACCACAAAATCCATGCCTTTGCCACTTGTCCACATACCACTCTTTAATGCAAACCTCATGTCATCCTGCTCTTTTCAGGTCCTGATTAACTCTAAAATGCCCAGATCTGCAGAGCCAGCAGGGAAAACAGATCCCTTCCAGTCAAGAATGTAAAAGGGGAGGGGAGAGGGGGGAGAGAAAGAGAGAGGAAGAAAGACCTCAAATTGCTTACTGCTTGGAACTGATAAAATTAAAAGCAAAAAATATGGAAAGAATTGCGCTTTATTTGATGTCTTCTGTGCGTACAGATGAAACATCACTCTATATTATAAAGTATGTCATATGAAAAGATACGAAGTACAGAATCAGTCTGTCAGTTCCCTATTGTTCTAGGCAGCCAATGGTGTCAGCAGTAACTTTTAAAAACTTATTTTTCTACTGTCTGGAGGATGGACATTCGAGGTTTCTGCTGCCCCTTGTGTTTACTGGGTGAACACTGACAAATGCAGTTGAGGTGTTTTAATTTTAAATCTCTGCCTGATCATAAAACTCCTAGAAAAGAGTTCGAGCTTTTTAAAGAAGTAGTAATCAAAAAAAATTTTTTTCAGCTTATTCCAAAGACACACAAGACAAAGTCTTTTCTTAAACAAAAGATCACGGGACTGAGAATTCAGAAAGTTCACTTCATGGGACTCGAATGAATCACAATTTTACCTTGTTTATGGCAGCAAGCCATAAAAAGAGAAATGTTTTTTCCCCAAAAAATTGTGCATACCCATCTACTATCAAATGTTTGGCATGATAAAAATCTGGAAGTCTGCCATTAAGTTGCAATAAGTTTAGCAAGTAACGCTGATAGGATTTGAGCATTAACTCACCAATGGAGAATGCCAGTGCATTCACAGGATCATCAGTGTAATGGATTCTGGCATTCCCCTCTTACCATCTTTACAAATGTCACTTTCGTTCTATTGTAAATTAACCCAAATTTCTTCCAAAGCTCCAAAATAAGGCTTGCTTGCAAGCAACCATCCCCATCTACCTTGCTACTGACTATATTACAGCAGGGAACATGCACAAGTTACCCTCTATACAAATCATTCAAGATACGTAATTCCCTAATGAATTCACAGACTTGAGGAAGTGCTGCCTTAGACTTCATTTCCCACCAGTGGGAAAGGGCAGTGGAAGGCATGAAGTGTCCCAAGCGAAAGGGCAGCAGAGATCTTCAGTTACTGATCTGGTTAACACCGTGTGTTGGATCTCAATCTGACGTAAATCAGAGAAGCGCTCTTAATGTGAAAGACGCAAAACCAGTGCACACCACTCATGGATCTGCCCTCAACCCTGCCCACTTAATATTGGAG
The DNA here is from genome assembly GCA_013397935.1 of Dasyornis broadbenti. Classification (NCBI taxonomy): domain Eukaryota; kingdom Metazoa; phylum Chordata; class Aves; order Passeriformes; family Dasyornithidae; genus Dasyornis; species Dasyornis broadbenti. The sequence continues at coordinate 76,206 of VZRN01004840.1, forward strand.
GATTTTATTGCTTACTAGAGTGTAGTCTCCCATCCCTTTATCAATTATTCATTCTGGACAGCAACCTTCTCCATGCAGTAGCAAGAAAATCTGTAGGTTAGATCTAATTTACTCTTTTAACCAGTTTACTCCAGTATCAAGTATTTAAATTGGCCTCACTGTGCCTTCATACATTACAGCCATATATCAAAGCAATTTGTGCAAATGCCAGCTGAGCAGCCAGCTACATGTATCATGTATTCTGAGATTACACAGTTCCAAATGCCTTTGTAAAGCAAACCTTTCATGAATAAATCAGGAAATACCCTGATGCATCCTTTATGTAGAGCAAGGTATTCTATTTAGGTCACAGGAAGGTTCTGCCAGGTTTGCTAAAATGAACAAATCCCCAGTGTGTGCTCTCACTCCAACACGTTTCATAACACAAGCAAACATCTCCCACTCAGCCACGCTGTGCGTTTGTGACTGCTGATGACCCTGCACTTGCTGGGGATTGGCCCGATCACGTCAAACTCAAAATCACTTGCGAGCCCAGAAGGAAAACTGCCCTGGTGGCTGTTCTGTCTCAAGCAAGGATTGACAGACTTGAAAAAAGTATTTCCAAATGAAAGCCCTGCCTCTTTGCTGCAGGAGGGAACCTAGAACGTGCACCTTTCCCAGGGGTCTGAGGGAGGAGAAGGCAGCACACGGGTCAGGCAGCACAACACGTGATGCAAACTTCTCCGTGCAGCCCATGGTTCCTGTCCAAGGACATGACAGGAGCACAGAATCAGATGAGAATCAGCACACTGAGTGCCGAGTGCAACATCAAAACCAAGCTATGCAGTCATCCATTTCCTCTGCCTCGGATTCAAGATGCTATTGTTGGTCTGATCACTCTTCCTGCAGCGGAAATATCTATGATAAGGTTCCAAGCATGAGGGTTTCCAAATTTCCAGACAGACTGAAATGATAAGTTATCTAGAGCAGAGGAACGAGAAGCTAAGTGCAAGTTTGCTTTTCCTTTGAAAGGTCTGGTAGGAGACAGGGAAAAGAGGAGGGGAAAAAAAAAAAAGGAAAAAGAAACAAGAAAAATGTTAGCAAAGTTAAGGGGAAATAAATCATATCCTACCAAAAATACCAAACACAGAAGTTTTGTTTCTTCAAAGACATGGTTTGAGAGTAAGAAAACAGACTCTCCTGTCAATAGATGGAAGGGTTTCCACAGAACACCAGTGCTTGGTGAAGCATTTGCAGCCACCAATGAAACTTACTCGAGTGGATGAGGACAAAGACTGGCTGTCTGCATGACACTGCTCCCATTCTCTCTCTCCCACCTCAACTCCGGCCCACTTGGCTTGTGAGGCTACCCAGGCACATCCCAAAGTGCCACCCCCTTCTTCTGGCTTCCCCCTTTGTGTCTGCTCTCCTTCCCCTCTTCCCCTTTCCCTTCCCTCCCTCTGCTCTCCACCACAGCCCTGATCCCACAGCGCTGGCAGCCCGCCCGACCCTGCCACCCCTCTGCTCTGCTGGTGGAGGGAGCAGCAGCAGGGTGGGACTGCAGTGACCTCAGGCAGAGTGAGGTGCTGCTCCGTGCCTCAGTTTCCTCAGTTTCTGCGCCTTCGTAAAGCACATCAAAGATTTTTTTTTTGGTGGAAGAGGCCACTCCTCACCCAAGCATCACCCCCAGCCCCCTTGGAGAGCTTTGCCCTCTTCAGGTCCCCATCAGGGCTTTCCTCTCCCCCCAGGAAGGATTTTGTTCCTTGGCAAGCAGCTGTCTTATTAAGTCAGTTGACCTGATTATTAGAATCCAGCCCTGAAAGAAGGTACTGGAGTAACACAGGCTGCTTTGTGTGAGTGCAGTACTCTGCTTTCAGCATTATTTGCCAAAGCTCTCTGGTTGTTTGGAAATTTGTTGGCCTGTCTGCGTAAGAAGCATTGAAATAGATTAGTTGCTAAAACAGCACGGTGGCCTGGGGAACATCTCCCTTCCACTCATGGGAAATCTCCAACCAGTGACACTTTAGAGCAGAGCATAAACGAGTCCAGGACGCTTTCTTAACTGTTCCAGGCTCTTTTTGGGTCACAGTGGAGAACAGTAACAGAAAGCTTCTCTCTGTACCTATTTCATGCCTTGGTGTAAATCCAACCTGTACCAACTCATCAAAACTGAAGAGCAAGTGGAAGCAAGTGAGAGCAGACAGAGCGAAGGAAAAGTATACCCCAAGGATATCGAGAAGGAGAACTCCAAGGGGGAAGACATGGAATTTGAAGCTGTTAAAAATAAACCAGGACAAAAAGTTTAACAAAATGGATACAATTAGAGGGACAGTACCAGCCTAGCCACAGCTATGATATTAAAATCAGTTTAGTTATATATATTCTTTTCCCCTCATAACCAGTGGGCAGTTCCTACCCCACTCCAAGGCATATAGTTTGGCACAATGCAAGCAATGCAAGACAAGCAAATCATGGGGGTGGGAAATAGATCTTGCAGAGTCCTTGTTTTTCTTTTTAATTAACACATTTTAAGGTCCTTCTCGATGCCTTTCTCTGTCTCCAGAGCATACTTGAGGAATGTTTCCCAGCCCTGCTGTTACAGAAGGCGCTAAAAACTTGCCTGTTTCAAAATGCAAGCCAAGATACTCAGGTTTCCAGGAAGTGGACCTTGACAAGAAACACCAACTACCAGGAGACTCGTGATAAAATCACCAGTGCCCAACAACGTCGCAAGTTAAGGTTTTTTTTTAAAAATTAATATTACCTCGGGGATTAGCGAGCGCTCCCAAAGCTGTGCACACTGAGACTGAGGAACACTCTTAGCCCATTAATCTTCTCAGTAATAATTAGCAACCCTCGCTCTGGTGGGGCCTGCAGGAGCCGGGCGGCGGCGAGGTCCTGCTGTTCCGGGGCAGGGTGTGCACACAGCGGGGACGTGGGGCTGGCTCCCCAAAAGCGAGGCAGAGCAGGAGGCAGCAGGGAAAGCTAGGCACACACACACGGCTGAGCTCCTTCCCAGGTCTGTGTCCCGGTCTCACGGAGACCAAAAATAAATACATACAGCTCTTCGGGCTGGCTGAGGGTTTTAATTACTGTAAAACTAAGCTAAGATAAAAGGAATATAGACTGAGTGTGTATATTCTTCGCAGATAAGCTGAACACCAGCTGAGATGAGGAAGGGAATTCCCTCAGGAGTAATTTCTCGTTAATTGTACGACTCCGGGCGCTTTCTTGGATGTCCTTATAAACTGCAGGCTTGACTCGTTGCAGGAGGGCCACACCTTCTTCTGAAGCACCAAGGGTGCAACAAGGGGGTATTGTCTGTCCCCTGGCACTCCATAAAGATGTCAAAATGCCAGTGGGAAGCTGTGTGGTGCAAGGGCTCTCTCCTGCAGCAAGATGTGAGCCGTGTTTGGCTAGCAGGCCCGAGCAGCAGTGCCTCAGATCCTTCTCCTATTTCACGGATGTAATCCCCCTTTTGTAGTCCTGCCTGTGACCTACATCAGAGTGGGTGAAGGCTGTGCAGATGATGTTAATCAAGGAATAGCTGAATAATATATCAACAGATGATGCCACATATATTTTAAATAAATGTATCTCTGAATGTTTAAATGGCACGTGGTCTCACACCCACATAGAACTACACCTTTCTAGCAGGGCTGATAATACAGTATCTTTTCCTCAAAGAAGATAAATTTCAGTGTATTTGAAACCACTCTTCTGCACTTCATTAATATTCAATCCTGCTCAAACTTCTTGTGTGGGACCAAACATTCCTACATAATTCTGACAGACTTTTAAGGAACTGTTGGGAATTGCCTCTTTGGATTTTACAAGTATTTGCAAAGATATCTCCTGCCTCCAGCTCAGCTCTGTTGGCCTGGCTGCTTGTTTTGCAGTGTGCATCCCTCGTGTGCGCTTCCAGTCCAAGAGCAGAGCTGAAAACCTCTCTCCTTGTTCCCAAGGGCTCATCGTGAGCAACTCCACCAGAAAAGCCTTGCTCCCCGGCCTGACTGGGCAGAAATATGTGAAGGGTGCCCCAGCTGGGAGTCATTCTTTGTTGACACTTCAGCCAGCAGTCAATTCTGATTCTTGAAGGGCATAAATCCTTCCCCAGCAGCTCTGAAGCCACCATTGCACCGGTTAAGGCTGCTTGAGGTCCTTGCCTGTTTTTCAGACACCTGTCCCTCACGTGCACTGTCCTGCTGTGGTCCAGGCTGCTGTGGAAGGTGGGTGAGCCAGGGGACTGTCCCCTGTTTCATCTTGCACAAGGAAGCAGCAGGTGTGGGCATGCTTGCCCCACAGCAAGGCCAAAGCAAACATCAGTGCAAACTGGGCAGGAAAATGCCAGCTTGCATGGCCAGGCCTTTAGCAAATGTAAAAAGTCTCCACCAGCTTCTGTGGAGTGACTCTGATTTGCTCCAGTTCAGGGCATGAGCCACAAAACCCCTCCTGCTAGGTATTTCTTACTCTGTTACTACCAGGTCCAAATTCAGATCAAACCAGGATCACCAGGATCTTTGGTGGTCCAAATCCACAGCACTACATTTGAAACAAGAGTTTGTCCCCTGGTCTTTCCTGCAAGAAGTGCAAATGATAAAGAGTCTTTCCCCTTCGTGGCTTGACTCCCAGGGTTGGGGGCAAAATGTCTGGAATAGACACCCTCTGCCGAGTGAAGAGGGAGAGTCAATGGAAACAACTCACTGCAGAGCACAGGCAAACAGAAGCACCTTCCATGTGTGCTTTTTTAAAAGCCACTTGTCCTAGGATACATGCCCATTATCCTTTGATACACACATAATTTATTTTTACAAAACTATAGGATGTCCAGTAGGTGCAAAAGTTACAACTTTGCCTTGTATGTGTTTGTCTTTTGACTACGGAAGTGAGGCAGAGTGTGGAGCTGGAGTCCTTGCTCCTGCTCCGTCCCACTGGAGGGGTTGGGTGGCACCCAATTTATAAACGGGATACTTCATAGTTGCCCATGTTAGTGTTAGAGAAGCACAAGGGTGCTGCAGGAATGGCAAGTAAGGAGCTCTCTCAGCATCCTTGAGAGCTTCCGCCTGGGAAGCACCTCCGTCACTTCGGTGTTGATCTACCACCCTGCAAGGACAGGACAGAGGTCCTGAGTGTCACAGAGACCCTTTCCTGGCCCCCAGGCTGGCTTGCTGAAGGCTGGTTCCCCAGGAGAAAATGCAATATTTGGACTCAGCCAGATTTTCAGCTGTGTGTGAGGCAGGTGGGCTCTGGCTCTGCCCGCCCCAGGGTGTGTGTGAGTAAATCCTCACATTCACTCCTGTGCCTTTCATCTGACACAAAACTTCTGGCTCCAGTGGGCACCAATCAGGCCCAGCACGAGCCAGATGACAGCCTCCCTGCCTTCATTCCTTTCTTCCTGCCTTCGTGTGCCACGGGCAGCAGGAGTGAGGACCAGAGCTCTAAACACCCCCACGGGGCTCCTGCTGCGCCTTTTTGATTCAAAACACGAGATCTAGATGTTTTGGGCAGATTGTTTCACTTCAGGTAGGATAGCAGTAGAAGGGCTGTCTGGGAAAAAAACCTGAAACTTTGGCTTGTTCTAACCAGTTCCTCAAATTTTATTTTTTCCTTTGGCTGACAGGACCTGCAGTGGAAAGTGTCAAATACCCCTAACAAGCGATTAAGATGGGCAATCCTGAGCTCCACAAACAGGCTGCCTAACAAGTCTTTCCCATCAACACAGACTACAGAATCAGCATTCAAATGACCAGGAAAGCTGAATCTATTGACATCTGGCTCCTGTTTCAGCACATTAATTATCCTCTTGGGTTCTCCCATCTTCATCTGCTTCCACACAGATGCCATCTCATCATTTATCTGCTCCAACATTTTCTCCCCACTCTGAACAACTGAACTCTTTTCTTCTTGCATGGCATTCCTGCTCCAGCAGATGCACTAACACTGCCAAACAGCCCTACCCTATCGCTGTCTATATCAGCAATGTCTTGAGTGTGCACCGAGCTGATAATGAAGAATACGCTTTTTTCGTTAACGCGTGGATTTCAGGGCACAGCTGCATCGCAGTAGGCTCTATCCAGAATGATAAAGGAATCACTAAGAAAGAATGCCCATCATCAGCAACTTCAAAAGAACAATGGGACAGAGCTTACCCTGTTGGCTCTTTGTGGTTTTAGGACAGACAGAGGCTGTGAGAAGATTTGCAAATGCACCATGTCCTGGCGAGGGGTTCAGACCCAGCGGGGCTTAACGGAGAATCCGACATTCACTAAGAGAATGTGAAAGAAACCGGAGGGTGTGCGTGGAAATAACCTGGGAAGTCACAAGAAAGCAGGAGAGGCAGGGTGGACCATTAGACATGGGAATGAAATACAGATCAGGATCCCTGGTGTCCTGCGCTGTCTGACCTGTCCTGGCTCTGCTGTCTCATTAGAGCAGGGAGCTGTAGCCCCCTCCAAAAAGCAGGATGCTGTGCATTTTAGAGTGTTGTTGCTGTGACTTTGGAAACCTAAGTGGTGTCTTCTCCAATGTGACTGAGAGTGGGCTTGTCTGGGTTTTGACAGAACAGGGATAATCACTGGAGTATTTTCTGGAGCTCAGGCATTCGAGTTACGTTGCTTGTGCCAACAAGTTCTCTACACCTCAGGATCAATAAGCCCCGTGAAATTCCTGGGCTTGGCAACAGTTCCATTATAATCGCAAAACCAACAGCTTTCATCAATAAATCAACTTAACAAGTAACATGCCTAGGACATCCCATCAAGGGTGCTTCTGATGAGGCAGCAAGCTGTTTTCTTCAGTGCACAACTACTGAGCACAAGACACAAGTCTGCTGTTACGTTGCATTAGCCATGTCCACGTCTCTTGGACCCTGGGATATGCAGCATTCACAAGTGCATAAGCAATCACGAGTGGTAAATCATTTCTCTTTATCATATTCACAAGATTTTGCATTTTTAGCAGCCTGTAGCAGCTTAGCAAGGAAAAATTGTTAGCCACACACTTTTTGTAGTGGGTGACTGGAGAAACGTTGACATTCGTCTCTCAATCCCAAGTTCAGAATTCAGATGAATTCTGGAAAATGCCTTTCAAGAGAATCAACCAAGAAAAGCTTCAACCTGCGGACAACAACTTTCTGTAACCAGCCTGACCAAGGGAACAGAACTCCACTAGCCTGAATCACTGCTGATGTTCCAGTCAGGCAACCTAGCATACGGATTTCATAAGCATAAAATAGCCTCTCATTTTATTGCTGTATTGCTTACAGCTTAGACGTGGAATGTTCAGCTGCTTATTTTACGCCACATTTTTATGATGTTGATTCACAAAGTCAAGCTGGAAAAAGAAAGGTAATTGTTGAGTTAACATTGGGCTTCTTGTATTTTAAGTAGGAGGACATTCAGTTAGATTTTCAAATATTCTGTCCATCGGTAGCTATCCAAAGCCTGCTTAATCTTCTTCTGCTGCTGCTTTGGATATTGCTCTTTTGGGGAGATATTTTTTAGCCCAAACTAGGCCAAAAGTGTGACCGTAGCAGGGATTCAGTGCAATATTCTTGCCATTTCGTACCTTTAAAGTCTGGAAAACCCTAAACCACTACACAAGTGTCTTAAAGAAAGGCATTGGAGGAAATCTTTCCATTTCTATGAGAAAATGTATCTGCTGCTTCCATTCACATGTAATGTCTTTGCTGAAGAAAGCTCACTTTAACTACCGTACCTGATTTTTCCAGTGAGAAACTCTGGAGCAGCCAACTCTTATCCTCAGGGGAAGAGGATGAGGCTGGAGAACATTTAAGCAGATGGAAAATGAGGGGCCTGATGTGAGAACTGCTGAGGCAGTAGACCAGTGCCACTGTGAGCCCATCCATGATTATCTCTGAAAGGCTGAGGAGATCAAGAGAAATTCCCAAGGACTGAAAGAATGCGAATGTCACACCTGTCTTCAGGAGGGCAAGAAGGAGGATACATGGAATGGTCAGATCAGTCAGCCTCAGCTCAAACCCCGGGAAAGCAATGGAGAAACTCCTCCTGGAAACTGTTTCCAAACACACGAAGGACAAACAGATCATGAGCAGGCAGCAAGGATTTGCAAAGGGGAAATCGTGCCTGGCCAACACGCAAAGAAATTACTGGCTCAGCACACGAAGGGAGAGCAGCGGATGTTGCTCGTCTTGACTTTTACAAGACTTCCAGCACGGCCTCCCGTAATATCCTCATGGACAAATTCATGAAGCACAGGCTAGAAGAGTGGCCTGAACGCCGGCTGAGCTGCTGGGCTGAGAGGGCTTTGGTCAATGGCAGAAAATCCAGCTGGAGACCAGCCACCAGTAGTTTACACTGCAGCCAGTACTGCGTAACATCTTAATTAATAACCTGGATGGTGGGACTGAGGGGACTCTCATCCTGCTCTGAACAGAGAGGAGAGGGTGACAGACGCGATGGCCGAGCTGACACTCAGGGGAACCTCAACAGGCTGGAGAAATGGGCTGCCAGGGTCATGACCACATCCAACAAATGGAAGAAACAACTCATTCTCCTGGGCAGGAGTGATCTCTGTGCATGCCAGGGGCCAGCTGGCTGAAAAGGAGCTTGGCAGAGAGGGATCTGGAGGTCCTGGTGGATGCCAAGCTGACTGTGGGCCAGGAATGTGCTCATGTGGCAAAGATGGCCAGTGGGGTCCCGAGCTGCTTTAGCCAGCAGGTCGAGGGAGGTGATGCTTTCCCTCTGCTCAACCCAAGGAAGACACATCTGGAGAGCTGGGCTCCCGAGTGCAAGAAAGATGTTGATTTAGTGGAGCAAGTCTGGTGGTGGGTTCCACCTGCCAAGAAAAACACACACGTGCTGAAGAGAGTCCAGCACTGGAAATTACTGGAGATTACAGTGCTGGAGCATCTGCCAGTGCGGGGAGAGGCTGAGAGAGCTGGGACTGTTCAGCCTGACGAAGAGAAGGGTCAGGGGGAGTGTTATAAACATGCATAAAGCACTGGCCAGAGTCTCTGAAGAAGACAGGGCCAACCCATTCTCATGGCCCCTCATGGAAGGGGAAGGGGCAACAGACACAGCTCGAAACACAGGAAATTCCATTTAGATGTTACAAGACGCTTCTTTACTGGAAGAGAGGTGAAACACTGGAGCAGGTTGCCCAGAGAGTCTTCTTCCCTGGAAATGTTCCAAACTGAGCTGGAGAAGTCCTACAAAACCTTCCCTGCTTTGAGAAGGGGGTTGCCTGAACAGTGTCCACAGGTGTCTTCGAATCCAGCCACGCTGTGGTTCTGACTCTTTTCTAGACTGTTCTTCTCTGCCTGGTTTTCCAGCTGGGTAGGTGACAGCATGAAGGGCTTCACAGCAATTGACAAAGATTGATCTCATCCTCTCCAGGACTCGATTAAGCAACAAAAGGAAATTAGACGTATTGTCAAAGGTCTCAAAGGCTCAGCATTAGGATGGAGAAGGCAGGAAGGGAGGAGCACGCTCTTAGGATATATTATTTCGTGCACCTTACCACACAATTAAATGTTACCATAAACATGATGGATGCTGGATACCAGCAGCTGTTCTGCTCTGGAAAATGCACAGCGCTGTGAATTCATCCCAATTCAGTTCGAGTGTGTCCTTATGGATTTCTGAAGAATCAAATCATCATCTGCAGTCGCCACCACAGGTTCCAAACCTGTTCCAGTTTGTGTTGTCCCTCCTAATCTGAGATGTCTGACCAAGACTCAGATGTTTGCCCAGTGCGCAGCCAGGTTATCAGAAAAAGACATTTGTGCATCTGAGTCTTCTTGGAACTCAGTTCTGTCACTGCCCAGAGGAGACTTCTGAGAGAAAACACTGTCATACCTTTTTTTCCCCTTTTTTCAGTCTTTACAGGTGAAATAAAATGTAAAACTGGCCATGCAACAGCTGTTCTAAAACCTCCATGTGATTTCATATTACACTGTCTGCGATTTCTCCTCTTTTGTGTGTTTGTTTTTGTTCCATTTAAATGTTTCTTTTGCCTTCATATATGGACATCCAGATTGCTGAAGATTTATTGAGCTCATCTACCATTATTCTTCCAGCTGAAGCACATTTATTTTGCAGTACATCTGAAGTTGCTTCCATATATTTATTAGCTACGGGGCAGCGTCGCACATGCTGATACGAAAAAAAAAAACCTCACTTGTCTTTAGGTAGCTGCTGTTTTCTTCTGGGTTTAGAGACAATGAAAGAAGCCAGAGCCTAAAAATACTGATTTGAATTATCCGGCTACCCTCCCATAGCTGCTCCCCGCGGTTTTAACAGTGAAATGCCCAGATTCACTGTGCTTCGGGCGTGTCACGATCACGTGGAGGTCAGAACGTTTTTCAAAAGAAAGCAGTTACTTTGCAGCACCTACAGTCTATTTTTGGAGGTATTCAGTGGCACAGTGCATCAATGCCTGCTCGCCCTGAATAGCTACAAAGCACTGTATGGGCAGCATGCTTCACACGGAAATGGAGCATCCATATCACCTATTACAAACTCCGAGGTGCTGCTACATGGAAAAGATTGTAGTGGGAATGAAATTGATTATTCTTGGTTGGATTTGTTGCTATAATTGTAGTCTTGAGGTTGAGAAATCAGCGTTTTTCATCAGCAGCTCAGCACTCTCTTGTCCTACGCTTCAGAAGGTTACTCTGGAAACAGACTGGATGAAAAATAGGCTGTGCCACCTATAAATGTGCATACATATTTAGTTATTTTGAGCTGGAACAGTCAAGTCAGCAAGGGTGACATCCCGAGCTGGTGCAAAGTCTAACATGGGAACACTTTGACAGAAGCTTGATATGTCAAAACTACAAAAAAGCCAAAAGGCAAAAGGTCCCCGAGGGACCTCCAAGACAGGATTCTCCCTGCTAGGGAAGTCTCTGCTTGTAGGTGCAATGGGGGAAGCAGTTTCAGCTGTGCAATATTTAATGCAGGAACAAATCTCTGCTGGAGCACCCGAGGCAGCCGCTCAGCCGATGAGTCGTCTCCTCGGGGTTGTGAGCCAAGCGACCCTGGAGGTTTGTAATGAAATTTGATCCCTCTGATCCCAGAGCTGTGCACGTGAACTGGTAGTGCTATGTTCTGGGCAAAGAAATGGCTGGCACAACACTGTTTTGGATGAAAGCGGGAAAAAAAGAAGCTGGAAACTTCCCAGTGAGCCTGGGCATTGAAGTGGACCCATTGCACCTCCTTGGTTTTTTGATGTGAGTCAAGATCAGGCCCTCCCTTCTCTTCCTTCAGATCTCTCTGCTTTCTCTTTTCCTCCCTTCCTTTCCTTTGTGCATTCCTTTCCCACCTTTCAGATTTTACCCATCAAACTCTTCATAACGCAGTGTAAAGACCAAATTAGAAAAGCAGGAATGTCGAACTGGCAGATTTGCCCTTCCAGGCAAGGGGACCTGTTTTTCTCAGCTGCACATTTATCCAAGCTGCTTTCCTCTACATGCCATCCGCTGTCTTCTGAGAATCTTCTGTGGGCGGAGTGATGGTAACTGCTCTTTCCTACAGGTGTTTTCTCCTTTCATCTGGAACTAATTTCACATTTCAGTTTCTTTTGCTTCTTTGCATTTCTGGACAAACACAGGGATCTGTAGATGTGTGACAAAATCATATAAAACAGTCCCTTGTAAAAGTACACTTAATTGTATTCAGGGTTCTGAGCAGGATGAAAGCATTACTTGACCTAGAGTTCAAGATGCCCTGTGCTATTGTCAAATATCCAATTAATTTAAATTACATAAAAACCGTCAAGCAACAAAAAACCAAGAGGACAAGAGATTAAGTGTGCTTCTCAGTCAAGCCACTCACTCACCTAATTTCCTCTCCTGTAAAATTAATACTTCTGGATCTATTGGCAATCTCCAAAGAGGAAAGTCTATGTGCTGTTTCTCCAGCTGCTGTGTGTTTCAGCGGCATGTTGTTGAACGGCGTGTCCTTTATCGGGCTCCTTTGGGATGTGTAATGTACATCACAATAAGAAGCCACGGATGATACAAATAATTATAACATGTGATACAAGCCCACTGTTTTAAAGTCAATCTCTCGGCAAATGCATCAGCTCGACACAAGATGTACAGTACCAATTTTATGTAAATGACTTGCCTAATCCTGCTGGGCAAAATGACTCCCTGATGTAAACTCTGTTAAATTCAGTGGAGTTACACCAGGAATTCATTCTTTTGCTCGTAAGATCTGGAGCCACACTTTGCGTATCTCGTTCATCTGGAAACCATGGTAATGAGAAAATGAGTGAAATCACTTGATTGTAGGATTCAGAGGTATTATGTTCTCCTTTGTTTAAAACAAAAGACTACCTTAAATATTATGCATTATTATCACTTATGAATATGAAGTATTAACTTAGAAAATGGTATTGATCTCTAAAACTCTTAAAGGGCAATGGAATTTCTGAAAGGCAATCGACTGGTTTGCACCGACTCTTGCAATCTTTGGATCAAGAATTAACAGAGGTTTAATAATTAGAATGTAAAATTCATTGACATTGTGTACTGCTGCAAAAAAGACATTCAAATGAGACTGAAACAAACATCTAAGGCAATTAATGGCTCTCGTTAGGATTATAAGTCAATCCTCCCACCCACAACCCCAAACCCCCCCTAAAAAAAACCCTAAACAGTTAAAATCCTGTAACTCACAACTAAATTACTCTAAGGAGGTACACAACATGTCAGTTATCCTGAAGCTTAAACTGTACATAAATAGTGCCACCCAGCTTTTATTTGTACAAATGATTTATTTTTAAGGAGCTATAATGCTACTATGCATGGAGTCTAAATTAAAATTGGATAAAAAAAATAATATTTGGGGGGTTTCTGGATATAGCCAAACTTTACAGCGCAGCCTCAGCCAGGATGCTGAAGCTGAACATCTAAGGTACTGCAGATTTGTGTCCCGGAACCCTGAGATATCAGCAGCGGTGAGTCCTACAAAAATTCCGTGTTCAGGTTTGTGTTGTCAAATCAAAGCCTGGCACTACACATTTTCCTTTTACATCATTTGCCAAACTGAGAGAGCACTTAACTTTTTACTTCAGAGGTCTTGTAAAAAGGACAGGTTCTGTGAAGTGCCCCCACCTCTTTGATGTTAGATTTCTGTCTATGTGGGCAGGGGGAAAGGCCTAAAAACCCAACACAAACCAAAACTATACAAAACCAAACCAAAATCATACAACTCTTACATAATTTTGAGCATCTGGATTCGGATTTCCCAGTATGACATCGGAGAACCCTTCAAAATTGCAAACTTCTTGTCAGAGAACAGATGCCATTGCTTTGGTTCAGCTCACAGAGGCGAATGGGATGACCAGAATATTTTCAATCGTTCTCTCAGCCCATTCCCAGTAATCAAATTTAAGTAGGAGTTGGTTGGGTGATGTTTCAGGAGGACTCTTCAGCATGGCCACTGCCTGGTCAACTCCTGCTTTACGCACAACAGTTTTGTGGCACCCTGCTCTCCTCTGCTGAGGTTGATGCAAAGAGTCTGAAGCAACGAACCCTAATGTGATACTTGTGGGATCTTTTGAATGGTTATTAATCAAGTTTCAAGGTAGACCACTGCTAGACAAAAGCAGAATCAGGTTGAGTAAAACGCGTGCCACGTCTTCTTTCATTTTCAGTAATATCACTGAAAGAAAGCAAAAAAGGCAGCCATTACGTGCCTGGGTTTGCTTGAAAAAGTCACCCAAAAGATCTGTACATTGGAAAATGTACCTTTATTTTGTCTCCCTTTTTTTTTTTTTTTTTTTTTTTTTTTTTTTAATTTTTCTGCCCTCCAGATGGTCTGCTGTGATGACATACACCTGTTCAGCGTCAGCTATTACCCACAGCGACATATGGCAGCTCACATATTGCCTGGGCTGAGGGGATCTGGGATTCAGGTCACCTGGGGTCTGTTTTCAAGTGGTGTGATGGCAGCTGTGGGAAACACGATGACTGACAGAAAATTGCTGTTCGCCTCACCAGCAGGAAAACTGTAGATGTCTTTAAAAAATGCCCAGCAGCTGTATCTTGGCTTCGCCACGTAGGTGCAGGCAACACGGGCAGCACCGCGGAGGGGCAGCGCTGTCACTTTACGTATTTTCGGTGGTGGGAGCTGCTCAACAGGGAGAAATTCAGCTTTTAGGGTCACAAGCCTTGGCTCAGGAGGGCTGAACTGCCTCACAGCTCCCTGAAACCTCTGCCCAATCCCAGAACAACGCCTGAGATGAAGTCTCCGCAGGTACCAAACAGTGCAAGCGGTTTGTTTGCTCCTCTGCTGTGTCTACTTTTATGTGGGCTGCCACAATGCTGCAGGATACAACAGAAGATGGCTGGAGAGAGAAAACATTTGGTGCTCTCTGGAAGCTGGGCTGCCAGCAAGTGGAAGATATAGTAAGGAAAAGGAAAAAAAAAAGAAAAAATAAAGAAAAAGGTGCATGGCATTTTTTATCTGCATTTTTCACTGTTGTTGTTGAAGGAATTTGTCTGTCTCTGGAAAGAGACTGGTCTCGTGGTCTTTCCGGGAAAAACAATGGAGGAAACTCACGGGTGCCACTGTGGTTTTGAGACGCTCTACTAAATATTTTTGGGTTTGAGCTTTAGATAGGTTTCTGGGGAGGAGCTGAGTTTCTTGGAACTTGTCCAAATCAAACAGAAAATGAGAGCTTTTTAGAGGCCCAGCATACCTCCCACCTTTCTCAAAGTGACGAGACATGTCTTTTTCTTCCCTGCTGATGTTTTATTCTGTACTTGCAGTTGAGGAGGGCACTGCTTTGCAGCTGAAGAGAAATCTGAAACAGAACAAATTACTTTTGTAAAACCTTGTTTTGAGCATCTCTACATCTGAATCCAGCCAGCGACTACACTTAATGAACTCTTGAGGAAATGCTTTGAAGTTTGAATAGAGGAGGCCTGATTTTTTTTTTTTCCTACCTTCTAATTTTCAGTGCCTCTTCAGTGTTTCAAATTGAGTTTAGCCCTCATACAATAGGCCCAACGTGGCTGTGGAACACACTTTTTCGCTCTGGTTATGGTGGACAAGGTGTTTCTCTTACAGCAACAAACTCTGAGAAACTCTGAGGAAAGTTTTCACCTGTGCTCCTGGTTTAATAAGATATTTCCACACGTACCACAGGTCAATACAGAGAAAGTAGGAGAATTAACCAAACAAATACACTATTTTGCAACAGGGCACTCCTTTTTGTCTACATGTCAAAGATTCTTTGTCTTTCTCCTACAATTTCCTTGTCTCAGAAAAATAATTTAACAGCCAGCAGTTCAGATGGATTTTGTAGACCTTATTCAAGGGATAAGTCAATGGAATGAGGGCTAAGAATAGCAACACAAAACTCATCAATGTTCTCAATAAAAAAGTTCATTCTAAATGGCAAATGATTTGTCCTTTTCAGTGACCATTTCATAATTTGTAGCTTTCAGTGAAAAAAATCTCCTTGCTGGTCCCAGTAATGCAAAGGTTTCACCAGCAACTCCCCATGGTCTCCTAATTTCTATTGTTTTTATTTGCACAGATTAATGGTTCTGAAATGAGAAAAACAACGAGGAAGGTAGAGGGAAAAAAAAAGCTGTGAAAAATTATTCCGAAAAATTTAATTTACCTCCCTTAGAAAGCAAGAAGTGCGTATACTTAAACATTGCTCCTACAACATCACAGAACAGCATCCTCGTCCTTCAGTTTCATGTGAGATTGTGTAACTTGCTGTATTCAAACAAAACCCATTGAAATTTGTGGAATTATTGATGTTTACCTGCAGTATGAGTAGTAAAATATAGGCCCAAAGATGAGAAGGATGAAGGTAATTTCCTGTCAGAAAATGAATGTATGTTCATTTTTAATGTACTATTTTCTAACGATCCAGGTACTCCACCTTTTAGTGGTGCTGAAAGAATGAAATCAAAGTGGGGGAAAAAAACCACTGGAACACCTTCTTAGCACCAGGCAACTGAGTGATTTCAGTTCTGGGTCATGCATTCAGCATCTTGAGGAGTACAGATGTTTTATTTTCCATTGCTGGACAATAACCATGTGGTGAACGTCAATCGCTCCATGTTTATGAAATGGTATCTGGGTTTAATTTCTGCTGTCTGTCAATTGGAGCCTTTGATCTTGGCCTGGAATTATTTTTTCCACTTCACTCTAAGTGACTAGAGGCTACTGCTGTCACTGACTCTTCAATTCCTGATTTCACTTTGCCAAGATGTAAAAGATTTATTTACAGGAATTCTTCCAAATATGATCCTTAACTGTGGTTTTTTTTTTTTTTT
>VZRN01004840.1:93497-104814 GCA_013397935.1 Dasyornis broadbenti
TTGTTGTTGTTGTTGTTGTTTGTTTGGTACAGCCACAGAGGCTTCAATGAACGTGGGGCTCGAACGCTTTACCTCTGATCTTCAACTGGCTTCTGATGCATCAGGAGATAGAGACATGGGGTTTCTCCTGCCAGTCTCAGCCCTCAGCCCTCCTCCAGAAGGAATTTGCCACCCTTCCTGCTGGCTTTGAGGTGGGAGCCGTGCTCTCCTGTGAATCACGCACGGAGGATCACGGGTCTCTCTGCTCTCTGTGGGGATGGCTCCTTGGCCCCATCCTGGTCTGGTGCCAGTTTCCTGTGGCCGGAGGAGCGGCTTCAGGAGTGGCAGGAGCAGCATTTCCCTGCTCTGTGTACAGAGAGCTCTTATCACGGTCTAGCCCTCACGAGTGGATTCCAAATTCTCGAGACACTCCAGGGAAAGGGGCTAACAGGCTGTTTCCATAACATGTCCTAGCTTTTGGATGACCTGCTAGTCCATGGGAGAGACAGCAATCTAGGATAATTGGAAACATCATGGGGATGGGGGGAAAGGAGATGGTTTTGTTTTCTTTGTGAGTGATTTTGATCCTTCAACACAAACAGGGCTGCTTAAAGATAACAAGAACTCTCTCTGGTCAGCAGATTCTGTGGAGAGCAATTAAGGAGCTTTTCTGATGCCTGGAGGCTATCATGAAGCTCTCTTTCTCAACAGAGATGTATAAAATCATGCTCCAGCCGTGAAAGCAAGAACTGGCTAAAATCTGACCACAAGCTCGAGCCAAACTCTCTAATATCCTATGAGGCAGCGAGATCCATGTGGCAGACAAAATGTTGCCAGGAGGACACCCATCCATTTAATGACAGGAATATTAAAGGTGAACCTAGTTCAAAGCTACATTGAAAAGTTCCTTTGCTTTATGTGTTCAGTGGGGGGATTTTTTATGTTACATTAGCTCAATTTCACGTGTTTCAGGAAGTTTAACACACTGAGCTTGATGCTAATTGAATGAAATTTTGCCTAAATTTGGATTTCTCACTGATAAACCTTCCTTCTGCTATTCGGCACTTCAGAAAAAGGGAAGCTGCTGCATTGAGAAACACCACATTTTCAAAAATATGGCAATATGGGTTTTGAAGCTCAATGATCCTCCCCGTTCAGACTGCTCTTGCAGGAATACTCTAGCCTTCTTGGGAGCCTGAGCTGGTGTAGCAGAGGTCTGGATTATGCTAACATCTCTTGGGAATTGGCAACACCCACTGAAGTCAATGGAAAGGTGAAGTTAACTGAACTCTCAGCCTTTAAATATCTTCCTGTAGCTGCAGGAATTAAAACCACAAACCCAGTCGGTGCTTTGCAAAATACATAAATAAAAACTGAGAAAACATGATAGCATGCCATCTTTACCTTGGAAAACCACTGACTTGGCCACAGCTTCATCTCCTGTGCCCTCTCCACTTGGCTCAGGAAGGCCCAGAGCCAGAGGAAACACCAAGAGTCAGAATAAGGAAAGTCCAGCAGGATGAAAGTTGTGCCCAGTGGTTTGTCCTGGCAGCAGCAGCAGACAGAAGGCAGCAAAGTGCTGCTGGAAGCTGATGCAGACAGGGCTGGGCCAGAGCAGCAGCGCGTGTGCTGGGTCCTGAGCCTGCTCTTCTGAGTTCAGCTGGAGCAGGGAGCCGAGAAACAGAAAATCAGTGCATCCCACCCCTGCCTGCTGGCCATGGTGGGGCCCTGCCACACCCATCTCTGTGCTATTTATGCACAACTTTTCCTCTCCACAGAGATCTAGACTCCCCATGTCTCCTGTTGGGATGGAGCTGCTCGGAGACCGAGGTTTGGCCTCTCTGTCATTTCTCGTGTTCACTTGCCTGGTGCTTTGCAGAGACCATTGTTCCCTCCCCTGCACTGAAATCTGCAGCCTCTCTCACACATCCCTGTCCTAATTAACACCTCCTTTGTCTGAGGCTCTTCCCCTGCCCAGCCCTCGCTGAATCAATGGGCAACCTCGCATTCTTTCAAGCGGGCCTGGGTCAGCCCTGAGGCAGGGAGCAGTCACCTGGCAGCTTTCCTTGTTCCCCAGCCATCACGGGCTCGCCTCTGTGGTTTGTGTGGTTTTTGGGGACCGCCAGCCTTCAGTGCCCTGCCACAACAGCGACTGCCTGGGCACAGGCTTCTGTCCGGAGCCCAGCTCACAGATCCAGCCTAGGGTGTTAAACCAGCACACAAAAAATAGTCAGGCTTTTCCGGGCCCAACTTTTGCACTTCCAGTGGCCTCCTCCTGATTTATGCCAGAGCAAAACGGGAGCTCAGAGCAGAAGTTTCAGGATGAGTAATCCTCTGCTGAAAATTGGGAAGCCCAGCCCTTCGGCAAAGATTTTTCAACCCCATTGTTTTGAGAAAACAAGAACATGACTAGTGCCTGAAGGCCAGCACCCCTCTGGAAACACAAAATATCCATTGAGATGCAGAGAGCTGGGCTCTTTGAGCTCTCCAGATGCACGTCCTGCCCAAGGTATTTCCAAACACACCCGAAGCCACCATCCCATGACCTGAAGGGGCAAGGCCAGAGGAGGGAGCTGGCAGCACCAGGTCCAAGCCCCTCAGGAGCCACCCCAAACTCGGCTCCTTCTGAGCATAAACGCTTCAGCAAACAGGTCTGCTCGACAGCATTGCTCCCAAAAAAGAGCAGTGGCAGGGCTCAGCCTGTGTGGAACAGCCATCAAATTTACAGCTCATACAGTCACAACCACACAGGGATGTGGAACTAGGCCTTAGAGGAGATCAGGTCCCATGCAGCAGCTGATATCTCCACTCTGAGATGCAGAGCACCCAGAGAACTGTTAGATCCCAGGAGAAAACACCAGGTTTGGTTGCTGACAGGCAGGGGTTTTTTTTGCTGCACTGCTTCAGTCCATTTAAGATGCTGCCATAAATTGTGGCTACAGAAAGAGGAAACCTTCTGAAAGTATGTCTCTATCAGGTACCAGCGGCACAGGCAACATCTGTGCCACTTCTCCATGGGATGACTCGCACAGTTGAAACACGAAGCAGCAGCTGTCCCTGACATGGATGTCACAGTGTGATTGGGTGTCTGACTAATCTTTGGACATGCAGACACTTTTCAAATTAGTACGGAGTCAGCCACCAGCCATAAAGAGAAATTTCATCACTTTTATAGCTCTTCTGATGGGTTTCTTGAAAGCAAGCAAGCTTTCCACTCCTTGAGAATTATTGTAAAAAGCTATGGCTATGCTGAAAAAAACCTGCACCAAAAAAAAAATTTAGGCTGCATATTTTGGGCTGTTTTCTCAGGAAGATAATGAACATTTTCAGTGAAAGGCCTGTGATAAGTCCTCAGTTTCGCTGAGAAGTTCTTCTGGGTCCCCACCAAATAAAATCAGGAGGGTACCCATGACTTCTAACATCCATGCACTTTGTGACACAGTGTGAAGAAGGCAGGTGGGTTGGTTCATGGTAATGCCCTACATGTGGCCGCCTTGCCAATGCTCTGAGATAAATTTTTCAATGCCTCAGCACTTCTTCTTGCCCCTCAAGTCTATTTCCTCGAAGTCGTGTCCACACAACAGCCAACAGATCTTGTGACGTGTCCAGCAGGGCAGTTTGCACCTTTCATCTCTTGAAAATACCTTCATCAGACGAGCGTGGTTTTCACCAGACCCTGAGACCTCCCATTCTTTGCAGAGGCTGCCTCAGCTATGACAGTGTGGTCTCAGATTTTTGCCACATATCACCAGGGCAGGAGGAGACACCGAAGGCAGAAGGCAGGCCAGCCCTTCTGCAGAGGTGCTGGCAGGTGAGAACCCCAAAACTATGGATGAACTGGTCCCTAGCCCTGCCCCTCCAGCCATCTCATCCTTCCCTGTCATGGAGGCCTTGTCTACAAGCTAGAAAATTCTGAGCTAGCAAGCCCTGCACCAGAAGCTGGGCCATGGCATGTTATCCATCCCAACTATTTGCTTGGAGGAATTCAGCTCCATGGAGTCACAATCTAGTTCATTGTCTGCTGCTGGAGCACGGAGGAATTCTGGCAAACCCCCATGGAGATAGAAGGTTTTAACATCCAGTGGCCCAGAAAAAGTTCAATCCTCTCTTATTCTGTACATATTATAATTTTCCATTCCTGTTTTCTTATTAAATATAAACTGGATATAAATATATATCCAGTTTATACCCATATATATATAAATTTTATATTTATTTTAAATATAAAATAAAATACATCTGTGTGATTGCTTATGTATCAATGCACACCATGAAATATGCCTGAGTTAAGAGCTATGGGAGAAATCTTGTAACAACATTGCACAAGTGATAATTTTTTTTTTTTCTTCAGTGTTTAAAAATAGTAAATCTAAATTCTTTATGTCAGGGGATATTTAAGTTGGCTGGAAGGATTAATTTATTTTTATTAGTGTCCCAGAATATTTTGCACTGGAGGGACCCTGTGGTCAGCATTTTGATGTTGCCCAACAGTATTTTTGTTTCTCTTCTAGCTGCTTTCAGTCTGCTCTGCAGCCTGTCTGAGGCCTAAGGTCTGCCAGAGTTGTTGTAATAGGTGCTTATTAATTGAGGTTCCATTTAAAAAAATACACCTGGCAAAGCTATCACTGCCACCAAGGAAACTGCAGCTCCCTGCTGAGGAGGGGTGATTTGGACTGCCCCACACCGCGTTATTGGGTGAAAGCACACCTGGAACACGATTATTTTGGAAGATCTTTCCTGGGTTTGTGTTTCCTCACCTGGCTAAGCGTCGCAAAATTTCTTCCACGAATACAGAGCAGAGTTCTGGATGAAAACATGGAAAGGGGTGGCACAGATCCTGTCCTTTCGCTCTGTACGAGTCTTTCCTCCCCAGGTGCGTGTTTCAAGTTTAGGAGTGGTCCGATTATCAAACGCAGCTTGAAGAGCCAAATTGCACCAGCACCACATCAAATCACCACGTGTGACATTCAGCCACCACCCAGCCTCAGCCTGCGAGCCCTGCTGAGCATCTGGGTGGCAAAGGGACCTCCAGCCCTGCTCCATGGGATGCCCAGGCTGAACCTCTCCCATGTTGGCATGGGCAATGATAAGCAGCTAATTTAGAAGCCTGAATATTTTGAGTGCCTGAAGGTCGAGAAGAGTTTGCAGGAAGTTCTAAGAAAATGTTAAGAGCCAGAAACTGGGGAAAAGACATTTTAGGCTGGATCCCCAGATGGAACTAGCCCTGCCCCATTTGCAGTCTAGTGGATGCAAATGTAGTATATGTCACCTCAGCAGTGGGGTACCACCAAACAGGAGAGCTGGATTCAACCCCTCCTCCTTCATAGTTTGCTGTGCCTGCTGCCAGATATCCTAAAAGAACTGCTTTGCAGTATCTCTCTGAGTATCTCGTTCAGATATCTCTCCTCAGTTCCCCATCCAAGAATTTATGTGTCAAAATGGAGGAAATCTAGTTCCCAGCTCTTCTGTGCCTCAGTTTCTCATCTGTGAGCTGCAAATCTCCGTGGGCAGCGCTATTTCACAGAAGTCTTGTACACTGAAAGCAGTGTACAATTCCTAAGTCGCTAATATGAGTATATTATATTCACACACTGTCATTCACATACAGAAAGAGAGAGCTGCTGATAGGAAAAAGGAGGGGTGGAAATTCACTTCAGACCCCCCTTTTTGTTTCAATAAGAGGTAAGTTGAGTGTGCTCTATTCCACAGCCGTAATGAAACATCTTTTCAGCGTGCCTAACAGGGCATACATTTTTGGACATGAAGTCACAAGGATCTGTGCCAGCAGCAAGACCGAAGCTATCAGAATGTAAAAGCATTGGTGGTGACCCCGGAGAGGAGAGCACTTACCAGTGTAAGTGAACCAGCAAAGATATTCTGCCCAATAATGTGTGCAGTGAGCAGAACTGAACCAAACAAAATGGAAATTTAAACAAGGGTTGCATTCTATGGGCTGGCAATAAAGGCATTAATCAAAGCATACCTGCATAAACGTGAACCCATACATTCCTCACACATGCAAGGAAAGAAAACGTTGTCATGAACACACGAGACAGGGTTGTTAGGCAGTACATTCCTGTTTACATGGCAGGCTTTATTGCGTCCTTTCAAGTCCTTTACATGGAGCTCTTTTCCACAAAGAGCTCACAGCTCCCGTGTATCTGAAAATATCAGCAGGTCTGGGAGTCTGCAGCTGGAACCTGGAGTGCCGTCAAGACTTCCTGCTTTTTGAAAGTGAAGTCTACAGCCTGACACCCAACACTTATTCCTCGCTGTTGGTGGGAGGTAGGTGAGAAACGACAGGGTCCTCTGCCAAGTCAGTCAGCCAGGTCCTTCCTACTGTAATATCCATCAGCTTCCTTGAAATCTGCAAGAGAACAAACATCACTTAAAAGGCATTTCCATAATCTGACCTCCTGTTGTTTTGCTACCCATGTCATAAACCCAAGTTCATTTCCTCTCCTGGATGCCAGACACTCAGAACAAGATGTTTTTCATCTTCTACTCAAGGGCTCTCAGGTGACTCCCTAAAGGCCAGCCCCACCACTCCCACTGGGTAACTGGGAGGTTATGGGCTGCTTCTGTAGGCTCTGCTGCCGCTCAGAGGCAGCCACTTCCATCTCCACAGATGACCTGTTGACTTCATTTGGTGGCCACACATGAGCAAAGGACACGTTGCGTCGTCTTCTGGTTGTCAGCAAGGGAGAGTGAGGCAGGCAACTTGCGGGGGGAAAACGTGCTTGAAAGCCTGGATGCCACCCAGCAGGGTGGGGGTGAGCCCACAGCTGTCTTTTTAAGAGGGCTGGCAGAGGTCAGGAATGAGCTGTGACTTTGGCAGCAGCACAGGAAGCTGAGTCTGGCAGGGCGTACTTTGTTAAGTGTCCCCTCTCCTTGCTCCGTCGCTTACCAAAAGTCATCCACTCGCAAGGACCACAACTGCCCGCTACGAGGGACTCAGGACCTGCAGTCTCCTGGATGAGAGCTGTGTCCCCTGCGCCAGCGCTTGGTATTTGCTGATATTTTGTGTGTGAAGCTTTCTTTTGCATTCAGATGCCACTTTCATTGTCCACAACTAACGCGCCGCGTTCGGAGTTAAGCCACTTTCTAAATTCCCTGCTGCTAATTAAAATTCTGCTAATAGGGACAGAAATAGCTCGAGGACTTTGGGGTTAGAGAGTCCATGCTTTCCTGAACCACGAAAGTGGAGGAATCTCCTCCATTCTGACTCTGGCCAGAAAAGTCCTTTCAAAGACCATAGAAGGCATTTTAGTGGCTTCTAGTAAGTGCTGACTGTCCATGTCCAGCATCAATAACAGGAAATAGCAGGAAACAGAAGCACCACATCAGCAGTACCACCTAACCACATTTTGATAGCACATGCAGGAATAAAGGCCTCATGCCGAATTAGATCACAGAGAACTGAATCTTTACCTTCACCTGATTTTTTTTTTTTTTTTTTTTGGTGTGTTTAACATCATGAGCATCACACTTGGATTCATTTAGACACACTGATTCATTAGACAGCCCATGACCTTAATAAATTTAAATTACCAGGAAGGGGTAGTTTATACCAGCATCTTAGTCATAGGAATGACTCATGATATCCACCCACACTAACCTTTGTTTGGTCTCTCCAAGTATGCCAGGGCTTGTCAGCCTTTCACGAATGGAGTTCTTTGATTCCCTCCACGAGAGAAGGACATCAAGGAAGTCTGATTGCAGGAACCAGCTCCCTGTGCAAAGACACAAAACAATACCAGTGACCTTGAGAAGCTGAGGACTTGTTTGCTCCTGGAACATGATGTGCTGCTGGAGGGAAGTGTCTCACGTGACATGGAGTGAGGTAAGAGTGCAGGAGGGGGGGAAGAGGGCTTGTGCTCTTCTCACAGGCTGCCAGACTGATTCTTTGGGAAAGTACTCTTAGGGGAGCTTCTGCAAGCAGCGAGGAGCAGAGGGATTTTGTTATTTTTCTGAGCATTTGGCCACCTCCAAGAGTGTACAACAGTACTGAGGCAAACATTAAAAGAAGATGAATCCCAATCCCTTAAAATTTTTCTTTCCTGCCTACCCTAGGAATTCCCATCGTGGTCTAAAGCCATGGCAAGAGATATTTCAGACTTCCTTCATAACTATTTCTGGAGACAAATGCCTAAGAGATACATAAAATCTATTTTAGTATTGCATTGCTTTGGGCAGACAGGCAAAAACACTCACACCAGCCATAACTTGAGTCTGACAAGAGCCTTGAAAACTGCATCTTGACAGTCTTCCCAGATGACCAGGAAAGTCCTTGCAGGACTTTCCAAATTCTGATGTAGACCACAGAAAACACACTGCAACCCTGAGATATTACTGAAGGAGATCATCCCAAGTTAAACACAAGTCCCCCAGCCAAGCTCCCTGTGCAAAACACAAAACAAACCAGTGACCTTGAGAAGCTGAGGACTTGTTTTCTTTGAGGACAGGATGTGCTGCTGGAGGGAAGTGTCTCACTTGACCTGAAGTGAGGTAAAATTGTCAGAGAAGGGTATCAGGGCTTTTTCTCAGAAGGGCCTCTTTTCCTCCGCCTATCTGCTTATGTGCCTGTCTGTTGCTTCAGATAATTTATTACAGATAATTGCCATTCTAAACATCCCTGAATGCAGCCTTGTCAAGCGTTTTCTAGGCAGAAGAATTTGCCTCTACATGTTATTTGGTTTCATCATTTATCAATTATACCCCAGCCCAGCAAGCAGCCAAGTCCTCACCAAGAGTTCCCTTTTCAGGTCGGTTATGGGCTTGGACATCTCGGACTTGACTTCAGAATTTTTCACTCTGGAATTGGTCAGTGTGAGCAGTTGTCCCCCCAAGACTCCCCGAAATTCTGAAGGCATTGGAAAAGTTGTAATCTGAGCAGGACTGTTGAAAGATGTTCAGTGGGAAAATCTGCATCTGAAAATATGCTAATATATTAATATTTTAATGTACTGATTTTTTTTTCAATTAAATGATTCATGCTAAAAAGTATTTCTCATCAATTGGAAACAATATTCACTTCCTTTCAAATCAGAAGAAATTAAAATAAATATAATTTGGTTTCCTTGTTTATCTCCTCAGTCAAGGAGGGGGAAGAGGGAGTGGAAGAAAGGAGGAAAAAAACAACAGAAGTTAACTATTTTCTCTGCAGATCTATTTTGGTTTGAATCAAGAAATATTTTTTAAATGCAAATAATTTCACTAAATATCAGAAAACGACATGAAATATTCTCAGCAAAATGAAAGGCTGCCAGTTCGGTAAAAAAAATTTGACAGGCAAGATTTTCTATTATTTGTATGTTCTCCTAATCTTAATTTTGGAGATTTAAGATGTCTCAAATTAGGACTTTTGTTAGAGATGGTCCAGCTTTCTGCTTGCACCTGAATCATCACATTACAAACTCCATCCTCCCTCACAGCCTCTGGATGAAAAGCTTTTCCAACACAAAAATAAGGTCTTTTAGTCCTAGTTGTCATGTAGTTCGTGCTACCCTTGTACATTCCAGAGATCACTTTGCTCGAGACAAAATTACATGCTCGGGACTTCAACACTCATTCTGCCACAGGAGACATTTCGTTTCTAGGAAATGATGGTCTGTTTCACTGCCCTGAATATCACACATCTTGATGCGCACGGCAGAGGCGCAGAGCAGAATAACCCAGAATTCCAGGAAGCATCTCCTCAGAGGTGGGGCAGGGATCAGAAGGAGCTCCTCGGGAATTTTACGCCATCCCAGCAGCCTCGGTTAGCTCTTCAGGCTTTGTTAAGGTACAGAAGCTGATCTGTCTTTCCACCCTTGCGCTGCTGTCAACTCAACAAATTTGTTGTCTTTCTGGCCATACATAGAGCCCTTCTGAAAGCTCTGACTTCTGACATAACAGGAGCGCTTGTGAGTCTCAGGTTTCAATTGAAAAGGATGGAGCGGGGGGGAGAGAGAGGAAGAGAGAGAGAGAGAGAGGGAAAGGAAGAAAGGAAGGAAGGCACGGAAGGCACGGAAGGAAGGAAGGCGCAGAAGGAAGGCGCGGAAGGCGCGGAAGGAAGGAAGGCGCGGAAGGCGCGGAAGGCGCGGAAGGCGCGGAAGGCGCGGAAGGAAGGAAGGAAGGAAGGAAGGAAGGAAGGAAGGAAGGAAGGAAGGAAGATTAAATAGTTAAAAGGGAAAAATCCTCGATTGTCTGGAAAAGCCTTTCAAGAAGGAAAAGTTCATGTAGACACCAAGGATGCTGCAAGATAAACTCAAAATTAGAAAACTGTCTGCTACTGTGTAAGTGTACATGTGTGTTTGTTTGCAGAAATCAGAACAATGTTTTTAAATGCTGTTCTTTTAGAAAATGAAATCACCATGCAAGACCTGTTTGCTGCTTTTTTCAACCTTTGTGAAATAGGTGAGCATTGCAGATGCTGGTATTGTACTAAAATTAGGTGTGAGAAATGGCAGTTTGAAAGCTCAGCTTTTCACCTAAATCTTTTGGAATAATATTTCCTCCCTATGACATGCAGATTTACATTAGGATAGTCTTTTAGATCATGTATCACTCCTCACCACAGCACAAAAAATGCAACACAGAATATTAGGAAATTTGAGAAACAAAATAATACCAATTTTTGCAGCACTGAGTAACGGGATTTCTAAAATGGAACTGAGAGAATGCCATGCGATGTTGGTGGACCAGAAAAATCTAACAGCGAATCCCTCTAACACAAAGTGAGCTTCAGGACTTGCTCTTCCTACATTTATATGAAACAGTTATGTTTGCCTCATCTCTCTGTGCTATGCAGATAAAGACAGTCAGGGGACAATTTTTTAGGTGTTGTGTTTACAAATCTTTTTTTCAAGTGCATCTTCCTTTTTAATCCTTTTTGTTATATTGATAATAATAAAGGGCAAACTGAGTGCACTGTGCATTAAACCTCCATTTTACCCAGAAGTTTTGTGATGTCCCTACAGACAGACTATNAGGAAGGAAGGAAGGAAGGAAGGAAGGCGCGGAGGGCGCGGAAGGAAGAGCGGAAGAGCCCATTACAGGAAGCATCTACAATTCCAGCTACTTGCACGTCCCAAAGTAAGCTCTGCTTGCACCTTCTGAATAACTTTTCAGAAATGTTTTTTTTTTCCTCTGTTGCCAGGGGCTGGGGCACGGAAGGGAATTCAGGACGCTTGGGGATGGCCCTGTATTTTAGGCCTGTAGGCCTGCTAAATGGCTGTAGAGGGAACATCCTAACTTATTTCCGCACATGCATGCACACACGTATCCACAAAACCAGGTCAAATGATTCTGAAGGCAACCACAGGCTAGGGGAGAGAGGATTCTTTTTTTTTTTTTT
>VZRN01004840.1:104856-115299 GCA_013397935.1 Dasyornis broadbenti
TTTTTTTTTGGTAGAGGAGAGAGAGCTTGAAGAGAGGATTTTTGAACAATTAGAAGCAGTAAAGTTCATGCTTTCTCATAAGCTTGTCTAACACCTACCTGGTCATTGCCTTGACATTTTGACTTACAAAATCACCAGGCTACCAGAGCTTAGAGATGGTCTTGGAAGAGCACGGACCTGGTGTGTGAAAGGATGATGTGTCTGATGGCCTTTTAGGGATGAAAAGTGATAAACTAAACATGGTCTTGGCATTAAAAGGAAAAAAAAAAAAAGAAGTTAAAGCAGAACTACTTCTACAGAATTCAAACTTCAGGATTAAAAAGAAGAACAATAAATAACAGTATGAACTGGAGATGAGAGATAAGATACAGCAAGATCTCATGAAATAATTAACAGACAAGAAACAGAGACAAAACCAAGCTAGTCAGAGACAGACCCATAGTAATTACCAAATCAAGCATGTGGCCTTTAGAATGAGTGGGATCATTCATGTGTTACACAAGATTAAATGAATCTAAGAGTGCTATAAAACCATGCACTGCAAGTGAAAGAATTCAGAGCAAGACAAAATTCAGACTCACAAACGGATGCTCAGTGAAATTTACTGTGAGTTCAGAGAGAAGCTCTGCTAAATCATTAAATAAAGACTTGGAATTCCTCAGTGAACAATTTAAAGCAGTGCAGAAGGAAGAGATACAATAAGCCAGAACAAAGTGGAAGAGAATACACAAAACTCAGCTCGGTTCTGGGACTAGACAGAGGTACCAGTCTGAAACTGCTCGAAGTCCCTCGGTGTTTGCATGTATTTGCAGAATAATAGGAAAGGCAACTAACAAAGAGGGCGGGTAGGAGGGGGGAAGGAACAATGTGCCTCAAAGGGAGAAAAGAAGCAAGATGAAGAAGGAAAACGTGTTTCTGAAGGGGGCAAAGAGGAAGGCAGCAAAGCAGCTCATATTTGGAAGAAACAGGCAACAGATACCACAGCAAGCCCAAGTGGCAACTCCTGCCGTTGGCACATCACCTCCCCTCGATCCGCTCACCCTCCCTACAGAGCTTCACCTCCATCGAGACGAGTGACTGAAGTGACTAGTGATGTGCCACTGCAGCCCCGAGCTCCCAGCACCAGCCCTCGGGGTGAACTTTGCGTTTCAGCGGTGTCCCCGGTGATTTGCATGTGTGTGCAGTGTGGGAGAGGCTGCTCCCAGCTCCGTGCGTCTGCAGCAGTGTGGGGTAGCGGGCTGTGGTGGGGCAGGTTTTAATCCCTTCATGATCTCTCTGCGAGACCTGCCGACCTCCTGGGACTCCTAGCGCACCTCCAGTGGTTCTTCAGCAGCTGAAGTCTCCAAAGAGGTGTATGCTTCACCAGGGAGTTCGGAATGTGCTGCACAGCACAGCCCCTGTGCACAAAACCGGGTGCAACCGCCCCTTCCCAATAAAACAAAAGCACTTCAGGTCCTGCTGATGGACGAGGAGTAGTTCGTCAGTGAAATGGTGTGGTTCTTCTGCCACTGCCTAAACAAGGTCATGAGCACCAGTCCTTCACCTTATTAATGCTCCTTTCAGTGTGCCTTTCACATTAGCTCCAGCCAGAGATTCCTGGATAAAGTTATTCAGAACACAGGACTCCTCTGTGCCTTGTGCATTAAAGCAGCAGCATGTAGTGCATGGCTGGCATACACAGCTGCAGGAAGAATGCTGATCTAAATCGCTTGTGTTCACCCCGAGTTTACTTTGTTCCACACACCCCGGATTGTCTTCTCCTGCCAACAGGCAGCAAAAATAGGAAAAATGCAAACGTGGCCGTTTTTAAAATCTCAACTTTGCTTTCACCAATATTTGCACAGAACATGATTTCATGATGGGATAAATAAAAGGAGACCTACTACCCGCAGAATTCAGTGAAGATACAAAGTTCGTAGGACAGAGTGTGACCTGAAACTTCTTTTTTTTTTTACCACGCTAAATTCATGTCTGCTTGTTGATGCTTATCTACTTTCCTTACTGAAGTATAAAATAATTTTGTTGTGTCCACTAACACAAAACAAACTGCTGGAAGTTTACCTGCCTTGCAAAATTAATTGCAAAATATCTCTGGGATTAAGCACTAAGCTGGAAAAAACTGAAAATGTTTTAATTTAGTCCCAAGCCATCATCACACTGTGTATCACACTGTGTACATCAGGAAATACTATTATAATGATCAAAGTGTTTGGGGTTTAGATCTATTAAGTTATGTGTGCTTATTAAGAAATTCAGCAATGTAGTACAGCATAGACATCCTAACCGTGACAGTCCTTTCTCAAGCTAAAGTTAAATTACCCCCTGCAAACATGTAATTTTAAATTTTATTCATCCTACAGGGTGAATAACTGGTTAAACCCTCAACTGGCTACACAAATACCCCATGGCTTAAATACAGATTCCTACAAAGGGAAGGTAGAGATGTTCTCAGTGTCAATAGGCCATGACTTCCACAAAGCTGGTGCACAGTAGCTGAGAGAGTGACCACCCACGGTGACACATTTTTACACTGAAGATGCAAGGAGGCCTACACCAGTGACCTTTCCTGGAGACCAGGAGAATAAGGCTCAGTAATTCAGGATTTAGCCATTCAGAGAAGGTTTTTGGTCCCAGTTAATAAAGGGTCTCGCTAATCCAAAAGCTACAAACCTAACAAGATTCCTGATCCAGCAGCGACTGTGGTTCAGGGAGGAGTTGGGATTTTGCTTCGTTTGATGAGGAATTTATGCTGCTTTGAGCACTGTTTGCAAAAGCCCTTGGATACCGAGGCTGTGCTCCCTCAGCCTTTGGCACCGCGCACCCCTGAGCTCACAGGAGCCTCACAGCCCTCTCACAGTCCACAACTGCCAGGAGAGAGCAAGGCAGGAGAATTTTTCACCTGGCCAGCATGCTCGTTGTCCTGCCGTGGCTGAAACGTGCCCGTGTTGCTGGTAGCCACGAGCAGGCACTCACACACATCCCTCCTGCAGGGGAGAATTACTGCCAGAAATATAATGTGTTATGCAAACAACTTAGTCACCCAAAGAGCTCTGTAAATGCATAATAAGTAGATAACACAGGAGCAATGAAATATATTTTACTGGAGCAGCAAAGAAAACACTCTGCCTTTCCAATTCTGCCTCCAGTGCCGGAGCAGAGGCAGCCTGGTGAACCAGGTCAGCCAGCCCTACAGAGTTTTGCATAAGAATTTCACACAAGTATACTATCTAAACCATTTCCTGAGGACATCTTCTGCTGCTGAGATCACCGAGCCAGAAAGCACAATAATGCACAGGAGGTTTTTTGGAAGGCGGGCGCTAGGGGAGAGCAGCTTAAAGCAAAGGAGATTTTCCAACCTTTTGAGGGGACAGAACATTCAGTGAGGGTGCAGCTCGGAGAAATAATATTGCAGTTGGGATTTTGGAGCAGCTTCCATGCCACGCACCCTTTTAACCTGCTGAAGAACAGCGCTGGTTGCAAAAAAGATCCAGCATGTTTTTGTGTAACCACAGAATCACAGGATGGTTTGGGTTGGAAGGGACCTTGGAGAACACCTCATTCCACCCCCCTGCCGTGGGCAGGGATACATTTCCACCATCCCAGGTTGCCCAGAGCCCCATCCAAACTTCCAACACCTCCAGGGATGGGGCATCCACAACTTCTCGGGTCACCCTGTGCCGGGGCCTCCTCACGCTCTGTGTGTGTTTACGCACGTGAAAATCGAACCTAATCCTAGTCTTTCTAGGAAGAAATGTGCCCTGTCTAACCTGTGAAACACACCTATGTTCCTTCAAGGCTTACTTCGAGATATTACCCACAGTTACAAAGCAACGAGGGAAACCAAGCACCAGGATCATTTGAGCCATCAGGTATGACACACAGTCGTGGTTATTTAGAAGTAATCACACTCCTGGCAATTTACAGATATTACCCCGTCCTTTTTCCAGTGGCATAGAGATAATGGCAAGCTATATATTCTGAGAGGAAAAGAGAGTGTGTCTGAGCAGGTACATGTATATTTCTGAGCGTCTTTTCTGCTCACCCTCAGTCAAAAAAGAGGGTGGGGGAGTAGGTGCTGACCTGCAATTTCAGAGCAACAGTGTTCCCTCAAACCTTTGCGGCATTTACATTCTTCATTAACACATTAAAAAGTCTCTCATTCTTAGCAATTTAATAAAACAACAAATAGGGAACCAGAGAGAAAAACGAGGCGAGGAATCAGCTTCATCTTGACAAAGCAAGATCAGAACCGAAAAACCTCTCCAAGGCCACAATGATGGTCAAATGGGACAAAACGAGAAACAGAGGTGCCGAGCTGACCCCCAGATTTTGTGGGAGCCGCTTGTGTAACCAGGCAGCAACCAAGAGAAGAATCCTTGACCTCAGAGAAGGTGCTACCAGAGAGAGAGGGAGCAAGGGAGTGAGTTTGTGGCTGCTCGTGGGTGGGTGTATGCACAGGAGCCTGTGTTTGTGTGCTGGAGCACACAAATGAAAAATTAGAGTGACAGCTAAAAATGCCAAAGGCAATCCGAGGAGATAAAAGGGGAATAAAGAGAATGGAAAAGGAGTAATGGAAAACTCAATCAGTGTTGATACGGGGAGAGATGGAAACAACTGAGACTTTTCAACTGGGTGAAACAAGATGAAGTAAAGAGCAGAGGCAGAGAAACAGAAAATAGATATTATTTGGAAGAATATTACCACCCATTCTCATTTTATTTTCTCCTAATGACTACCACCCTTTCTGAGACAAACCCAGCTATAACGACTCTTTCTTATAAAACACCTTTCTTTCCTTCCTTATCCACAAGATTTGCTTGCTTGCTATCTTACCGGTGTGCATGCAGAGGAAGCTTTCTGAAATCATTTTCCTGCCTCGGGTGAACACCTCATAACCAGGAGCAGGCTGAAGAGAGGCAAAAGCCCTACTCTGGAGAGCATCATCTTATACACTTACAGTGTCAGTAGATCTAAATTCAAATTATGTGACCTGAATCGCAGCTCTAAGCTGCGAACACAGATTTTCGCCTCCTGAGTGATGGACACAAGAAATTCCGGACTGGCATTCTTCAGTCCACCCTTAGAAAGCAATCTGTAGTCTTCCTCTTTTCAAGCTGCGGCTGGATGCTACCTTCCCAACCAGAACAACAAGGCACCAGCTGAAAACAAATCAACAAAAACAGCTGAAATTAAGTAAGAAAGTACAAAACAAAGCCATGCTTTGAGCAGAGGAACCACTCAGGGGGGGAAAAAAAAAGAAGAAAAAGAAAAAAACCAAACTCTTCCAGTCAAATCTTCTAGGCTCAGAGGAAGAAAATTTATTCAGTTTCCTGAATTCAAGCACACTGTGTAAGCGTGCTTTCTCTCCAAACGTCATTGGAGAGCAATTAGCTCTTCGAGACTTCAGCCCCCCCAAAATGGAAGGAAGCTCCCAATTCCCCCCTCAACCAAATCCTACACCCTCAATTAATTCTTGGTCATAAAATACAATCATAGGCAGCAAGGTGGCTGGCGTTGAAAGAAACATAGCTGAGTTCACAGCTCAGCAAGTCCAGACTTTTAATCAATTATCTCCTAAGCATTTTTAGAAAAGATTCTGAAGTCGGTGAATCCTTTGCACACCTCAGCTCAGCTGTGCTAACCTGGCCCAAGTGAAGGACAACAACTTGTGGGTACAGAGAGGCACTAACAAGAGCATTAGTCTTGCTGAAATCTCACTTTTCACCACTGTTTGACAAAAAATTACAGATTTCATTGGTCTGGTTCATCAATTCTTCTTCTCAGGGAGGTACTTTTATATCACCAACTGGTTCCCTGCGCACAAGCAGGTAGGTATTTCTTCTAGCAAGGTTGGTTATTGTTTTGGGCTTGGAGAAGCATGATAAGGCAGAAATCTCTCTGATCGGTGTGGTATCACAAGGAAACGTTGTTGCAGTATCTGTTTGGCAGATTGGGAAATACTATATTGACCTGGCAGAGCAGAGTACAATATTTTGTTGCAGCAATGATTTGTTTATGATTTCAGCAGAGGTGGTGTCTGAATACGAAGCAGATGAATATAAAAATGACTGATGCACATATATCTTAGCTTAAACACCACCAAGCAGCACTGACATTAAACTGCTTTTTGCATAGTCTCCCTTCTAGTAAAAGTTTTTTTGCAAATAGATCCTAATAAGAGAAACAGAAACACAAAAATTACATATTTATGATTTACTTTTTGCTTTACCGGCAATTCACTATCTCGAAACGAGTCCCTTGTACTCAACTTGGTGTCCTCTTTTAAACAACGAAGAGAATTTTTGTTCACAGTAGTAATGAAAATTGCACGCCCTAATGAACACCCCAAAAATAATACAGCAGGCTTCCACCAACTTCTGAGTTCAAACCCATGGATTTCTGATGTTTATGGTATCACTTAACGATGAAAAATTCCATGGAAGGTTTAAATTTAGTGCAAATGTAGATGGAAGCAGAGACCATCTCTTGGTGAAAGGAGCCACGTGATGGATGCACTGCATCCAACTTTCTGAGCAGCTTGGCCTGGTACCTTCAGGAAAGTCTGCTGCTTCTAGAAAGATGGTCAGAGATAATCTAGGAGGGTGTTTAGAGATCTGAAGAGAGATCCAGCTCCTTTGAAGGGGAGCCAACGAATGTTGCAATGCCAGCTCCTTCTGAATGACGTCAAACGCAGCCAAGGAAGAAGTCATCTGGTGTCCAACCATGCTTAACCCTTTACTTTTATTTCATTACACTCCTCCCAGCCGTTCAGAGACACAGGATGGCACGTGGGGTTCTGACAGGAGGTGTGAAAGGGTTAAAAGGAGTGTTTGGGAGCAGCAGGATGGTGCATAACCACATCTATTGAGAGCAGATGAATCCCATTACCAGCCATCAGAGCAAGCTCCTGCTTCTGCTCCCTGGGTGAAAGTGCTCCAGCTTCGGAGATGAAAATTCAGAAGGGAGAAGGATGAGTGTTCTACCTGATATGAGCAGCTAGGAGAAGGAATGACAGTGAAAGGAGGTAATGTATGCATCTTCCACAGCGCTCCGCCGCTTGTTATGGAAACCTTGTTAGCAGATGAAAGTGACAGGTGAGGTTTAGCACTGTGAGAAAACCAGCACAAACACGGTGTGATGACTGCCAAGGCAGGGGAATGGAGCAATCTGTGAGCAGGCTTGGAATCCACAAATAAAACAGGTACTGTTTTGTTCCTAAAATCCAAGGACAAGCAGAAGCACAGAAACTACCAGACTAGGAGGAATGAAAAAGGAGAAGGGAAAAAAGATATGTACATTTAAGCCCTTGGCCTGTAATATCAATGGGTACTCAGAGGAGGGGGGGAAAAAAAAAAAAAGAAAAGAGAAAAAAGGAGAAGAAGCATAACATGTCAGCATGCACTGTTTACATCACTTACATTCATAGTAAATGACCTTTCCCACGAATAAAATGCCTTTGAGCCTGCCCATGACTAATTTCTAATGTTGTTGTGATTTTAACCTTGGCAGTACAGGGAAAACGGTCACAGCAGACTCCAGTTCCAAGGGAGCAGAAACAGCTTTGCCTCACCACTGTGACGCTCTTCGTTTTTTTAAACCAGCCTGGAAATTATCTCAGCTACCAAATTCGTTTAGGAAAGTCCCAGCGATTCATGGCATGAAGAAATAGTTCCACAAAGACTACCAGTGTGAGAGCTGTGAATATCTGCTACTACTGTTGTGCAGGAGACCCAGATCCGTCTGCAAAGATCCCTCACAGTGGCATAATCTTCACAAGTGAGAGTCATGTGTTTGTCTGACACGCAGCGAGAAGAAAGCGTGGTGTGCAAGACCAACATTTAGTCCTTTACTTTGGCTCCTCTCAATTCTTAATCCTTTTTCAAACTTGAAAATTAATTTGCATAATTTTCTGCTCCAATGACTTTCAAGGATTAATTGTACTCCTGAAAAGGGACAGGAGCGGTTCTGACATAAATGGGAGGCAGGAGGACAATGGGGGAGCCTGTAAATTTCTGATCTCCTCCCATGACATAAGTACAAGGAGTATAAAGTGTGATGCACTGAGATGGCCAAAATCCACGTCATTTCACTTCCTGTCACCCTGACCCTCGGCAAATCTTCACATTTAAGGTCATTCTCGTTCAGTCGTTCATTTTGTGTTTGCTGCACATGAGGTTCACTGGTCACTTCTTGCTTCTGCTCTGAGGGGAATCTGGTTTTTCACGCACATTCTTTTCCTTGCATTACCCTCAATAACAGTGGAAGATCACCATGAACATGTACAGGGAGAAATGACAGCGATGGTCCCAGCCGCTCCTTGGTGAAACCTCTCTTTCCATTAGGCCCATGCACTTCTCTCCTCTCAAAACCCATCAGAAGCGCGCAACGGAGAAATGCACAACCCTCACACTCTCCCACAGCCTGTCTGTTCCTCCTGTCATGAGATGTCTTTTCACAGATCACTTTGTCCGTCCTGCTCTGCACTTTGCAGTTTTTTTCCCCGGTGTTTTTGGGAAAAAGCAAGGGAACAAACACATGCCACCAGCAGGCACCCAGCTATGACTTGGCAGCAGCCCTAGCTTAGGTGAAAAATATGTTGACATCTGTCAGCTTAGGACCTGGCCTCGTATTTCCAGCCTGGAGGTACCTAATCCAAAGCCTTCTAGGTAGCCACCAGGAGATCACGTCACAATGTCCGTAGCTGGCTCCAAAATGACACATCAATCAGCGGAATCAAAATAACATGAATTTTCCATGATTATGTGAGATACGGATAATTATGGTCAAATCCGCATTGCTTCTGGTGGTAATTATAAGGATTAACATGCTATTATGATTGCAGTGTAACCGTGTGGATGTCATATTACCAATATTATGGGTTTCCTCTGAGAAAGAAGAAAGCTGAAATGGATGACCTCTAATCAACAGGGAGGCCAAACAGTCTTACTGGGCCATAGGGAAAAAAAATTTTGAAATCTGAACTATTTCAAATCCAGGTTGCCCTTCAGATTCTTGTAAAACAAGGTAATGGAGATTTTTCTCTCCTCTCCTCTCCTCTCCTCTCCTCTCCTCTCCCCATCCCATTCCCTATGAACAATTATCTCCACTTTTACTGCTCTCCGTACAATGTTCTCAGTGGAAGGTGTCTCACACCAGATCTGTTTTCCCCAGAGGTGCTGCTCTGCCCTCAAGCTGCCGTGCTTCAGCAGGTGACTTCCCATCTGCTGTGCTAAGGTAAATGTCTCTCAGTCCACACCACAAGAAAGCCAGTTCAGCTTAGCACAGTCCACCGAGGCAAATCCTGCCAAAGTAATTGCCATCCTGACAGAGGAATTCCTGTTTTATCAGTTGTGACTTGTCTCTGACCCCTCACTGGTTGCCAAACTGAGTACTATGAAAACTGCCAAGTAATCAGCCTGCAACTGAGTTGAGCTATGCTTACTCAGTGGGGAACTAGAAAACTAAAATATGTCATCATCTTTGAGGTATCCAAAATTCATGAGCGAGCCCACCCGAAGGCCTGAATAATTTTAAGCACATTTTTTCATTCTTCATTTGCTTTCTGGTGTAAAGGCCTGAAGAGGTCAAATTTTTGAATTTTTGCAACCGCTAGGACTAGAAACAGGCTTTCCTTTTTTCTTTGCATTGGAATCAGGGACAATCCTGTCTTCAATAGCTAAATCTGCGAATTTGAAATTCTAAGTCTTGCTTCATTGTCTACATGATAAACAGCCCCTGAAACACCATTGAAAGGCACCTCCTTGTCAGCAGAGAACCTTCCAGAAGGGCTGGGTGCTTCCCCTCTTTTCTAAACAGTGATAATGGCACAAAGAAACCCACTCCACTTTCATGCCGAGGAAACACAGCACCATTGCAGGGGAATCCTCGTGGCTGGGTTGAATTTTATTTCCCTCCTCCTGAACATGTGAAGGCTCTTGCAGAAATGTTATAAGATGTTCCTTTGGCATGAGCTTGTTTCTACCAGAAGACCATGGGTGTTTTTCATGTGCCATGCATTTGATCAAACCCCACATCCCTGCAAGGGAGGATGTCTGTGATCAGCAGGGAGCTAGATGGGGGCTTAGAAAGAGAGGAAAAGGGTCTGCTTTGGTTAACAGTAGCAGGCAGGAAATCTCTGGGTTTGAAGATGGCAACCTGATGCTTTCCAGGTGGCTGTTACTGAGAGGAGACCTGGAGTGTTCACCAGAATTCATCAGTTGCCAGTTACAGAAGTTAATTTTATTCAGAGGAAGAGAGACATGCCAAGGGGAGCATATGGCACAATAAACTCCTGGTGGGTGGAATGTGGAATGCATTTTTGGACTGAATGCCAGAAAAAGCCATGATCTGCCTGAGGGCTTGCAAAGCATTTTTGGTGGGACCTGCTCTTCACGTTGGCCTTTTCGTTTCTCCAGGCTACAGCTCTGATGCTTTCCATCCGAT
>VZRN01004840.1:122473-145408 GCA_013397935.1 Dasyornis broadbenti
GAAAAAAAAAAAAATAAAAGGGATAAAAAAAAAAAAAAAAGTTGACATTAAAAGCTTGCAAGACCCTATAATTTTTGAAAACATGTTTTCCTTGCCAAATATACACTTAAATGCACTTAAACCACTGAAAATTAGGGAAAAAATGAAGATCTGTAGAGATGATTGTCAGGATTAGGTAAGCACAAAGGAGTTGTGATGGCTGTTAGCACAGAGAGTAGGGGCCAACAGGGAAATACAGAATGAACCCCGCAGGAGATCTGCAGGTGCACCTCTGCCTGACAGGACAAAGAATGTCTTGTAGATGTGGAAGATTCCCTTGCTAGGAAGGCCACCAAAAACTCTTGCAGCATGAGCATGAGCAGGTTATACTTAATTCTTATTATCACATTTTAATGGGGCATATTCAGTGGTCTATAGCAACATATATTGGAATAGCACACAACAGCGTAAAGAAACTGGAGTGCAACTTGCTGGCCACTTCTCCTAAAGTAACATTTACGTGGTACAGATCCTTCATTTCCATATAACACAGCAGAGCAGTTTAATTTTCACATCACTCATTAATTAAGGACAAAATCCCAAAGCCTAAAGGAGAGCAGAAGAGGCATGATGCTTTTTGGAAGTGTTCCTTCACCTACATTTCTGACCA
Organism: Dasyornis broadbenti; assembly: GCA_013397935.1. NCBI lineage: Eukaryota > Metazoa > Chordata > Aves > Passeriformes > Dasyornithidae > Dasyornis > Dasyornis broadbenti. The sequence continues at coordinate 123,123 of VZRN01004840.1, forward strand.
TGCCATCGGGAAGCCTAATAGAATAAAACCATCAGTTCTTAATTTGATTGGGATATTGGATACTGTGTTTTGTGAAACGCAGCAAACAGCTCCAGCTTTCGTTAGGGTTTCAACACACTCATTGTTTAAGGAGCAGCACACAAAAATAATTCCCCTGCTCCCTCACAGCCATTCAGCAGCAGTAAGGTCACAGGCCGCAAAGGACTGGGTCGAGCCCAGGATTCGGCCAAAAGGCTGTCCAAATAAACTGGTTGACTGCTTCCTGTTGTGCAACTGCCGAGTTATCCCTGAGCAGGCAGGCACACGCGCTGGGGCTCCGGCTGGGGAACCTCGGAGGCACAATTTGGCTGGCACTTGCTCCTGGGTGCTGCAGGCCTCTCGCCTCAAGCACATCTGCGCATCCTAAGAGCACGACACAGCTCCTGGCTTCCCAGACCAGGCTCCTGCAAACACGCCCGGTCTGGATGGCTTCATCAGTCAATTGTCATGGATTAATGTGGAGCTGTAGCCTAGATCCCCCACTCAGGCTGCTGTTGCACGCTTGCCACTGTGTCTCCACATTACAACAAAGCCTCTGTAGGCTCTGGAGTGTCTTCCACGTGTGTGCCATACGAAAACCATAATGAAGTTACTGTTCTAACTCTGAAGAAAACTGAGATGACGGCTGAGAAGAAGCGTCCAGTGTTTTTCAGTGAAACCTTTTCTCAGCCATCGTTAGGGATCGACCACCCCCTAGGTTTTTCCAGTGGAAGGAATTTTTGGTGCGTGCTGCCTCCAGGTTTTGTTTCTCATCTAACCTGAAGGCGTGCAAATAACAACTCTAACGGAGAAGGGCACTGTACCATTTGCTGTAATTTACTTGCAAAAAAATATTTAAAAAAACCCATAAATATCGAAGCAGCCAGCTGGTGCCATTCCAGTAAGCAGAAGTTGACCAGTTATTCAGGGAGCACAACAGGAATGTGCACACTCATTCACATTCACTTTTCCTACACGTGGGTAAGGCACCCTGACCCCACAGCCCCACAGCCACAGAAACCTCACACCTCACTCTCAGCACATCATTAGGAATATCAGGGTTGTAAAAACTTGAGGAACACACTGAAAACTGTAGTAAATAAAATTCTCACATGGTGGTTCATGACTCTTTCGTTTCCTCTTGTGCTTTTCTCCTTTGCAGTGATTGCAGTTTCATTAATTAAATCTCATTTCTACTTTTTTGAAAACCAAATACTTGTATCCCTCTGTCCTCTCCGTTTCATTGGCAGATCTTAGGAGAAAGGTATTAAACAAGGCATCTGAAATTTCATGTATAATTGTAATTTTTTTTTTTTTAATAAAAGAAAAAATAGTCTTTACCAAAGAATCTTTAGTAGGAATTGAGCGATCCAGATCACACTGGGCAGCACTGATCATAAGATAAAGGAAGGGAGATCTTCAACAGCATTTTTGACATCAAGAAGAGAAAATTTTACAAGTCACAAGATGTTCTTAGGTATCTTTGATTTTTACTTGAATTGCAATCCAGGAATTAAAGAAAGTTTTTGGAAAATGCCCTTGATCTTAACCCTAGGCAGATATATAAATAGACTGACATGGACAGTAACAGCATAACCAAAAGATTACACTATTTCATGGAGCTACTAAGCCCTTTACATGTCAAAAACTGTCAAACTTTAAATGAACACCTTGAAAAATTAATTTCTTCACAGTTCCTTATGAAATGATGCTTTTTTTTTTTTTTTTTCTTTAACTGAGCATTTTTTTCTCCCCCAGAGAGAACATTTGTCACGTATATCAGACCCACCAAACTCCTTTCATCCTTTTTGTCCTTGGCAGAGAAGCTGTGGCTGCCCCTGGATCCCTGGCAGTGTCCAAGGCCGGGTCAGACAGGGCTTGGAGCAGCCTGGGACAGTGGAAGCTGTCCCTGCCCATGGCAGGGGTGGCACTGGATGAGCTTTAAGATCCCTTCCAACTTGAATCAATCTGTGATTCCATGACATGGGGTCTACATGGGTATTTGTAACTCAGGAAATCCCATGACTTAAGGAGTGTAGAAGCCACAGCTGAGGTTCAGCATCTCCCGATTTACCTGTTCATTTATGGTAAAAGCAAAATCCTGCTGGGGCAACAGTTTTAAAAAAAAATCCAGTCCAGTGTAGCTCCACTGATGGTGAGACCATCATTCCTGAATCAAACCAGAGAGGAAAAACAATTAGCATCCAATAGGAGCAAATACACTCTCTTGATTCCTGATTTCTTTAAATTTAAAGCTATCTGTTTTCTTTATCACATTTATGGTGAACCAGACCCAAGACTGTATTACTCCAAACTTAGTTTTTGCATGAAATCAGAAAGAAAATGTAGTAGCTGGATTTGTCTATAAGGTTTGATCCGCAGACATTTGGTCACGCATGAAAAGCATCCAAGAGGGAACTGGCAGAGCATAATGACATCATCTAACCAACTAAACCCAGCTTGAAAATATTATTAATGTTTCATGCTTTCAGGTTTTGTTTCTTTTTTTTTCCCATAAATCCATGCTTTAAATATCCAATTTAAAATTAGCTTGCAGTGAAAACCCAGGGCAAAATTGTGGCCTGGTTGATTTCTTGCACAAAATGCTCAAAATCTGATTGTAGGAAGTGAATGGGAACATTCCATGGGCATCATTGAATTAAAACTGACTTTTGAATTTCAATGAACACTCGTAGATCTTTTTTTTTTTTTTTTTTCCTTTTCCCATTTTCTCTGCTATGCACATACCACTCATTCTTGGCTCAGGACCGCAGAGCTGAACACGTTAGACATGGTGACTACTAAACATGGCTGGTCTTTGAATCCCTCCAAATTATAGATCAGGACGTGAATAACCAAAAATCACTGTAATCACAGAAATGTTGAACTGCAGCTTTTTAAGTGTTTATACCTTTCAAAGAGATCTGCTGAGAAATGCCCTGCGTGCACCTGTAGGAACGAGCAGCCTACCTTAGAATTTGACCTAAGCACATTTTAAAAACATTAAACCCCGTCATTCTCAAACCAAAACACACTTCCAGAGGTTTCCACTCTAAACCAGTCTTTTTCTGCACCAGGTGGAAAAAAAGAACGGTTCCAGAAAGTTTTTGATGTGAATTCCATGCCCGCTGCTCCTCTGCGTGAGAATGGTGATTCCACTTCTCCTGGAAACTCCCGTGCAATGCTTAATTCTGTCAGATATACCAAAATATTTCAGTCTGCAGGGGACAAGGCTGTTCAAGGTGAGTTTCTGAAGCCTACACATGCACACACGGATTTCTGGAGCCTTCCTCTGAGTGGGTAGACTTTAGAATAATTCTCTCCCTCTCCCGGTAGCCAAGGGAGAAGATTGTGTTTCCTGGTCAGCTTATTTTCGTTGTGTTTCTATAAACGGGTTTCCGCACAAAGTTTGAGTATTGGCAGAAATCTGTGGAAATTGAGAGATTTCTGCCTATGTACTTACTCTGTCCAGAACAGCGATGTTTCTCTGTAAAGTTTTAATAATCAAAGTTAAAAAAAAAAAAAAAAAAAAAGACAGGTCAGCATATCAACAATAGATAATGAAAAAATAACCCTAGCAGGTTTTGTTTGAAGAGCTAGAAGGACTCAGTAGGAAAAGTTTTGACAAACATCAGGTTTCGTTGTGTAGTGGAAAATCTCACCTATTGTTTTCATTCCAATATTTAAGTTCAGAAAGAGCAGCTTGTTAGCTGGAAAATGCAATATAGTCTGTCTTTGACTAAGGTTCAATTATAATGAATTTCAGGGATTATTTCAAGACTGCATCAAAGCACTGGATGCTTTACAAAGAGAATGTTTTTCCAAGTCACTTCTCTGTGATATCAAAAAACTCCAAAATTACTGTCTAAATTGCTGTACAAACGAAATATGAACCCAGCCTGCACTGGATATGCACAGAGGTGTGAAGAAAACGGGAGACAAGACAAGATGCTGCTTCCCCACCACAAGGACAAACCCTCCTCTTGGTCAGACACGTCCCCAAAAGAGCTGAGCTCCTGCCCACAGAAATCAAAACACCAAAGCTCTTATTCTGATAAGGCAATGTTCCTTTTTTCCTGGTCAGGAATTATTGGAGCCTGCTGACTTTCCTAAACGTTCGGAAAGACCATCCTTTTTGGAGACAGGGATGTAAAGTTATTGTCTGTCCTACCCCACCGCCCTACAACTGAGTCAGGAGAACCAAAACTATTCCTGTCGAAGGTTCATCAAATCCCTTTTTAAGCCCTTCCAGTGACGGAGACCCTCCAGCAGTTACAATCTATTCCTAGTTGTCTTCAGCAGCACCAAGAGGCTGTTTTGTAAGACTCTGCAGGCATCCAAGTAAAATACGAAAAAAAATTAAAGTTACTGTGTCAGTGTTGCAACCACACCGTGTGAGTTTAACCCACCCTAACTTCGTAACTTAGGTATCTGTGCCTGCTGTTCCATGCATTTTGTAAATGAAAGGTATTTTCCACAAAAGGGTTTAAAGCTGCGTTCACTTCAAAAAGCTTTAAAATTATGACTTTAAAACAAGCAAGCAAAGAAATTATTTCATTTCTCTGTGCATTTTATTATCGAAAACCACCAGAAAACTTCAAAATAGGTTTTCAAAACCAACAAGATAATTATATTGTGTTGGAAAATCCCAAGGTTTTGGTAAATTGAAATTGTAAGTAATTTCTTAATTTTGATGTAAGCAGAAAATTGAAGGATGCAAACTTTTTCGGTAAAAAATTGTCAATATTTTTTTTTCTCCTCCAAGTCGTTTAAATCACATTTGCTAACAAAAAAAAAGGATGCAACAATAGCTCTTTTCACGAAGAACAGCCACCATCTGGTTTGTGTATTGAAAGGGGATGACTCAAATGAAGAAGCAACTGGTCACAGCAACAGTTCAGCAGGTTTTATGCAAAAATGAGAAATATGTGGGTAGGATCCAAAAAGCTTTAAGGAAGAAACTGGCCTTGGTTCTACCTCATCTAGACATGTGCAAGATGTACTTTTGCCAGTGCTGCTTCCTATATCAGTGGCGTACTGTGGAACTTCATTATGGACATGTCTCTCCCTCTGCATTTTCCTGTCCTTCACGACCTCCTTGGAGACTAAAACCGTGCATGCTAGCAACAGGACCTGCCGAGCAGATGCCTGAAAGGCCTCATTCCCTTTTTAAAAATTATTTTTCCAGTGTGAAAAGCAGTGACAGATTTTGGAGAAAATTTCTGCTGTGAGGTTGTGTTTAACCTTCTCCCTATTTTTTTTTATTTTTTTTTTTTTTTTTCAAATTTAATTTAATTTTGTATGCTTTCATCTTCATTTCTGTGTGTTTCTCTGCACCTCTTGCTGATTTTCTTGCTGGCAGGGAATGACCACAGTGTGTCCCCGAACCAAGCCCATCACTATCTCTTCATCCCTGCCCATGCCTCCTGCCCTGGTGGGAATCCATCAAGAGTTTCCTGCTCCAAGCTGCAGCAAACATAGGCATAAATTATGTGACTTCGGGTAAAACTGTTCCCATTTGATCCACGAGGACATCCCTCATGTAAATACAGCAGCAAGTTTCCACCTTTCCACCAAAACCAGAGCAAAGAGAAAGGAAAACTCTGGCAAAAGGATTTTTATGAAGGAGTTCGGCCAGGGAAAAAAAAAAATCATGGGATTTAATCCTCTGCTCCTCTTCACCACAAAAACAATCAGGATTTTTTTTTTCCTTTCTTCTTCTGAAAATGAATTTATGCACAAGTTTGGGAATCAATTTTGGTTTTAATAACCTCTCGAGGGGACACACACATACCATTCATGCCACCAGCTCAGGCAGACCTGCCAACAACCTGCAAGAGCGGGAGGATCAGACTCCGTATTACCAAGATTATACCAAGATATTGTTGGGAGTCTGCTGGAATTTTTGTGAGGTTAGCAGTTTGAAGACTTAAGATCTGTCAGGTTAAACTGATTAATCACCTACTTATGGCTGCAAGAAGCATTATGAGCCACTGTTGGGAAAAGAGCGGAGCTCACCGGAGAGAACATCAGCTTTGGAAAAAAACCTAAGGAGTTTTCTCAATGGAAAAATTGACAGAGCACTTGAAAGATAAATCATATGCTAAATTATATGCTGTATACAATTTATCTAAAAGCACTTTTTCCAACTACAGCACTAAGAATGTTGCCTGTTTTCCAGAGCCAAGAGGTTTGCAGCTGATGTTTCCCTCCTGATCACCAGCACTGGAAGCAGCACATGGAACGGAAATAAAAGCAACAAGGATACCGTACTTGTGTGGTCTTCTGTTACCTACTGTGGCCATAGGATAGGATTCATCAGGTGCATAAGTTATGGTTAAAATGATGCTCTGAGATCTGTCTGCATGATTCTCATTGATTTTCACAAAATCGTTGACGATTTAAAGTATTTGTGGCTTAGGAACAAATTGGACTTTTAAAGAGATGCAGACAATATGGTTCCTGATAGTGCACTTCGAAAGACTCAATTGCACAATTCAAAGTTCATTTGTTCGTATTACTGAATCTTCATCGATTCATTGCAAAGCAGGGCTGGTTTCTCTTTGAGAGAAGCACAATAAAAATTTCAAGCCGTCCGCGCAAGAGAGAACATTCTGCGCTTCCCATCGCATTTGTTTTCTCCTCCACCGTTTGTCGGGGGAGGCCTGAATTCTTTCCACGGGCAACTCCAAAGTCAGTGCTGGCAGGGCAAGGCCTGGGCAGGCAGCGATGGCTACAAGGAGCCCAGCTCCGCTGCGGAGAAGGCTGCCCTGTTTTGATGGCTGGAACAAAGCCCTGAAAAGGTTCAAGCCCCTGACTGCCTTTGCATGTAGGCAGCTCAGCGAGGCTTGATGAATAACGAAGTGAAAAGTCTAACCAGCTAACGACTTCAAGAAAGGGGAAACATTTAAATAAGGAGAACAGGCTCACTTCCTCTTTCTGCCGTCCTGCCTTGCCAGCTGAGAGCAAATACTTCGTCTGCAACAGAGAGAGACGTTTTCAGAGTGCTCAGTTAAAGCCAAGATCATCCATGGAGGTCCATAACACTGTAGCAGCTACAGCAGGAGGACATGTGGCCCAGCAGGGGGACGTTTTCAGGGATTTGGTCCAGCTTTTCCTCAGCAGGTGGAGGGAGGAAGGGTATTGCAGCAGCACTTTCTTTTGAGGCCATCAAAAGCAGGATGACTGAGCCATCCTGTATGGGAGAACCAGAGATTGTATGACAAACACCAGGCATGCAAGACACACTTCACAGGGCCATTATTATCCAAACTGATTCTTAGGAGCAAGAAAAATACCATAAGGGCAGCTAGGAAAATATCACTGAGTCAGATACAGGGAGCAATGCCAAAAACAAGTGAACAAATTTAGCTCTTGCAGCAACACTGTAAAGTAGCTGTTTTCCTGAGGTATCTGTTGCTTCTTTTCACACTTTCTTAGCACACTTCATATTCCAGGTTAGCAGCTTTGGTGTGCCTTTGATCTCAGTAGCAACAGGGGAATTGCCAGTTAAATTGTCACTTTCTCAAACTCCCTGTCAAAGACACATCTTCTCTCACATGCAAAATCAGCAGCGCTTAGTCAGATTAAGTGTAGGATTAGTAGCAGGGTATGGATGTTTGTATTAATTTATTTTCTTTTTTCTTCTTTAAAAAAAAAAAAAATTAAAAAATTCCATAACTGTGATTATTAGACTTAAGCATCTCTTCCTCTCATGAAAGCGAGCAACCTAAATTCTTGCTGGTATCCACATTTTCACAAGTATTTGAGGCCTGCTTTTCCTAATGTGAAAAAGAGACTAAAAGTCAGAGTGTGTTCTTGAAAAATATGCTGCTGGGGAAGTGATGCTCCACTCCTGCCTGACTGTAACAACAAACCTTTAAGGGATTATTAAGCACAGCTCGCATTCTGCATTCACATACACGCGCTGTGATGATGCTTCCAGACGATGTCATGGAAAAGGAAAGAGTAATTGTGCAAAAGGCTTGATAAAATTTTGCTTGAGACCTGTCAGAAGCTCTGTTTATGTCCTTGGGGCTGGAATGTCTGGTCAGAGCTCTGTTTGTAGCTCCTCTCTGCCACCATGAATGCGGTGATTCTGTGGAGCCGTTTGTTTCCTCATCCCCACGCCTCATTCCCTCATCCCCCATCCTCATCCAGTCGAGGATTGGTGCCCCAAAGTGGGAATGGAGGTTTAAAAAGCAGAAGGGCAGGCACAACCGTGCTGAGCAGCCCTTGACTAGGCCAGAATTCCCTGAAATCCAATGGATTATCTTCAGAATAAGCTACACTTCAAACCTTTGAGGCTACCAGAGAGCAGACCCGTGTGCTGTTTAGGTGGTGGCCACAACCAACAACAACTTGGAAATCCAGGAGTCGCCATGGCTACCACACTCCACACAGCATTGCCCACTAAATGCCCAAACCATGTAAAAGACCTAGACAGAGGAGAAAATTCAGCATTTCTGAATGGACCCCACATCTTCAAGGAGCTGTAAAATGAGGCAAAAATATCACCTCAAGCAGAAAATGCGTCTTACAAGCTTGCTGGCATTAGCTGTTCTGATGGAAAGAAAAGATGTCGTTAAAAAAAAAAAAACCAAACCAAATCAGGCTAAACGTGGTAGAGCTGGAGAATGGTTTTCAGCTCCCAGTTACTGCAAATCTGGCCCAGCACTGTCTGTGTAAAGAAATGAGGTAAAGACTAGCAGGAAGCAAGAACTACTGCTACATTTAACTGTCCGCAGCAGTAAGAACCAAACCAGGCATAATCAATATGACGCACGTAGCAAGAAAGAGTTTTTAGGGCATTTCCTCTAAATACTCACTTGGGTACAAAAGGCAACTAAACATTAAATTAGTCTGCCTTAAAAAACAAGGCAACTTTAGATGCTCCAGACAAATGTGTTCAGAGGGGGCTTAAATATGGCTTTGCTTTAAGCAGAAGAATGAGTACATTATTTTAATAGCAGACCAATTTAAGTTCCAAGCTCCCACTAACAAATTTATGCCTAGTGACTCTTACTGTCTCCCTATATTTCTAACTCTGGCCTAATGATACTAAAGGTGGAAAAACACAGCAGGACTCGCTTTAGGCTGCTGGAGAGCTGCATTTGTTCTTTTCTCACCAAGCTGGAGATGAAAGTTGTGTATCACACCTTCTGGCAAAGACACACACAGACCTGAGGGATCACTCAGTGTGGCACACCTGGAGGACAACAGTTCTGAGTGAGGGTACTGTAACAGTGAGAAACCTCAGGAGAGAGAAGGAAATAGCAACATTTTTCGTGATGGTCTCCAGAATGATGGAGAAAAGAGCAGCAGTCTGTCTCCCACCCCATTAAAAGCTCACCCACTGATACTCTGCTTTCTTCCTTGCTTCACATACCTCTGAAGCAGCTAAAAGCAGATTTAGTAGCATGCTGTCACACAGCTCAGCATTGGCAAGAGCAGGCACACTTCTTTCAGCTTGACAAAGGAGACCCATGAATTCCCTCTAAGAGATTCAAAGACTTTTCCAGGTAGTTACCTGTTCAAAGTCTGTGGGGAGATGGCAGGGGAGGAGCATTGCCTTCCCCCATTATCTCGTCTCAGACAGTGAACAATGAAGATGAGTTCCCCTTCCTAACAGAGCTTTGGGAAGGGAATCCATTGAAAGCTACAGCCCCGTACACAGCACACGCAACATGAGAGACCTCCTGGTGCCCAGCACTCACCAGGACCGAATGAGAAACCCCAAAGTTTCTCTGTTTCTGAGGATGGGAGCAACTGCCTGCTACTGACGCCATAACACATCAACTTGTGTGAGCGCTGGCATTCTGAGTGGTTTTTAGTGTCGACACTTCCTTAGTCCCAGATGTTCAGTGATGTTTTCACTGACTGCAGCGAGTCTAGTGAGTTTTGCTCCCCATCCACCTCCACCTAGAGAAAACAACTTTACAAGCCAGGCAGGATTTGGAAGCTCTCTATGAACTCAAGCTGTGTGTTAGATAACCGAGATGAGAGGAAGAGCACCGGCTTTCCTCCGGGGTTGCTGAGCTGGGTGAGCTGCAAGGGCTGCAGTCTCTGCAGCAGGCAACTTGAATGCCTTGAGAAGGGTTGGTTTTTTCCAACTATGCCTGTCCCCCAAATTTCTAAGGGTAGGTTGACAGTCTTATTTTGAAACCACAGACACAGAGCGGCCAAATCTGCAGAATTTGACTGGCAGGTGTAAAGCCACGCTCACCGAGACATGGAGGTGTTCAGACTCCAACCCGCAGCCAGGATTTAATCTCTGTTGCTGAATGCTTTGTCTGGATACTGACCTAGGGACTGGGTGAAATCACATTTCAGTGACCAGACACGTGACATCTCACCTGGTCTTCTCCTAGAGATGTCTTCACATAAGCAAAATAAATCTTTCCATCCACAGAGAATGGTTGGATCAGCCCGACTCACCACTGTTGAGATTCCTCTGCCACACCTGTGGACAAATTTCTGATATCCTTGTGCATATCTGCCAGCAGCTCATTTCACAAGTGGTTTCACAAGTTCTGACCAGACAAAAATGGAGTATTCACCGGAGGTCATCGCAGTGGAATAAGGGTTTTGCATGTGCATAACACAGGTGTGCTTACATCAGCACACTACTTATCCTTGATGACAGATTTCTCGAAAAAGATACTCAGGAAGAGTGAAAAACTGTGTACAAATCCCATAATACCTTATTGAGCATCTCTTCAGCACTACATTTTTTCTCCACAGAACTCTTAAGTACAATTCACGTCTTTTAGATGTGTGAGGATCTTGCAACGACTTCCATCCAAACTCGAAGGAGCATGTTGGATGTTATGCACCCCTGCTTAATTTTATCTGTTTCATCATCCAAAAAACCAGCTGTATGAGGTCATACAGGTAGAAAGCAAGTTTAAAGGAAGTACACGAGTAATCAGCTCCTGTCTTTTGAGTAATTCTTGAACATTAACCTAAAACAATCTGAAATTTGTTTCACAAAGACTGACTAAACCAGCAGCTTAGAAAGAAGTCCTTTAAAAACAAGTGTTAAAATTGCTTAGTAAAGTGGCTTAATGAGTCTTTGAAATAGTCAGAGTGGAGTATATTTCCACGCTTTTGTTCATGTGAGGGAAAGAGGGATTTCTGAGAACAGAAAAAGGGTTTGGGTCCAAAACCTCCTTTTTTGAGGCATCCGTAAATATTAACTAAAGCGTGTGTGACGCTGTGTTGTATATGTTAAGGCAAGTCATGAGAAGATGAGTAAAATGACATGCTAATTGCTACCTATTACGGATTCCTTTAAAAAAAACGCAGATAATGGGCAACTGCAAACTATTGGTCTTGTCTTACCCTCCACTGGTCGTCATGAAGGCTTTGACGTAGTAAGAATTTCTACCCAGTGGGATAGACACAGATTTCACCATCTTTCAGCAAAATGTAGAGTGGGACCCTCATGATGAAATAATTTAATACAGCTGTACTGTGTATATGTTAAAAGCAGCCCTTTCTTCAGTCTCTGACGAGTTAAAGAACTTAATTTCTAAATATGTATTATACTGCACTATTAAAGGCTTTACATGTCAGCAACTCCTGTTGCTCAATACAACAATTTTTAGTTTAATACCCCTCATTTCTCTAAGACTTGCAGAAAACACGAAGTTTCAAATATCACCATGCGTTAAATGTTGAATTTTTCCTGAGAGAAATCCCTGTTACTGATCTGGAGTTATGTTGGTATGGTCACCATACAGCCTTGTACATTGCAGCGTGTAAATAGGTCCATGTTTTCCTGCAATTGTTTTAATCTGTCAAGACTACTGTAATCCAATATTTCTAATACGATTCATCTGTATCTTACATAAACAGAGCTACAGCAAATTGGACTTCACAAAGAAGAAAACGAGCTTAGTTATGCGAAGATTTATTTTTGCGTAAAGCCTGCTTGGACCACCGGAACTCGGAGAACATGTGAATAATGAGAATGAATCTGGGATCTTGGGTTGAGTGCTCCACATTCTGCCCTAAGAGGTGATCATCTTTCTTGGGAGCAGTTTTCGGTAATAAACTACAGTTTACAGTTGTCCAGCCAACAGTGAAGATGTTGGGTGAGGGCGACTTAATGAAGTGCCTCACCTGGAAAATGCCTGATGCCTGATTGCTTGCTGCCCTCCCTTTGACTGCAGAACGACCTGGCTTCCGAGCTGGGCAAAACGAATAATTTGCGGAATTATACCTCTTCCCTCACCCACCAACCTTGTCACCCCTCCACAGAAAGCCCCCAGATTTGCCAGGTGCGATTTGCCCTTTGTGAGGCCATGTTGGCGGTCGCCAATCACGTTTTTATATTCCACGTGCCTTAGCGTGTTTTCCAGGAGAATCTGCTCCACGATGTTTTCAGGCACCACGGTAACACTGGGAACTGCCTGTAGTTCCCTCGGTCTTTCTTTCAACCCTTTTCAAAAATTATGGGTTTACCCTTTTCCACTCAGCGAGAACTTCAGTAGCGTACCACGACTTTTCAAATAGCATTGGGTGGTGGTTTAGACCCTTCATCCGCCGGTTCCCTCAGGATCTCCTCAGGTGCCACTGGTTTGTGCACCTTCAGGTTTCTTAAATGTTCTCAGACCTGATCTTTTCCTACAGAAGATGGCTCTTCATGCTCCCAGTCCCTTCTGTGACTTGGGCAGTTTGGCTGGAGAACCCGTTGGTGAAGACCAAGGCCAAAAAAAGTCATGGAGTACCTCAGCCCTCTCCAAGTCCCAGGTGACCAGGTCTCCTATTCACTTCTGGAAAGGGCCCACATTTTCCCCAGTCTTCCTTTCATCACTGATGTACCTATAGAAGCTTTTCTTCTTGCCTCTGATGTCCCTGGCCGGGTTTAATTCTACCAGGGCTTTCGCTTTCCTAACCTGATCGCTGGCTGCTCAGGCAATTTTTTTTCTCCTCCCAGGCTACCTGTCCTTGTTCCCACCCTCTGCAGACTTCATTTTGTGTTTGAGTTCTTCCAGGAGTTCCCTGTTCATCCACACAGGTCTCCTGGGATTTTTGCCTGAATTCCTCTTCGTTGGGATGCGTTGCTCCCGAGCTCAGAGGAGATCCGTGAATACCGACCAGTTCTCGTGGGCTTCTCTTCCCTGCAGGGCTTTATCCCATGGGACTCTACCAAGCAGATCCCTGAAGAGGCCAAAATCTGCTGTTCTGAAGCCCAGGGCAACGAGTTTGCTGCAGGCTCTCCACTTTGCCCTAAAAATCAAGAAGTCCAACATTTCACAGAATTGTAGGATTTCATGGTCACTGCAGTCAGTGCTTCTCTTGAGCTTCACATTCCCCACTGCTGGTGAGGACGAGGTCCAGCACAGAAGCTCTCCTCATCATTTCCTCTGTCATTTGGAGAAGGAAGTTGTCATCAGCACATTGCAGGAACCTCCTGAACCACTGAAGTCCTTTTGTGTTGTCTCACACACCTCGTATCTGAAGGGGTTTTGGTATTCATGCCCTCAACACTCCTCCAATGACTTCAGCTGAACGTCAGCTGAAGCAGAAGGCTGGTTGTACAAATAGGGCACTGGATTGGGATTTGTTTCCAATGGATTCCTCTCTAAGCTGAGATAAGTCACTTCTACCTCGCCATGACTTAGTTCCTTACCTGTAAATTGCATTTGAAATGATTCTCTTCACGTATGACCTGCAGCACATTTGGACCTCAGGCAGTCCCTACAATTAAATCAAGTGCAATGCCAGGACAGATCCCAAGGGCAGCACAGACAGAATGGTCGTGTCCTACCTGCAAGAACTGGCTGATACAGGCTGGAAAAGGCCAGCTAAAACCTCACAGCTTCTGGCCTGCTTGTGCAAGGCTTAACAGGTGACAAATCAACAAATTAACACGTTCAGAATTACAAGAGAACAAGCAAGGAAAGCGAATTATTCAGTGGTGTCAACCAAGCACTGTCAGTCTCCTAAACCTTAGTACTGCTTGTAACTGGTCTTGCCTTCTGACTGTTTTCTGGCTAAGATTTGGTGTAATTCATCAGCTGAAAAAAATTGTTAGAAGTAGACGGGCAAACTACATTCATTCCAATATATTCCTTTTCATATTTGCGTACGCATTTGTGTGTACCCTAGTGAGCTCTCTTCTCATGCTGATGAAACTATACTGGGCTGGGGAAGTTTTCCAATCTTCCTTTTTGTCTGCGTCTAGCTTACAAGTTTATGGAAGGTCCACAAGGCAAACACTGGCCTAGATTTGCTTGCACGCTGCATATCGTGGTTTCTGTGCCCATTTCAAGAGCTGTGTTAAACAGAACGTTTGAATTTGCAAGGTCAGCCCCACGATGGTGAGCACAGTCTAAGAATAGCTCCTACAAGCAACGTCTCAGCAGAGAAGCCACTGAGTGCCTGTTATAACGCCTACTTTAGATTGAGGATCAAACCCTATTTTCTTCCATGTGTCCCGTCTTTGTTTATCTTGACCAGGCAGACACCAGCTCAAGTCTGCTCGTTTAAAAGCTGCGTTATACTTTTGGTAGGGCTTTATTTTGCACTTTGAGTTTTTTGTTTTGTTGGTTTTCGTGGAGGTCTTTTTTGGTTGGTTTCTGTTTGTTTGGTGGTTGTGAGTTTGGGTTTGGGGTTCTTTTGGAGTTTTGGGGCTTTTTTTTTTAATTCCAGTTTCACCAGGCTGTGGTAGAGATTGATGAGAAAGCTCAACAATATTCTTTGTACCTTGATCAGCCTCTCCTTGGCAATGGTTTGCACACGCTGTTGTCAATGGCCGCCGTTTCGCAGTGCAGACAAAAATCTCCACAGAAGGTTGGTCATAAGTCAAGAAGTTTCTGTTGAGCACAAAAAAACTGAAAAAGGAAGAGGAAGTTTCCTTTTGGGTATTAACCCTACTACGGGAAAGAATTCCTGGCAAATCAGAGGAGAATCTCCAAAATGAAGAGGAACAGGACTTCCATGAAAGCTATAGTAAAGTATTTGTTATGGATTCATCCCTTCTGCTAACATTCTCAAAAAATATTTAAATGGTGAAAGCATCTCCAAAACAAAGCCAAGATGCAAATACATGAAGCATGTAAAATTTCAAGCGAAACAGCTCATGCCTGGCAAGGTTAAAAGTCACTTACAGCAGGGTCCTAGGTAAGAAGAATGCTCGGGAGCCTCAGCAAGACCTTGCTACCTGAGCAACCTCTAATTTAAAGCAAAGTTCTGATAAACACCCACCCTTACTGCACTAAAGTGAGTTTTAGATGTTTTTGCAAACAGCGCGAGAAGACTTGCAGAGCTCCTTCACTTTGACATTTCATTTTCACTTTGGATAAAAAGATGTCACTTGGTGATGTGACAGCAGTGCCGTGTATCATATCTGCAGCATCACTGGCTTTGTCAAATCAACATGGATAATTCAAGGCTACTGCCTTTCCCTTTTAAAATACTGCTATGCCTGGGTTTAATTTTATTTCTTGCTTACCAAACTAATTCTGTATGGGAAAAGAAATGTTAGAGCTATTGCACATCTCACATTTCAGGAGTTCCTTAGAGGAAACAGTCATTCACAAAGCAAGAAAAATGTTTGTAGCTCGACTTTAATTTCTTGATTGCTAAGGAAATATTGCTGAGACACTGGAAAGATATTTCTTACCATCATCATCCTTCTGCACACACATTAACTACCGTAGATACTGTTTTTCTTGCAATAAATTTGTTTTCTCCACTGCATATCCAGATAATCAAGAATTTCCCCTGCATTTTTATCTAAATACTGCTGTGACTTGTCAGTGCACTACTTTATAACTTCAAACCATAACAAAATATTAATGAATGTTTATCAGTCTTGAGGGGAGTGTTGAAAACCAGTTAGATTAAGCAAATCTCTAACGGTCATACAAGAGGACTGTGGCGGCTAAAACTGAGCACAGAGCTTGAGTTCCTGCTCAAAGAATTTACGACGGAATTATCTCTTCTAATTGCAAGACCCCAAAGCAATACATTTTTTTTTTCTCTAAATGTATGTTCTTGATTTGTGTTCCAAGAGGTCACCCGAGTTCCCAGAGTCTCAGCTAAGAACTCATTGCTGTATGTTCTGTCCAAACTCAGCATAAGGAAAATATGAAAGGCTCAGAAAGCCAGGAGATAAAAACAGCCACGGTGGGGGAAGGAGAAAGGGAGGATGGAAAGGTTTGAAAGAAACAGCAGAGTCGTATTAGGTACTGTGAGGAGAAGCCATCCCCAGATACCAACCAGTCAATCCTCATAGCGGGGACCGTACAAACTGTTTTAAAGAAGGGTTTTGATCGAGGATTTTTGGTGGAGATGAGGCAGATACTAAGGGAGACCTCATTTAAAATTAATGCAGCAGCACAAGGAAAACACAGGGGTTCCCTTTCGGTGATATTAAACATGAAAGGTGAAGATCAGAGATGGGAGACGTTATCTTAATAAGTAACTTTCAGTGAATGAGAAATAATAGGTAGAAAAGGTCTGGAGGGCCTCTTAAATGAAGGTAAGCAGGCTATATCCTGAATGCTAAAGAAGGAAAAATAAGTGGATAGATGCTAACTGAAGGGAGTTTTGGTCAAAATGACAGGTTGGAGATATTTACAAGAATGAGACGAGATGGCCAAAGTCTCTGCCAAAGACCAGAATATTTGCGTTACAGCACAAAGTGTGAGGAGCCTGACCAGTCACGGGTGACAGGTAGAGAAGATGTAGTCACGTAAAATACGATGTGAAAACAATGAAATTATAACATGGATCTGCATTTGTGAAGAAAGCTGAAGACTGCCCAGTGTGAGAGCTGGTTTTCCATTGTGATCATCTGTCCAGGCTGATGCAGAAGCTCAGAAAACGGCACATCAGTTTCAGATGTGCACACCTCGGCCCAAGGACTGGGTACACAGGTGGATTTCAGAAACAGGCTGTGAGTCTAGATCAGAGTGACAAAGACAGGACTGGGTACAGCGTTGATCTCTTTGTCGACGGCAAATAACAGTAATGAAGTTTGGGAAATGAAGGCACCAACTTTTTATCTCATATGTAGCTTTGTATATGCACACATAAAATTACATTATATACCAGTGCGAGCCAGGCCACCAGTATCCTGTTTCTGACAATGGCCAGAAACGGATTTAACTGGACCTAAAATGTCCTATTCTAGAATAAAAAATAATAGTGAATTACGAGTCCAAGAGGGAGAACTTCCAAGGTGCTTTGTGTTGGTTTAATTCTACACTGTCGCCTTCCTCTGATTTCAGGAAAGGCAGAGTGGCAGCAGATTCTACATTTTAAGAATCTTACTCAATATGAAAGAGAATTGTGGGGACATGAAATGGTAGCAAGACATCTCAATGGCTTGTTCTATTTCAGTTCACCGATGTAAATTATGAGCAAGTCAAGATTATACAAATGAGTAAGAGAAGAATGAAATATAGAATCCATACCCTGCCCTGTGGAACCTGCTTGCCTTCCTGTGAAAACTCGTGAAGGGGCTGTTTTGGAGTCGCAGTTAAACCCCCTTTTCCTTCCTAGAGTTCCCTTACTTATCTGAGGTACACCGTTTTAAAATTAATTTAAATAAAATTCAATTTTATTAAAGAAAAATCAATCAAAATTTGCATGACCCCTCACCCCTCTTCCAGTGTGCCTTCACTTCCCTTTCCCACACAACAAAGTGTCTGTGACTCCATTAAAGGAATACCCAGGAGCTGTTTGGACATTTTGATTTAGAGCGCGTCAGAGCTCTCTGTATATTACACACACCAGACTTTAGGCAGGGAGTTTCAGTGAACAACTAAAGGGCTGTGGCTGACTCCAAAAAGAGACCCCTTTTTTTTTTTCAGCCTGGTGGGTTGAACAAGAACAACTGGTGGTCGCAGTCACCAAGGTGCACAGTCCTGCGTCTTCTTAGATGCCCAGACTGGCTGTTGGCTTCTAGAGCTGCCTATTTGATTTCATTTATGGGGAACAACTTCATCCCTGAGCACCTGGGGTGGATGAAGTAGGAACTTACAAAAGAGAAAGGTGCCAGCTACATCCAAAACTCTGTCCAATGGATTTTATCAGTCTTCCCTGAGGTTCATGCATCCCGCCAGCTCTCCCATATGGAAGTGCACCTTGCTCTGATGGAAGCTGTATGGAGAACACGTGAGGAATCAGGTGTTACTGATCACGGCTAAGGGCTTGAGGAGCTGTCTCACTGTGAGGGAGTTTTATATTATGCCACCTTGGATGAGGCGGTGCTCCACGGGAGTCAGTAATTCCCACAAGGTTCGAGGATGGCACATCGGGGTTGCTAAACAACTGGAATCTGTTAGCTCAGCGTGTTCTTAAGCTCTCCAGTGCATTAAAGATCACACTGTTGGCTGTTTAGGGTACATACGACATAAATCTAATGTAAGCAAAGAGAAGATTCCAGCACTGACCGTATCAACAGTAGGAAGACCATTTATGATTGTTGTCACACAAACACACACGAAAAGAAAGTAAAAGAAGCTCAGCCTCACTAACGTTTAGAGATACAGAGCGTTTATATCCCTCGTTCTTCTTTCCTTTGTGATTTCCACAGGGTTTTCACTTCCAGAGATGTTATGCACTTGCTTTCAAAGGAATTAAATATTTTCATTCAAGAAAGTAATTTCACAGCAAAGT
This sequence comes from Dasyornis broadbenti, assembly GCA_013397935.1. NCBI lineage: Eukaryota > Metazoa > Chordata > Aves > Passeriformes > Dasyornithidae > Dasyornis > Dasyornis broadbenti. The sequence continues at coordinate 141,780 of VZRN01004840.1, forward strand.
AGCAGAGAGCAATGTCCTGGGTATTCATTTTCCGAGCCAATCTCTCCAAGTCGGTTTGTGTTCCAAGAAGCAGAGAAGACATGAAGAGGCACAAATCCTCTACACTTGGTTTCCACAGCCCTCCTCCTCTGCTCTTCCCTGAGCAGAGGCCGTGCAGAGAGCACATGAAAAGGAGTGCACGGTGCTGGAAGAGGAGAGCTCTGAACTCCTGCACGAGGCCGCTGCGTGCTCCCTACCGCACCGAGCCCCAGCCCCGCACCGCGCGGTGGCTTCGTCTTTCATGTGCTGCACCGAGTGCGATATCACCGTGCCCATCACAATAATTCAGGTCTATTTTCTCCTCACTGTTCTGAGAACTAAAGGAGAGAGCTCGGAGTCTAAGGTGAAAGAAGATGAGATGACTTACTTCCTTGGATACTTCTGTGCAGATGAAAAGCTAATCCTGATAAAACCAACTCTGAAATCCTTCCAACCCACATTTAGTCAAGGTCACACATTATTAGACAAGCAAGGTTAAAGCCACATGATTTTCAGAACCAAAAGAGATGGCCAGGGGAGGGAGGAAAGGGGGGGTTGTAGGAAGCGGGGGAAGCATCTCCCTCCTCTACTCACGGTCTTTGAAGTGTTTCAGGAAAAGAAAAAAAAAAAAAAAATTAGAAACCTTCCTGGTTTTTCATGAGAGGTCCAGGGTGCGCTGAGAACTGAGGTGGACAAACAAGGCCCTGGCTACCCCTTTGTTTTGCAGAGCAGACATGCTCCATAACCTTGAGGATGACAACAACATTTGTTCCTCACACAAAGATAAAGCTGGCCAGTGGCTGCACTTCCCCCTCCCCTCGCCCAACCACAAGCAGAACAGGCAGGATGTCGAACAAAGAAGCAGCAGAAACAGCAATGAGCATTACGCTCAGATTAGGGGACATTCAGGGACTGTAAAAGGTCCATTAAAATAAGCACAGACCCACTTTCAATGAGGAAAGGGTCTTTTCTCTCTTCTCCTTTGGTTTATATTGTTAATCTTTCTTCCTGGATGACTCCTCACAAATGCTTTTTGTTTTCTCCTGTGGTTTTACGTGCCAGGACTATAAGGAGGAAGGGACTGAGGCCCTTTCTTGGCAAGATTTCAAATCACTTCCATAGGAGACATAGACCCTATTGCCATCTCTCTAAGGGTATAAATTAAAGGAGTGGTGATGAGCAGTCCAGAGCAATTCAAACGCTGGTAAAGATTAGGTCCTTCTCCAGTCCCTCATTACAGTGAACGCTGGCATCTGCTGCACAGGCTCAGCTGGAGGGATAAAACTACACATGGGAAGAGGTGGATGAGCAGAAAGCCTGCATTTACGTTGCATCATCCCATGATGGCACAGAAATCGCTAATTATTATACAGTGTGGAAGGGGGAAATAATTGCAGACAATTCCCACAGCAGAAAGGCTACCTTTGGATTATATATATGTGCATATATACACACGTATAGATTGGACACACGTTGAGGAAAGCTATCCTTTCGGGGAGGCAGCTATTTTATGTTGTTCACAAACCTTTTGCCGGAGTGAACACTCCTGTGATGGTATTTTTCTTTCAATTTATCTGTCTTCTTCCCTTATACATATTTAGGCAAATAAAAATTATTCTTGACAGACGTAGCCCACGTGCCAGCTTCACATTTTCTGAAGGTAACCTATTTTCATTCAGCCTAAAGTGCATCCTATAATTTTTATTCGGGACTCCAGCCATTTGTACCAAGTGAGAAGTTGTCAAGGTGCCTCACACGGCCCCAAACACCCTTTTAGGAAAACACAACCAAGTCACAAAACAGATAATATTTTTATGGTTCTTTCACCGCTTTTCCTTTTCCCTCACAGATGATACACCTGGAGCTAAACATCTCCTACTAACACAAAGCTGAGCTTCTCATTCAGACTTGGACTGAATTCGTAGAGGATGGGATTTGGATTCACAAATCTACACGAGAACATCTTTCCTCCAGATGGATGCACAGGAAGCGTCTGCTTCTTGAGTGTCAGATTGTGTCCAAGCCTGCACCGCTCTGTGGAAGGGAATAAAGATGAGGGAAGTTTTTCTTCTCTCCAGAGGTCCAAGCCACACTGGCAGTCAGCCTGTTAGCTTTCATGAGCTCTTGATGAAGCCCCTGGTGGTGACGGCATTTTACACTGCAGCCGATGAGAAGGATGATCCACCGGTATCTCTTCTCCTATTTTGTTGTGACAACTCCCTCGCTCACCTTTGTACCGAGGCCAAGAGCAGATCCATACCCACTTCGCCCAGGCAGAAGCCAAAAAGGGATTTTAGCTGGTTTTACAGTGTTCTGGTTTAAAGCAAATTAGTTTGTCAGGTTGTCTCCAAATTAGCGTCCGCCCAGTGTGTCCATCACGGTACGGACATGTCCATGTGGATAACTGGAAAATTACTTTTTCAATAAAATAAATAATCCTGGAATGGGGAAACTGTTTTAACAAGAGGAACGAGCAGGTTCCAGATGCACTTCTTGCTCTTTGTGGCAACTGTATCCACGCAAACACCTGCAGGCTTTCATAATGAAGGGGAAACTGAATGAATGGTAGAGGGTTTCAGAAATCAGTAGTGCTTTGGGGTAGCTGGATCAAAATGCTTACAAATAGCCTTCCTTTTCTGACAAGAAGTGGGAAAGAGGCCAGAATGCTTTCTGAAAATCTGACTCCTAAAGCAGAGCTCAGACTGGCCACCTAAAAACTGAGGACCTCGGGGGCTTTCTTGCTTTTCTTTACTTTTTAATCTTAATCACAGGATTTCAGCTGTCATCGCTGTACTCTCGAAACCAGATGTTAGATCCTTCTCGTCATCGTCAAAATCCACTTCTACTTACTTAAATGCTACTCCTGTGGTTCCCTGGAAACATTCTGACTTTGTGTTTCTGAACCATGCCTTTCCCAGCCACCCCTTTCTTTATTTCTAGGTGTCTGTTGTTGTTTATCAGAGCTTTATGTGTGTTACAAAGCAGAAACAATTACATGGGGGAGGCCAGGAGCATGTTAACCACAAAAAAAAAACCAAAAACAAACCCAAAACTGTTGTCATAAACACTCTGCATCTTAATGCACGGTTTCAGTCTTTACGTAAGATTAATTAAAGAGCAGATGTTCTGTCGCACTTCGCATTAGGTGTGGTTATCTCCGAGATTCTGGCTCTCCCATCTCTCCGTGCCTTAATTTGCGTTATTATGCGTTTTGAGCCCGAGGCATGAGTAGTCAAGTGGTAAACATCGGATACGCAGAACCACATTTCCAAAATGCACCTTCACTCTCAGGCTGGCTAATACGATTCCATTCTATTTTAAGGCAGATTCTCTCCCCCCTTCCCTTTATTTATTTATTTATTTATTTATTTTTAATTTCCTTTTGACAGCGTTGCATGGCAAAGGAGGCAGACCAATGGGAGAAGACAGACAGACAGACGGACAGACAGATATATTCTGTGCGAGTGTATGCATTTGTGCACATGAGCAGCAGTAACGTGACGGGCTTTGTGCAAAGCGAGCCATATGTAGAACATTAATTGCACATATCAGCCAGTGCTGCTGAAATTCTTCATCTTGCACACAGAAGAAGTTTCTACTGAATATCCTGC
>VZRN01004840.1:145460-158369 GCA_013397935.1 Dasyornis broadbenti
TTCTGGAGGTTTGCATACCAGCTACATGAAGGCGCTTTTATTTCTGTTGTTTTGAATCTGAGGCTGCCCCAAACTGAATTCTCATTTTCTAAATGCAACTGCTGGAAATTGATGCCTGAAAACTTTTCAAGCAGTGATCAAAGTCTGATGTGAATTAATTTGTCATCATAACAGAGCACTGCTTACAAGTCATTTCAGGCTGGATTTCAGCAAAGGCAATAGATATCTAGGTTGACAATTTCATTTAAAAGGATAGAAAGCCTTACACTTTTCTTTCATTGGTATCTTGATTTAATGAACATACAAACACATCATCACCATATGTTCTAAATATCAGCTTCAGTGCTTGTTCTTAGGAAACATCTTGGAAAAATGCCAGTGAGTGAAGCTTGGAAGAAGCTTGAAAAGGTTTTGAGACATATTGCTGCAGCTTGGGAAAGCAAATCCACTGGTGACTAATTACTCAAGAATTTAATTTGAATAGCAATGTCAATAAATTGCCAATACATACTTAACAGATATATAATGACAGAATCCATGCTAAGCATAACAAAGCCAGTTGTGCTAGTGACTGGATTTCCGAATGCGTATGAAACATTAATCTCCACAGCAGGTCATAAATATGTGATGAAAATGTCAGGTTTCCTTCCTCGCTGTGACTCCCTCAGATGAGGTGTTATCACTTACAAGACTGCAGGCCGCAGGGTTTTTGGAGACCTGTCCTTCCCTCCAGAGCAGCCTCCTCCGACGCACCGCTCCATTCCCAACGTCCGCCTGCTCTCTGAGCCCACACAGGAGAACCCACACCCCATAACAGAGCTCACACAAGCACACAGCTCTCCCCATTTTCCCCGCCCTTACCATTCCCACCTCTTTGATTTTGCTTTTTCCTGCCCATGAGTGCCCCTTATAGTATTTCTCATTGATTAGTGGCACTTATTTGTGTGAAGTGACTCATCAACCAAGGCCTCCACTGCTGGCTTTTGCTAGCAGAGGGCTTTTAAGCTCTAGCAGTTTTCTTTTTTTAGCCAGATATTTTTTTTTTTTTTTTTCCACAGCAGGAAACTCAGTGAGCTTGAAATAAGAAAAGTGCTGACAATGCTGTCAGAACTTCAACCAAGGCCCCTAGGACAATGTAGTCAAATAGTCAAGCGAGATGTGGCTTCATTTCCAAAGCACTGCTCCTGTTCTTCGGCTGAGACAATAATTATTGAACAAATCTTCAGGTTCACCCACATTCTCCTCTCTCGTGTATTTTTATTTGTTTTTCTCTCAATTTGATGAGAGCCTGACTCTCGAGCTAATGATGTGGTGGGAAGAGGATTAACGATGGATGCCAGCGAGGTGCTTTGTTCTGAACACTGAAATATATTTAGGGATGCTCTGCAGCCCAAGGGATCGACAGCGTGACACAAAGCCTGGTACCTCCATGTGGTCAATTCACAGCCCTTCCAGGTTAATAAATCATGAGAGCCACAAGCCCTGCGTGGCTGCCTGTCAGATGACATGGAACGGCTTTGGGGTTTTTTCAGACACTTGTGGGTGGGTTTGGTAAAGGAAATCAAGGCGCACGATGCAATCGCTGGCTGCAGCGCCAGGGCAGCCTGGTGTCTCCACCTGTGCTTGCCCACGGACACCTCACCAGAATTTGCTGCAGTTAATTGCAAAATTTGGGCAAGAAAGGTGAAAGGTGATAAAATGTCAGTTTCCAGTGTTGATTCCACACTGACCTCCCAGCCTCAGCTCACCAAAACAACGTTTTCTTTCACTTCTCATCCACAAGACTGTCACAGTTTCATTGGTGGGACCCACAGGACTTGGAGAATGCACAGGACTCTGTCAGCAACACCTCAGAATAAGATATTTCACCGCTGAACTTACCACAGGGTTCCCCAAACGAGCTTGTGTTGCAGCCTGAGATCACAGCCTCAAGGCCGCTAGCTATGCTTCTGAAAAATGTTTCAAAAAATTCCTTTTCTTTGTGAGAAAGGCTCAGCAATCTCACCGTTCCTTGCCATGCCCCAGAGATTAACTCACCGGTCCAAGGAGAGCAAGCAGCAGGCATCTCTCTGGGACCAGAGGAGTCTTTGTGTCTGTCCTGGAGATCTGTCTGGTGGAGAACAATCTTTGCTCTTCTAGGTTCCACTTTGAAAAAAATAGATGAAGAAGAAGTCAGCCATCGACATCTGGAAAACCGGACACAAGAGCCACCAGCTGCTTCTGGAACAGCTCTGAAAGCAGAACTGGACAAGGCACAAAACAAGGAGAAGAGGATTGACTGTCAGTTTGTTTATTTATATTTACCTTCCAGGATCTGCCTGTCAATCAGTTTATGATGACCAAGGTATTTCTTGTCCAAGTCACACCTTAACTGTCCTTTTTTTTTTCTGTTTTAATAAAAAAACCTTCTTATTCCGGAAGGCCAGGGCTCAAGCTCTTGAACTCAAGTTTTAAGCAAGCTCAGCCTTGCTGATGTTAAGGCAAACAACATTAGACTTCTTTTTCTCAGTCTGAGTGTGAATTAAACTCTCTGTCTAGACAGCACACGTACTTTGCTCCGGCTTGGGCTAGGATCCTTTAAGATCTCAAAAGCCAGAGAGCCCGATTAGTACCTGCATGGGAGAGCTACATGAAAGGCTGAGTAACCCAGCTAAGAGCACAAACAAATCAGCTGAAAGTAAACTTAATTCAGTCCTCCTTTCTGGCTTAACAATGTGTTCTGCAGGTTCACTCTCAAGGCCATTCTTCAAGCTTCTAAGAGAATTACAAGAACTATCTTAAAAAAAAAAAAAAAAAAAAAAAAAAAAAAAAAAAAAAAAAAAGAACAGGAAAAAAAAAAAAAAAAAAAACATAAGCTTGAANGAGAGAAAAGAAAGAAAAAAGGAGATCATACTGAAATCTAATCCAAAAGCAAATATCAGCCCTGCACTCAGACAGGTTTATCTCAAGGTACTTTTATAGCATGCCATAATCTTACTGTTATTTAGAGTTTGCAAAGTGACAGTGCAGGCAACGAACTGACAACTGTTCATCCTTTCCGAGGGTGTGTTTTATGGGGCAGCAATAAGATAGAGAGGGGATGCATAGGTAAATGATGGCAGTGCTTCCCGCTATCTAAGAGACACAGAGAAGATACACAGGGAGAGAAGAATTGCTCGTATTCCCTCGAATTCAGTCACAGCAAAGATGAGTTGATTCACTGTCAGAAGGAAAAGATATCACCCCGTTAGAGATCTATCGGGGGGGGAAAGGAGCACCTGAAGAGCTTCCTCCATCCTTTTGCGGAGAGCTGAAATGGCTCCTCTGCCACGGTTACACGTGATCACAGACCTCCTGTGAGCCAGCAAGGGTTAAAAGGCCCAAATCCCTTTCTTAGAGTACACTTTTGTGGTCTCACTGTTGGCTGTTTACCCATTCTGGTGCTCACCACACCAAGTAGCTCTCTCCAAATGAGAACGTCACCTCTTTGGTGTTGACTTTGTATCACAGACCCTTTTTCTCCTCACAATCAGCTTTCAAAGTTATAGCTGCATCAGCTGGCATATAAATGCAGATATGCTTCTTCCTTTTTGCTTTTTTTTTTTTTTTTAAGTCACAACTATCTTATTCATCCTCCGCTCCTGATGCAAGACATTTCTGAGAGACGGACTGAAGAAAAGACAGCAGATGAGACAGTCTCTGCAGCAAAAAAAAAAAGGCTTCTAATGAAAATAAGCAAAAGAGACAGAGGTTGGGAAAAGAGTCCTGCCACTGCTGTTATATCTGGGTGGGGAGGAGATGCTTTCAGACAGGAAGGGTGCAAGCTCACGGCAGCGCGTCACGCACACAGAGAGCTCCGAACAATCCATCTCAGAAACGTGGAGAAATGTGGCCACGTAAATGTGTGCTCGCTCAGGGCAAACATGCTAACAGCTCCTCATATCCGGCAAATCAGCCAGGTGATATCCATCCTGAAATGACTGCACTCTTCTGGAAGGAAAGGCAGTGTGCCTACCGCCACCCACCACTGTGTTTGACAGGAAGACGTAGCTTGGGAGCGAAGAATTTCATGGGTCTGAAAATTGCGCCAGATCCCTCAAACTCGACTGCAACTCCTCCACCACAATGCAATCCCTCTTCTCAAATTGTTTAGGCAGACAGGAAACAATAAACCAAGCTCAGAAGTTTTGTGGGGGCCCCGTGTACAGAAAGGAGGAAGGAAATGATTGTTACGAACAGAGACAAACATAACTGTCCTCTTGAAACGCTGGCTGCCCTACTACGTTTTCAAGACCTCTTGATTGGGATGATAACTTACTGTTCTCTGCAGCCATTATAAAGCTTGTGCAGTGTCATCTCCCATATTTTTCTAGTATCTATTATGTGTGTGTAAGAAGCACTCTTAATGTGGATGTAAAGAAAGGGAAGCTGTATTATCTTGCTGCTGGAGAGATTTTATCTTCAGTGGTGATTGCATTAACCTGAAAGAAACACCAAAAGCCCCTCTAGCACACTTGTTCTGCTGCACCACTCGTCCCCTTAGCTCTCACAACTCGTTGCAGCCCTCTCCCCGGAAGATCAAGAGTCTGCTTAAAACAAGTGCAGCGTTCAAGCCATGGGAAAATCCCCAGGATGGGGCTGCAGCTTGTGATCCTGGCCTGAGGAAGGTGCTGCTCCTGGTTTCAGCAGGAGCTGGACCCACGTTGGAAGGTACTGATGTGGATAGAAGTGCAGTTAGTCCATGGTGGAGGGGAGAGGCAATTAGTATTAATTAGGACTCTCAGAGAACAGCTTGGCCCTCAGAAAACCCCAGCACTCTGGAGACAGAAGTCCATTTGTCGGTGGAGCAGATGCCTTGCAAGGATAACTCGGCCTGACCACAGCAGGTTCCTGAGTTAGATTCTTCTCCGTGGTCCTCAGAAGTGAACGCACACCAGATCCGCTCTGGTGTTAGTGACCTCCACCCCAAAAGACTCTCTGTGCTGAGAGGAAAGCAGCATCTGGGCAGGGTCAGCCTACGGGAAGCCTCAGTGAAGGACCAAAGGCACAGCTCGGGAGCTGGATGACCAAAAGCAGCGCTCGCAGGGGTGTGGTGCTCCGGGCTGCCATGCGCTGAATGCAGCAGGCGGATCGTGCAGGGACCTCAGTCCAGGGGAAGAGAAGGGTGTGTGGCACACACCAGCTGGGATATGCAGACCAAACTATGCAGGCTGGAAAGGCTCAGTGCTGCCATTACGGGCCACAAAGGTGAGGAGGGGTCTGGAGCATCTCTCCTGTGAGGAGAGACTACAAGAGCTGGGCATGGTTAATCTAGAGAGGAGAAGACTGAGAGGGGATCTCATCAGTGCTTATAAATACCTTGCAGGTGGCCGAGAGAATGGACCCAGACTCTTTTGGTGGTGCCCAGAGAGCAGTGGCCATAAGCTAAACCACAAGAAATCCCACCTCAACACGAGGAAGAACTTCTTTCCATTGAGGGTGGCAGAGCACCGGAACAGCTGCCCAGGGAGGTTGTGGAGTCTCCCCCTCTGGAAACATTCCAAACCCACCTGGACACGTTCCTGTGTCACCTGCTCTGGGTGACCCTGCCTGGGCAGGGCGTTGGGCTGGTCTGGATGATCTCCAGATGCCTCTTCCAACCCCAGCCGTCCTGTGATTGGGCACCAGGAAAGGAAGTTTTCAACCACGACAGACACAAATTGTATTGAAGCTGCTTTCTCCTTGGGTCTGACTGAAAACACCAAGGAGACACAGTTGTAGAAGGCACGGGAGAAAAATGAGTACAAAATGCTGGTGGGCAGAACCTTAGAAGAAATGACCTCATGGGGAAGGTCGTGGGTGGATTCAGTGAGGAAGGAGGCCTCAGTCAGGTTCTGGGTATTTAAAGGAGAGACTCAGAGCCAAGAGGAGATTATTGGGAAATAGAAATAGCAGGGCTGGTCACCCAGCAGAGGGACAGAAACCCACAACATTGTGCAAATCCGTTACTATTCATCAGCACCCAGTGATTCCCATCGTGAAGGAGTTCAGCCAGGTGCTCTCCCAGCCACACATCCAGAAGGATTTCAGCCTTGTCACTATTGCACTGCTCACCAGAGCCATGTTTTGCCTCAGTGAATTCACACTTTCCTGAGCACTGCGATGAGAAATCTCTCATTCATTCAGCTTCCTCCACTTTCTTTGGCAATCCAAAGGCAACTGAGAGCATTAACGGAGCAGTTTTCACCTAAGGAGGCTGTAACACTTTACTGAAAGAGGTAACCATTGCTTTGCAAAAGTGAATCAAGGCAGAAGGAAATGGTGTGACAGTCCTCAGGTGACAGGGCAGCCAACAGATGGAGTCAGAAAGAAAATTCAAATCTCCCCACAAACAGTCCCACGTTACACTTATTTTTTCAGTGCTCCTGAGACCAAACACAGGAATAAAAGAAAGAGTGCAGGAGCAATGCTGTTTCGAAACCTACATTTAAACAAGAATAAGTGGCAAAGTAACTTCTTAAAATTCCAAAAGTATAAAAAACACAAGGCGGGGGAGACTTCTCCCAGCCTTGGCATTCCCTGTCATCACAACGGGTTGTCCCAGTCCTACTGGTTCCTTATTCGCTACCTGTGATTCTCACCCTGCTAACGCCATATTCCCGTTCTGTGGACAAGGCAGCATCAGAGCTCCCCAGAAGATAGCACAGCTAATCAAATCAGCTGCTGGGTGATCCTGAAATAAAACCCCTTTGCCAACAGAAGACACAAGTGAACACACGCAAAAACATGGTGCAGTGCTTGGGCTGCAGACCAGGGGAAACGTTCCTTGATATAAATGAAAATCTGTCTTCCAGAACGTCTTTGAAGATAAATTTTGCTGCAGTATGCCACGCTGCGGAGAGCCCTAGGCCCTCGCACTGCAGAGGAGTGGACAGAGCTGAGTGAATTTGGGATGTAAGGGAATGTGGGGTCTGTCCCTGAGACCGCATCTCCACTCCTGTGCGGGATCTGATGCTTTCTGATCGACTGACTGTGGAATGCTGCTGCTGGTTCCACCCGCCACGCCGGCACGTGGAGCCACGCACCTGCCCCTCCTGCTTCGGGGACTTGGTGATCAAACCCCAACAACATCACAAATCCAGACTGGGCCACCAAATAATGAACGGAAAATGGAGTTTTCTGGGCCTATCTAGGTCTTGTGGGAACACGCAATTCCTGGCATAGCTCAGACGAGTTTAATTTCCCCAAGACGTTTCTCTCTATGTAGAAGAGCAAAGGAAAAAAAAAAAATGTCGCTGCTGCATCCTAGTCAGATGCACTGCAACTTGGTTCAGATGCAAAGGAGGGTTTGTAGGCTTCATCCTTCTGCAACTGCAAAAATGGATTTGCAAGCCCTTGCATTTGGAAGATCACCAGGTATTTACATGCTTGGAGGTCTCAGGGTGCTTACCCGTTGACCACCATTAGCCACAAAAACATCCTTTCCCCTCGAAACACAAAGCCTTTCAATCTTACAGATTCTTATTTAATGATTGGCCGGAGTCAGGTTATCTCGGCCCCGGTGGGAATGCTCCTTGGCCGCACGTGCTGTGATATGACACGGAAACGTGAATCAGACAAAGAAGGGACCTCTTTTTAATTCAAAACACACGTCCTGGCTCCCATTGATCCTGCTACGCACCTTCACAGCAGATTAACGTGTCGTTCAAGTGGCAAGCCACAGGAATAAAGCAAGGTGTCGCACACAACAAACGCCTCCATGGCGGAAGGAGCCACCGCCTCACAGACGAGGGAGCTCAAGCGATTAAGAAGTGTTGTTTTAACAGGAAAACACGCACCATGCAGCGAAAGCAGTTCCTTCCTCTGCCCAAGCTGTAAAGAAATATTCCGCCATGGCAGCAAGCCGTGATGGATGGGAGAGTCAGTCGGTTTTTAACTACTGTAGCAATACTGCAGTTATCTTGATTTACACCAGCTGAGGATCTGAACACAGTGATCTTCAATGATCTGCCAAAAGCTCAAACTTCTTTTGTTCTTCCTTCAAAACATTTTTTTGTGGAAAAGAACGGCAGTTTCCAGGCATTTTGCCATGGTAATGGCAAGGGTCCACCAGGGAAAAATTCAGGATGTTGTCCTAGGAGTACAATCACACTTCTTTCCTTTTTTTTTTTCTCTCTCTCTCTCTTTTTTCCTCTTTCCCTCTGACTGATGTTTTTTTCATGCAGGAACGGCCGCAGTAAGCCCAGGATCAGTTTTGGGAACACTCACAAACATGTCCATCTTTGCATATGATTACTTACAGAGGAGGAATGCATTATATAACTCCTGTCTTTGTCTGAAATCAGTCAGTCTTCCGATTATTTAGTGAAGACGCTCAGATGTCCTTTCTCCTCTCCATTTGCAGTTTCTCTCACCCTTGGACTTCTCTAGTGCAGCGTGTAGTTTCCAGAGGAAGAGGAACAGACAGATTCTCCTTTGGAAGCTGTCAGTGTCTATTCCTGTAGGAGATGGAGAGGTTGCTCTTGATCATAGAGAGTCTTTGGCTGCAGACTGAGAACCTTTTCCTGCAACAGCGTTCTGCAGGAAATAAATACAGGTAAAACCAGGGGGAAAAAAAGAAAAACAAAAAACAAACTCAGATCTGTTCCTGAGTAAGAACTCTTATATCAACACCAAATCCTGAAAAGCAGTTTAGTCAGGAGCACAAATTCTGTCCCCAAAAGGACAACCAGTAGTGCCATAGGTCCAGTCACATGCATTAATTTCAACGTGTACATACAGTCAAAGGCTTGTTCTTTGTGCTATTCTTAACATTACTGTAAATTAGCATATGATAATGCTATTTCTCCTATTACAGGCTTGCTATGTTTTGCCCTGTAGCTGTGATTAGGGAAAGAAAAGCAGGATAAGCTTAAAACCCGTTTTTTTTTTTTTTTTCCCCCCCCACAACTAGGTTAACACAAACACAGCCCAAGTTGTGCTTAAAAACCAAGCCATTTCAGAGCAGGCGTAATATTCCGTGCCCGTTATTAAAATAGTTGAGCTCATGCTGAACAGATTAATAGGGCTGAAATAGAAGGAAAAAAAAAAAAAGAAAAAGAAAAAAATAAAATAAAATAATAATAATAATAAAAAATCTCACAATGCGATTCTTTGCAGGGGTTCCCCATCCATGTTGCATTCTTCATCAGGGCAGGTATAGAAGTTACTGTGCCACAATGCCTTTATTAAAGCCCAGTCCAGGATGGTGAGTGTTTAACGCACGCTCAGCTGTTTCATGTGTCTGGACCTACAGATTTGTGTCAAGGGGTGACAACTGTTGCAACAATATGTGGTCACTTCCCTCATATTTGTAAAAATATTGTCCTCTCCCGGAACTGGCGTCCTATTTGTTAGGATGAATGCAGTGCAGGCTGCTGGTGACTGACAGTTATTATCTTCCTGGGGCTGCTGGGTGGCAAAACCATCAATTCAGCTGACGTGAGGCAGAGGGGAACATTTAACCTGCCGAGGCCGGGAGCCCAGCGTTCCTAAAAAGACATCTTACACACCTCATCCATTACCACCACAACTGGAGCACACAAAGGCTGTGGCTTTGGCAGGGCCTTCCTTGGTTCGTTCTGTGCCCAGGTCTTGTTGCTGCTGTCACGCCGGCGACTTGCACCATCACGCAAGACAGCACGAACGGTTATAACTCAATATCTCCTCGGGAGATTGTTACAGAGCTGCTGTGCTTGAAATTAGGCACAATGATGCGTTTTGCATCAGGAGAGCACAACCAGAAGCAAAAGGCCTGCCAGCAGAGCGAATTTCAGATGAAGCATGCTAACGCTGAGCTGGAAAAGGCCTTCTCACCAGCCATCATTCCGTGTGGGTAGTGAGATATTCCAGCCAGCCAGCCCATACATCATGAATATCAATTACCACGCGGACACATGCAAACAGACGCGCACATGCACACACACAAACACTGAGCTGGCCTGCTAATTGTCTGATAAAATCTGGATGCTTCATAACCAAGCGATTTCAGTGGCTGCCAAAAAGAAAAGTCTCTACACAGCAAGATAATTCAACAGGAAACAACTGAGCATGAGTAGAAAAGAGGATTCTGTCCGTGAACGTGTGGTTTCAAAACTCCTTGCTTTGAATGAAATCTGCTGAAACTAAATCTGCTGCCTTGAGACTGGCGTTGGAGCAGTTGCACATCGAGCTTGAGCAAAGAATGGAAGATGGGCAGGTCTCTCCATGATTTGTTCTTAATATCCTGAGAACTTTCCCTTCCTGATGATGCTTTGCAACAGGAAAAAAAGATGACTCTGTCAGGCCCTTGCTGTGCGGCATCCTTCTCTCTCTGTATATATATATATGTATATAAAAATAGATAAATAGATGGATATGGATATATCTATATCTTGGAGACCTACCAGATGTCCATGATGGCTGTAGCTGTAGTCTGAAGGTTCCTTCAAAGCAGATTCTTCTGTATGCATGAAGTTCAGCCTAGACTTTAAAACAGTGAATGTGTCCAAGGCAGGGATCACCTCAAGTTCATTCACTGCTTCTCAACACCCTGATAGTCTTCCCTTTCATTTAGGTTTTTGGGGATTAATAACACCTGATTTTGCAGTCAGGAGTTTTGGAGTATATGTTGGCAACTTGGTGGGGAGTCTCTCCCCTGCCTCAGGGGGATCTTGCCTGGTTTGGTTTTTATCATCCGCGTGCATCACTCTTACCTCAGACAGAGCGGGAGGCAACTTTGCTCAGTTTCGGGGGAATGCTGGGGGAGGAAGAGGATGGAGCTGTCAACATGGGAGTGCTCTGCTGATGATGACCGTGGAGACTTCAGTGGTGAGGGGAGATAACATCTCCGCCCACTACTGAGAGCACCAGCTCCAGTATGATCACTGCAGCCCGAAGCACAGCCAGAGTTTCATGCTGCAAACCGAGCATTTGCAACGTAAAGCAGCCAGCACAGATAGCTCTGCAGCCTGTGTGGAGTCATTTGTAATCTGCAGAAGAGCAGATTTTGACAGCTTTTCTTCCTGGCTGTGTGCACGGAGATGTGTGGAGTTCCCAGCCCCGCGTGCTCCACCGCATCTGCTTCTCTCACCAGTGCTTCAGACCAAGTATCTCTTGCCTTTTCAACACAGGAGAGCAATGCACCTTGCTCTCAAAGACATTCTTCTGCAGGCAAACAACTCCTTTTTAATTATCTCCTTTAAATTTTGGGGGATTTTTTGAAATGCAGTTTTCAGAAAAAAAAAAAATAAAAAAAATCAGGTTATAGAAAGCAATGTCTCTTACACTTGTCAGGCTGACACAGCATGCTCCACACGGTTCCATGGGTCCACTTTACATCACTATTGCCATGTCACGGATGTGACTGACAAGGATGGATAAGAGTTTGGGAAATTTCCAGACTCAAGAGACGGAGTTTGTAAATTTTAACTGGAAAAAAAAAAAAACCACCAAAACCAAAAAAACCCAAAAAACAAAGTAAGCCACAAAACCAAAACATGTTACCTCCCCAACCAAAAATAACTAAAGGATAGAAACTCAGAAAATACTAGTTGAATCTTTGTAGACCCCATCTAAAAAAAAAAAAAAAAAAGAAAAGGAAAATTCTTCATATTCTGAATGGTGATTTGATTTCTCTCCATCTTTGTGAAAACAGTTACACAATCCACTGTGAAGTGAGCCATGCCCCATGCAGCCTCCTCGTCTCACTTGGTGCACGTACCAGAAGCACAGCACTGTGGCTCAGCGCTGGGTATTCCACAGGCTCATCCCATTTGCTGGTTTAATCCTCATCAATACTGCTATCCTCCACGCTCCACCTCATCCTCTGAAAAGAAATGCAAATGAGTGAGATTTATAGCCTGGGATGTTTTCAAGTTTTCGAACAAGGTGGGGCTTCCCACTGCCCACCAGGCTCAATGAGGAGCCTTTGGCTGCAAATTCCTTTGACTGAGCAACTCTGTGTGCACGTCAGTAACACTGACCAAGAGTGCCAGCGTCCTCCACCCCCTTCTTTGCTGGCTTTGAGGCACTTTTCAAAGCCTCCTCGGGCTGCTTGGCCTCTTGCTGTGCAAACAAGCCATGCAGGACACATCTGTAATCGCAGCGGATTCTTCCGTACACATTAACTTCAGCCTAGACTTTAAAACAGTGAATGTGTCCAAGGCAGGGATCACCTCAAGTTCATTCACTCCTGCTCAAGACCCTGATGTCCTTCCCTTTCAGCTGAGTTTCTGGGGATTAACAACACCTGGTTTTGCAGTCAGTAACTCTCAGCCTGATGGCAAATAAACCCCACTATCACGACTCACCAGGATGATCTTTTAATGTGAGATCTCTCACGAACCTGAAATGAGGTTTTCAACGTGTTTCTGCCGTTCCTGGGTGTTTTTGGTCTTCTTTCCCTTCTTTCTGGGCGATGTTTCACTGTCTGGCTTGGCTAGGGTGACTTAGACCTTCAGGCAGAAAGAGGACAGAGGCAAAGCTCAGGTTTTTGGTGTCTTGTTCACTGGTGTCCTTTTCTGTGTGAAAACCAGCAGAGCTGGCAGGGCTGAGGTGCCTGGAATGTCTTGGCAGGGTGACACAAGCCCAGCCAAACCATCTCAGGACAGCAGCACGGATTTGTCCAGCACAGCCATGAAGATGAGCTGCCGCTGCACAAAGTGAAATCCGTGGTTTCTGTCCTCTTGTAATGGTCAGCTGTCCACACCACTAGAATAACCCGTGCTAATTGGCACCTTCCTCAGCAGAGAGCCCAATGATTAGAAAGATGTGGAGAGTGAACTCCAAGCTTGAGGTGATGCCTCTAGGTCAGAGATGAGCAAAAATTGGCAAGACAAGTGAAACAGCCACTTCCTCTACCTGCGCTGTGGATGAATAAAGGACTTTATATTCCAGAACTGTCAATCTGGCTTTTTCTTTCTTTTTTTTTTT
>VZRN01004840.1:158399-169376 GCA_013397935.1 Dasyornis broadbenti
TTTTTTTTTTTTTTCCCCATTCCTCCCCCAGCAGCACAAGTTTCCCTAACAAATAGAAATTAAACTTGTTCAAAATTCAACCTGTAGGGAAAGGAGCTTGGGCTCTATTTTAATGGGCTCTTTATAAAGGAGCAGGAGGAATAATGGAGAGTCTCGGCGCTGCTGTGTTAACAAGCTTCCATTGTTGATAATGGACACCCTAACACATTGTGGAGAACAAAGTGCACCAGGTCTGCACACACTGGGCAAGGAGAGGGCTGCAAAACCAAAACCTTCCTCTCACTTTGCATCCTCTCCTAACTATTGCTACCTGCGCCAGGAAAGTTTTTCCGATGTCAGGAGGTGAAAATGACGATTGATGTAGGGAGAGATGCAGGGAAGCATCAGACACTAATAAAAAGTGTTGGGACGAACAAAGGAATTGCTGAATTATTAGAGAAGAGCAAATGCAAGTCTCATGGATCGTGAACGAAAACGGGTCTACGGGAGTGGAAAGCATCTCAATACCTGTTTGCCTCAAACAAAATTAAACCTTGAAGGAGTTATGAGGAGGAGCTTCCTGGGAAATGGATGCAGGAGACAGAAATGGGAAAGGAGACAATAAACAGCAACTCATTTCAGGTGCAAGCCGTTCCCTCGCCGTGCCATTCCCGGTGTTGATATGCATCCATAACTTCTGACAGAGTGAAATACAGGGCAGCAACATCACCTCTGAATCCCGCCTTTACTCTTGCTGCAAAACCCACCCAGCACAGCAGCTGTGGCTTTCCAGGAGTGGTAACCGTAACCCAGCAGAGGAAGAATATGGGCGAGTTCTGATCAGCAGAGGGGGGAAGAAAAAAACCAAACAAAAAACCGGGAAAAAACCATAAAAAGAAGCATAGAAAGTTTAAAGGTAGAAGTGCAGAGGATGTTTGTGGATTGGCATTGGTGGAGAGAGCAGCACAGAACCAGTGGGAAGAAGTTTGGGGATTTTCAGAGAACAGCTGAAACCACAAATGTACCATGCCATTGCCAAAAAGAAGGCGCAGATTTGTGTCAGATTCAGTGAATAAATCCAACATCTTCCCCGTACCAGTGGGCAGCCTCAGATCCTCCACCACTAGAAGGCTTTGACTGGAAGGCTGATGGCCATACCACAAGATGATTTTGGTTATTAAAACGCAGGGTGGGTTGCTGAAGGTGTGTTTTGAGTGCATCGAAAGGGTTCAGGAGTGTAAATGGGTGAAGCCTCTGTAGCAGAAATACAAGGATGGGACCCAAAAGCATTCCAGTGACAGATAAAACAGCAATAACCTCCAGTGCAGACCTAGAGCGTGCACTTGTCATGTCCACACAACAACACCGCCTTCAATTTCTTCCCTTTCCCCAGGCTCCCAGGAGAAATTTGTCTTGCAGAGATCTCTGCCACAGTCATTAGCAAAGCCTTGCATCAGAAGACTGATCAGAGACACTACGGTGTCCATACACATATTATCTGGAGTGAATGGCGGTGTTAGATTCTTCAAGAAATAAAAAAAATCAATATTAAAATAGGCAATCTAAGCAAAACCAGTTTGTGTAAGGAGAATTTCTATGCTGTTTACAAAATGACAGATCTCAAGTTCTCTTTATAGCTGCGGCATGGTGAAAGCTAATTAAGAAAAGTTTGGTTCCCTAGAAGTATTTCAAAAAGTAAATTTCTTTTCATTCATATAAACATTTCTCTTTAAATTTTTCTTTCAAAAATCCATGAGAACTTTAACTTTCCAGTGGCTGAAGGGAAAGAAAAAAAAAAAAATCTTTCCCAGCTTTTGAAA
Source organism: Dasyornis broadbenti (assembly GCA_013397935.1). NCBI lineage: Eukaryota > Metazoa > Chordata > Aves > Passeriformes > Dasyornithidae > Dasyornis > Dasyornis broadbenti. The sequence goes on from VZRN01004840.1 coordinate 160,199, forward strand.
ATTAAATAGAAGAGTGTTGACATTTTAGAGAGGAAAATTAGTCTGACTGAAATGCTAGTCTCTGACCAAAAAAAAAAAAAAGTTCCAATCAAAAACATTTTGATCAACAAAAGTTTACATTCTGCTTAATCTACACATGCCTGAATGTGCCACCTGTTTTATTGGGGTGACCCTAACCAGAGTAGCCAAACAAACAAGAATCACTGGTACTTATTCAGGAGTAAATTAGAGTAAGCTTCAGAGGAACATATTTAGTTATCTCCAAACAGCAAGAGCGAAGCTTTGAGGTGTGAAATTATACCCACTGCAGCACCGCAGGAAGAGAAGGTTTGCCCCTGGGGTGGGTGCAGAGGAGATGGACCTCAATCTTTTTTTTATCTTTGGAAGAAAAATGCTGCTTGGTTTGCAAGCCAGTGAGTGCTGTGTTATGAGGGGAGGGGGAGCGGGGAAGAGAAGGGGGGAAGAAAAGGCTGAAAAGCTGAACACCAGGAAAAAAATTCACTTCCTCACCAGTCTCTCTCTGCTGTCCAAGAAAACACCGATAGAAATGCCAAACATGTGCCATCCCCCCTCCACGCAGAAATGTTCAGGTCCTCGTGTTTCCTCCACAAAGTTTTGCTGCTGCATCCCTCACTCCTCTCGGAAAACTTCTGCCCTGCTCTGACCATCTAGGAGACCTTTGGATGATTCAGTGTGTTTTCTTCCCAAATTATTATTCCGCTCATCGTGCAGCAAGGATGCCCCAGTTAGGAGAAATGTGTCTGAAAAGATCAGTGACCAAGCGAGGACATTATGGTTAGCGCCTCACAATGCAGCCATTCAAAGCTTCTCAGTGACAGCCGAGAGCGAGCTTGGGTTTTCTGATCTAAACGCTCAAACTTCCCTGGGCTCGAGTAAAAGGAGAGCCTTCACCGCTTTGAAGAGATGGGAACACGGGGAGGAACACAGCCGTCTGAAAATTTCCTCCACTCGCAACTTGAAGGGATCTCCCGAGCTGGTGAGGCCGGGGCCAGGCCCTGCAGGGGAGAGGAAAGGAGGCCTGCACTGGAGGCAAGGATGTGATTGATACCACAGGAAAACAGCCCAGGAATATATTCAAAAACCTTGTTTGTTCGTTTTGGAGAGTAACCCCCGGGCATCACAGCGCGGACGTCAGGTTATTTGCTGCTGTGGTCATCTGCAATAAAGGCCAGAGACATTCCCTGCCTCCCCTTGCCCACCGTGCCCATTCAGATCTGCAGCGGATTGACGTTACAGACCCGCTTTCTATTTTAAATTTGACAGAAGCCATTCCACTTCCTCCCGAGCTTCCATTCCTTGAAGCGTTTTGCTGCTAAGAAAGCAATTACATTATCATTTCGTAACGATCACCGCATTTCTACAGGTGGCACGGATTCTACTGCATTTGTGAGTAAAATGGTGTTTTCATTGCACATAACAGTAAACTTGGGCAGTGGCTATTTAGCAAGTTAGCTCTCATATCATACTTTCAGACATCCAACTGTTTCTACCACACAACCGTATTTCCCCAAAGCCACTGGATGATTATCAATTTTTTTTTACATCAGGAGAAACTGTAAGCTGTGAGAATAAAATATATCTTACTGTTTACTTTGAGATTTTTATGGAAAACAAACAAGCAATCCATCAAGCTGGCTGAGTTTGTCAAGTTACTGGAGACCAGTTAAGTGAATGAGAGTCACTGGAAACAGTTGAGTAAATATTTAAGAAGATCAAATGGAGGAACATTTGGTACAGCACAGCTTGCTGAAAGATTGCAAAGATACCAGCATGTTTCAGGAGAGGCAGGTCACGCCTCAGAAAATTGCTGGAATTCTTTGAAAGTGCTGTATTGCCACCAGGACAGACAAGGGAAATAGAGTGGACTTCATTTTTCAAAGTATTTGACAAAGTTCCTTGCTTGAGGTTAATGACCTAAGGAGCCGAGGCACAGTACAGAGGAAAAGTTGCTGGAGTGAAAATTGACTTCAGGGCAAAAACCGCAAGGAAACTGTAAATATAATTCGTGAGGTGGGAAGAGAGTTGCTGGTGCCTTAACAGGTGAAAAAAATATGTAAGGACCTTGCTGGGTAATTCTTGTAATAGTAGACCTAAATTTTTTTGTTCTTCACTTTCGCTTTCTCTTAGTTTGAGTGATTATTTAAAAGGCACTGGATTCACAGCCTGAAGTTTGCGGAAATATTCTTTTGATCCACATGTATCTATATACCTGCACAATGGGGTTTCTTCCACACTCCTATCCTGCAGTGAGGGAGTGAGGGAGGCTTGAGCAGCCTGGCTGATTCCAATTGCCCATTCTGCCCCTGCCCTCCCTGCTTTCCACACCGGTGACAGCGCCAAGGCCAGGTTTTCCAAACAAATACATTTTCAAAAAAAAATTACGGTCGAAAGTAGAGAGCTGTTTCCCAAGCGATTTGTACCCCTGACCAAAGAAAAAGTAAATAATAACATTTCCACCACTTGCAAACGAGCAATTCACTGATGCTCTTCCTCAGAAGAAATGTTGAAGGTACAAAATCACAAAAAAAAAAAAAAAAAACCAAAACCAAAAAACCAAAACCAGACTAGAGAAAAATTTCAGTAAACTCCATGAAGGGAGTGTACATTGAATATTAGAGTGCCCATTTCTAAATAGCTTAGCAGTGATGAATTAGACATTTTAATGGCTCTAAGTAGGAAAGAACTGGGAAGTTGGTTGTCACAGAAATCTAGTGGGCCCAACTGTGTGCTTCTGAACGTAATTTCCAGCACCACTTGCTGGTAGAATAATGATGCCACTCATAATGGCTTGCTATTTGGGTCTGTAGCATCGTGTATTAATGATTTATTAACCATCTGTAATGATGTATAAATGGACCATGAATACGGCGGGTGCTTACTGCGCACGGATTTAATAAAGTTGCGTTCCTAGGCTCGGTCTCCTTTTCTGCCGCTTGCCCACATCCCGTGTTTTGAGACCTGAGTCCTGACTCGGTGGCAAAACCAGGGGCATGGAGGGTTCAGAATGAGGTGTTTGGTGCAGAAAGACATCTGTTCCTTCCGACTGGCCGTGTAGATAATAAACAGAAGGATTTAGAGCACCTGCAGTACGTGCACCAGTAAACTGTAAATGCACCTTCGCCCAGGTACACAGCATATAAACAGAATAATGTCTTGAAGCAAGGAATAAAAAGCACCGGTATTTGCTGAAAAGGCAACGCTGCGCTTTATAGTGTGGGAGAGAGATTCGGGAGCACTTGAAGAAAAATCCCCCGAGCCCCCAGACCCATCCACAGCAGTGTAGAGCCGCAGTGAACAAAGCAAATGTGATTCCGCGTTACGGCACAGGAGCGCAAGATAAATCAGGGGAGGTGGTAGTAATGTAAATGTTATATTTATAATGGAAATGCTGATACAACCCCTGACTTACAGAGGTGCTTGGCAGGAGCTGCCATAATACGGCGAGATATCATTTAAGCAGTGTTTGCAGAACTGATCGTTGTATCTCGCAAGGAACACCCTGTGCTCGCTCCTCGAGATGCAAACCGCTGGCTATGAATCAGCCAGAATGACTAAATACACACTGCACAAGCCTAACCTGGAGAGAGAGAGAGAGAGAGAGAGAGAGAGAAAATTATTCAAATACCCTGTTTGTTCTTCACGTCTCTAAAGCTGGAGGAAGCAATCGAATCCATAGTACTTTCTTCTTCTTCAGTAGGTTGTATTAAAAGACTCAATTGGTTCAGGAACTATTGATCTGAGTTGACAGTGATGTCCTCAAATTCATATAAAAGAGCCATCTCATTACAAGCCCATTTAAGGAATCTCTGGTACAGAATTCACAAAAAAAATTTCCGTGGAACAGTGGAAAAAAAAAAAAAATAAAAGAAAATAACTTTTGAGAATAAATGGTACAAATCGTTTTGCTTTGATATCGTGTGTGATTTGTCAGAAGCAGCCAGAAATTCTTGTTTTAATTTCTGTAGGAAACGTTGCAGGTTTTGTAGCTTGCCAAAAACCTACACATTTGCAGAAACTTTTGAGAAGGGGTGGCTGACAGGACCAGAGCCTCCGATGCTGCTGGAGCTCAGCTGTGAATGGGGTACCACTAAATTTGATCCATGTGAAAGTGTTAATAGTGACTAAAACCAAACCTGACAATTAAAAAGCAAAACACTTTACATTTTTAAATGAAATTTTTTTCTGAATTGTTGTGAAAGACGTAAGGGTTTTTACATCAAAGCTCTGTGCTAAGTGAGGAAATTAAGTAACTAACATTAGAAATCAGAGCTCTTGAAAAGAATGCTGAAGCCTAAGAGTAAAAACTTAGCACCCAGACACACTCTCAAGTGCATTAGAGCACCTAATTCACAGCAGTCAAACAGCTGGAGGGCTTCAAAAACACTCCAGAGCTCCTATCATGGATATGAAAATAATCCCAGCCCGAAGAACACATGGCACACTGAAGGAAGAGCATGGAGCTCTTGCAAGAAGGGAGATGCAGCTCAGCAGTTCTGAGTTCCCTCTGCTAATCACTGCGAGACCCTCTCATCCACCAATAAATAATAGGTGAGGAAGATCTAAAAGTTACCGTGGAGAGAAGAGCAGAAGAACAAAATGGTTTTGCACACGCGGTGTCTGATAAACTCCGAAGATTGCTTCTGTCCCTATGCGTTTTCCTTTCCCCTCTTCACCAAAGCCAGGATTAAAATCCATCCCTGCCTTTCGGCTCCAGCGCTGGCTGCCCTACCTGTTTCAAAAGAAGGTGGAGCTTCTGTCCCACTTCAGGAGGCGAGGCTGATGGTTTAGATAGTGATGGGCCCCCTCTAGCATTTTTCAAGAAGTGAGTTAGCACAACACGGATGTCAGAAAGCTCCATGCCGCGGGTTCGGTTTGGCACAGTCTCATTCTCATCCCAAAGGCTCTTAAATATTACATGAAATGCACGAAGTCTTGAAAGAGGGCCTTGACACCACAGAAATTTCAATAAAGGGAAGACAAAGGAAGCGGAAAAAAGCCGTTTCCGTGGATGAAATACAAAATCAAAAGACAACCTCCTCCACTGACATTTTCACCTGGTTTTGCCTCGGATTGGCAACACCTGAGTTTTCCATGTGGGGTTGCAGGAACAGACTTAGGAGGTTTGCCACCCATCTTCCCGTTCTTGAGCACCAGGTGTGATTCGGTTTCTTTTCAAAAACTCTGCAGCAACCCCAGATCCCAAGGTGGGGAAAAAGCAACCCCCACATGTGACCATTTGTACTGGGCTATCTCCAAGCCACATGGAAGGTTTTATCATGTCCTCTTACGAGGCATTTCAGCTTGCAGAGCTGAATAGCCACTGTGCTCGCTCTCGTGCCCGAAGTTGTGCACCTGCCTGTGCGTGCCACCGGAGCAAGGCCTGGGGCGCTGCTGTGCAGACAATTCCTTGCACAGAAGATGCAGCAAAACGCAGGTATCACAGCTCATTTCCCATTAAAATTGATTCATGTCTGTCCCTTCGCGCTGAGGGCGTTTATGACACCGGTGACTCACAGGAAAACGAGGGCTGCGGAGGTGACCACGCTCATAAAACACTAAAACCTCCACTAACAAACAGGAATGGTGATAAATACGCTGTGCAAGAGGTATTGGATTTATGCTGGGGCAAATTGAGAAGAAAGAACCTCAGAGATACACATCTCAGAGCCACTTGAGCTGTAACACAGCCTCGCAGTGACTGGAAATGTCGGCTCCTCTCCTGCGTTTTCTAAGCTAGTCTTGATCTTCACAAAGAATGCTAGCTGTTGGTACAGAGGATTGCAGCTCAGCTTTTTGCATAAAAATTCATGAGACAGTATCTATTTCAACTGTCTCATACAGCAGTGAAGAGAAGGGGGAGCGAAAAAAAAGTTTAGCCCTACAACTGAGACAGGGTTCATTTTGAGTAATGATTGCAAACCAGCGGTGGAAATTACAGATGCTGCTTGGCTCACTACTATTTTGCAGCATCTCCAGTAATCTTCAGTGATCATTTGTAACAGCATGTCTGATGACTTTCAAAACGTAACTGGAAAGGATACTTCTGTGGAGGGTATGGCTACTCGGAGGAGAAATCAATCTCCGCTGCTCGGGGAGTCAGTTTCGTCGCGCTGCTATCAGGCAGCCAGGGATTTCCACGCCCAGGACAGGGCAGGGAGCGCTCCAAAATGTTTCACCCCGTTGCACCCGGGGCAGAGCAGCGCTGGGGTCTCAAATGGACCGCTCAGGTCAGCGACAGGGACAACATCAGAATTATCGCACGTGAAAACCTCGTATTTGGGAGTCAGCTGTTGGGATGGATCCATTACCCTCCTTTTTTTGGAGTAGAGCACCACCCTCGGTAATGAGAACACAAAGATCGATCCCAGCGAAGGTTTCATCACTGACAGGGAATATCCCAGTGTCCAGTGGCAGAAAGGCCCTGGCAAAACACACTGCAGGCCAAGTCTTGCTTGTGTAGCGTGTAATAAGATTTATTTTGGGGTGACCCAAATAAAACGGAAGCGGTGTTTTAGTATAAAAAAATCACCAAGAAAATAAAAAATATCCGAGTAAGACAGTAAGAATGTTCTTTTAGAAAGATGAATGACGATAAAGCCAAGTAAGATGAACGATGGTAAAGTCAAATAAGGACTTCTGTTGGAATGACAAAGCTCGTGCAGACCCTGTCAAAGCAGACATGCCAATGAGGAATGGCAACGGCCACGTGGAATCACTGGCTGCTTTGTGGCCCCTTCGAGCGGACAGGGTGGTGCCGCCTCCGTTGTCATTGGATAAATATCAGTGTCATGTGAGCCACCATATCGCAGCATCTGCAGGATCAGCCAAGAGGCCCCAGAGCGAACAGGAATGCAGAACTATCTCCTTACAGTTTAATGAACACTCGAAGCAAACTTCCCCCCACCCCCCCCAAAAAAAANGCCAGCAATAAAGATTTCCTTTGCTTTCCCCTGTCACAAAAACCCCCCCCCCCCCCCCCCCCAAAAAAAAAAAAAAAAAAACACAACCTGAAACAGGCCATGGTAGAGGAAGCAGGAGGGTGTTTTAATAAAATTTATGTGGTTGCTAAGGTAGTTGAGCAATCATATCAGCTCTGGGATTCTTTGGTTTTCTGTTACAGCGCGTGGAATGAAAACATCCTAACATTCAGGTTTACATTTAAACCACTCAGCAAAGGGGACAGGCAAGGACCTCCTGATCCCACACCTCTCAGTCTCCCCCTGCTGTGGCTCACCTCCAGCCTCCAGCCCTGCTCAGCATCTCTAGTGCACCTCACTGAGGTTTCCCCAATTGTTCTGCAGCCCAAGGTTGCTCTGAGATGCGGTCTCTGCCCAAACCAACATCTTTCTGGGGTTTTTTGGGTTTGTTTTTTTTTTTTTTTTTTGCTGTCTAATGCATCACACGCTGCAGTGGTCCTGGCCATTCACGCTCAGGACAAACACATGGAGTGCACACACGTGCATATCCGTTTCAAAGAACGTATTAAGTGCAGTCCCAGCCAAATTGCAAGACGCAATCTAATACCAGCAATTAACTGCACACATATTTTTTGTACCAGGGAGCTGCAGCAGCGCAAGTGCTAGCAGTTAGATGTCTTTTCATATGGGGAAGTTTAAAAATAACTTTAGGGTGCTTTTGTCATGGCAAATGCCTGCACAAGGTATTATTAGAGCAGTTATTCGCACAATCTGCAGACAAAACCTGCACCATGATAGACAGAAGAGGCATCTGGGAAGGAAAAAGGCAGAAGAGATAGAAAACTTAACCAGAAATATCAAAGCGCTTGGATTGAGACAACGTCTGTAGCCATGAGCGTATTCTAGTTGGTTCTCTGTTTCACTTGCTTAAAAATGTAGAGGCAAAAATATCACAGGGAAAAACTGACCGTGGTGTTAGAACAGCAGAGTATCCGTTCACTCTTTCCACTTTTGTCCTAGACAAAATGATAAAACTTTGTCGCTTTTCAGCTTTGAGAGTCGTTTCTAGTGAGACCATTCCAACATGATTTCTTACCAAGAGAGGGAATGTGGAGGGGAATGCACAGGAGAATGCTGGAATTCCCATCAGTTAATCACAGGAGAGATCCTCTGTCATTTTATCCTGCATTAACGTGATGGGCTGGACTGTAAACCTGCCATGTCTTGATGACGGTCACATGGGCACAAAGGACTTCTTGCTTCGTTTCTGCGTGCTGCAACCTCCTCCTGAGTTCGCTGGAGCGGCACCGGTCCCACAGGACTGAAATCGGGGAGGAAAAGGGAATCACCTAAGCTGAAAGAATGCCTGGAAACCCTACATGCCTGTACTCAAAAGATGCAGAAGAAGTCAAATAAAGACTATTTATAGTTGGAGGAGTTGAGCAGTAACTGGTAGTGATGGATAATGGTTAAGAATGCGAGTGGATAAAGCACCCATTTCATGGGATTATGTGCTTGTCCCTAATGATTTCTGCCCATCGATTTTCTTGCCCTCCTCTTCTCTTTCTGAGAGTTTTGCCGTCCCCCTACAACATCTCTAGAAGCTGAAGGTCCCTTTCCCCACCCAGGATGCAGGGTTTCGGAGCTCCCCAGCACAAAAACCAGAGTCCTGCCTCTGTGATTAAATCCACACATCAGTGGCACCCAGCCACTCCCCAGGCAGAGCCGGGCGTTTTCTCCTGGGTGGGTTACAACAGCCGAGAGGAGAGAAGGTGAGGGAAGCTGGGTCTGGGTTGCAGTAAGCAGCCTGCTCCAACAGAAGGCTCCTGAAAGTAGCACAGCAGGAGGAAAACAGCCCAGGTACTCACTGGTTATCCAACATCATTTCCATGGAAGCCAAGAAAACCGGGAAATAAAGCAAAACTATTGGGCTCAGCAGGAAGAAAAAAAAAAAACTGAAACAACCCAAACCAACCAACCAACCAAAAAACCGAAACAAAAACCAAACAGCAAACAAACAAAGAAAAAACCAAAACCAAACAGAAAGAAAGAAACAAAGAAAAAACACAAAACCCAACAAAAAAGCAAAAGATTCCAACAAAACAAACATAAATCCACAAAAATCCCAAACCAAAATACTCAAAAAAACCCACCAAAAACCAAAAACCAACAAAAAACCTCACAAAACAAACAAAACCAAACAAGCAAAGAAACCCCAAAACAAAAACCAAAGCAAAAAA
>VZRN01004840.1:184641-205469 GCA_013397935.1 Dasyornis broadbenti
AGCCTCCATCCTCAGGGCGGCAGAGCGCTTCCTGAAGCCACCCGGGACAAAGGAGCATCCCGAGGATGCTCGCAGCCTCCCCGACCTGCCGGGGCGCCCAGGAGGAGATGCGGGCACCGGNTGTGCTCTTTGTGAGGTGCGCTGCTCTCGGTCCCCTCCGCAGGCGGCTCCCGCTGGAAGCGGCTCCTCCTCCAGCGCCCCGCGATCCAGGGAGATGGTGAAGAACGGGAGGGGAACCAGGGAAGAGCTGCGAGGACAATTAAAGCACCGGGAAATGCGCCTGGTGGCTTAAATAAATCAAGGTTTTCTCTGTGGAGAGACACGTTGAGAGAGGATGAATTAATTAGAGGTTACAACCAACTACGAGGGATTAAAATTTTGGTAATCGAGGGAGGTTTCAGTCTGGAGACAAAGACACATCGAGGTTTAACATCTACTGAAGTTGAAGGTAAAACAATTTAGAGCAGAACAAAAACAAAACAAAAGGGAAAAAAAAAAAAAAAAGAAAAGGGACGATTAACTGCTAGGCAAACACACCAAACTGAGATTTAAAGATTTGCACTGAATTTCCCCCATAAATTCTGGAGGGTTTTTTTCCTTAGAAGATAGGCTGCAGGTTAAGCAGGAATTAATTTTAGCAAGTTCAACAGCGTACACTGCAAAAAGAGTTGGAATAAAAGATCAAAACAGGCCCTCCTAGCTTTGTAAATAAGGAGTCCAATAATAAGCAGCTAAGCTCACATTCCAGGCTCCTGAGGACACATTGCAGGCAGGAACGTGACATGATTTTCCAAAGGCTGCATGGCAAATCTGTGCCCAGACCTGAAGAGAGACCCCCGGATTCCCGACAGGAATGCTCTTTGTCCTCGCCGTGTTTCCATCCCGCCCTTTCTTTCTTTAAAGCGCTTATCCCCTTCCTGTCCTGCTCCCTTCCTCCTTTGCTCTGTGCTTGCCACCGGCTCCCATTCCCGCATGGAATCTTCTCTGCTCCTCCTGCTCCCTGTCTGATTTTCCTGCTGGAGCTCCGCGCTGACATCTCCTGCCCAGAAGGACTGGGCTGGTGCACGTCCCAGCCAGGACACGCCGTTGTTGGCCACATTTTCCGGGAGGCACCCGTGGCTGATAGAGATCAGGCAGAGGAGGAATGAGGGGAAAAAAAGGAAAGTTACTGCTGGTCTGAATGTCAGGAATTGTGGAGGAGTGCCCGCGCCAAAGTAGGGTGAGGGCTGCAGTCCTGTCCCCCGAGAGCTGCAGCGTGGAGCTGCCGCTCCAGGAGAGGGACACAAAGAACTGTCCCGGCCGGGAAAGAGCCTTTCAAACTTCCCGGGTGATCTGCCTGTCTCCTGCAGAGCACTCCCGGTGACCACAGGAGGAGTCATCCCACCGCTGACACCACCCCGATCATTTCACTGCAATCCTGCCACAGGGAGCGGCCCCTCAGAACCTATGGAAAGGAGGAGGAACTCACAAGCAGCTTCAGCATTGGCCCTCTTAATTTTCCCAGTTTCTTCCCACCATAATACTCGTATCTAAAATCTCAGCCTTGTCTATTGCTTTAAACAGTCACTTTTCCTCTATTTCCAAACCCTCAGATCAGTTCTGTTCAAAAGAAGAACATATTAATAGCAACCTCTATATTCCCTCTAGGACACTCTCAAGTCTTACTGTGTTTTTAATCTTTGCAGAGCCCAAAAAACCAACCACATCAGGTGATGTGAATACCAGGGTTTTTTTCATTTCTTTATGGATGTGACTAGTTAGGAGTTCTGCAAAGATTAAAAACTCCATTCAATAAAACTATAGATTTGAAAAAGGTGCATCATGATATGATTAACAGGGGATTCAAAAGCAAAGATAAAAAGAATATTCCTGACATCCACAGAGTGGTAAAAATCTACAGAATAAGTGGAGCAGCATTGACCTGCTCTTTAATAACAGCGAGAGATAAAACAACCTCATCAAAACTTGGAAGGCACCAGAAGCAGAAAGATTAGGCTGAGATTTTTGGATTTCCAGATTGCAAAGAAAAAGATTCTGTTTAGCTTGGTCTGAACGCACAGGAGGAGCAAAGCTGTGAAAATGGAAACCAGAACCTTGTGCTGTGACCGCAGGCTGCTACTCGTGGTCAGGGGGCGGAGAGGACTTGAGTTTCTCATGCGGACTGGGGGAGCAAGAAAGGTACCCACAGCACATGACATTTGAAACTGCGAGCTGAGTGCCACGACTGATGTGTCATCTACGCTCTACAACTTCAGTTTTCTCAGTTTGCGTTAAGGATACATTCAAAACTCACTTCTTTAGAGTTCTGTTTTCGTCTTGCTCTTCAAGTGTGTTTTTCCCCTCCAGCACACAGTAATCCTTCTGGTGTGTTATATAACAGAATATTCTACCCTGGGAAAATATTTTTTTGTTCCTGCTTGCAACTTTTCACTCTTTTCTGAAAAGTTATCCTCTTTTTGGGGTAAACACAGTGAAACAGAAAATGACAGGCAGAAGAGATGTTTATTATTGCACCTTTTGAGTAAGTCACAAGACAGTGCCATGGTCTTGGCCGGTCACCACAGAGAGCATCTTGACCATTTGCTGTGAGTTTTTGTAGGCTGACACATTATGAGACAATAAAGCTCATCAGTGGGTGATGATTCTGTTCCATGGCAACTTCCTGTGTTTCAAATCATTATTCTTCTGTGCTGGAACACAAAGAAAATGCTTTCATAAAAGCCCGTAGATGCCTGTTCTCAGGCATTTCTGTTACCTGGTGACTAGAATCCTTACCCAGAATTTTCCCTTTTTTTTCCCTCCCCCATTCCAGGTCAGTCAAAATGAAGTGTTTGTTTTCCTCGCTACAGTCAAAGCATAATCCTCCTCTCCCCACAATTTCACTGCAATTTTTTGTCCTGAGTGAAGGCATTGTGAATAACAGCAAGTAGTTGCTTCCCTCAGACTCAACTTCAAAACAAGAACCAAAAACCCAGTGCTTGTTTCACTGCAGATACACAGTTTACCCTCATTGAAACAAGAACAAATAAATAGAGTTTTTTATCAGGATAACCCTATAAAGTTTGTACAAATAACTGCTGACCTAAAACTGTGAATGAAAAAAGAATCAGGCCCATTAACCTGTCAGTTGTGAAGGAAATCCACCACGAGGGCAACACAGACTGAGCACCAAGTTATATTTCTGTGTGTCTTCTAAAATAGGCTGGGGTCTTTGAGGTTACATTTGAGGGGGTGGGTGGGTGGGTGTGTTTCTGATTTTGCCATACAAGCAAGACACTCTGACAGTCTTGGACACCCTGAGCGCTGGATACCACCACTCCTTGTTTTCATCCTCCCTTTGTGCACTCTGCACCCCTAAGGAGAAAAACCTTCCATCAAGTCCAGCCTGGCAGCAGCATGTGCCTTCATCACCTTTGCGACACGTTTAGCAAGGGGAATAGTGCATGAACAACAGGGTAAATTATTTATCTGTAACAGGTGATGAGCTCTTCCTTTTGGGTCAGACCTGTCCTAATTGAGGGATTCTTCACACAGGGCTGGGCTGCCCCATCTTATCAACAAAACTCAAGGGCATGAAAGCTTAGAGCTTCATCCCTGTGGCCACACAGCACCACACTCGATTGTCCCAGCCAGATTTCTGCTTTCCCCGCAGTTGTATTACACAACGTCCTCTCCAGCCGCATCTGTGCAGCAGGAATCTTCATCCTACAGAAAGGCTTGGGAGACAGACTGCTTCCTTACACGTGGTTGCTTTTGTCAGCACATAAATCAGCTCCTGAGAGGCCTCGGCAAAGCCGTTCTGATCCAGGAGAGGAAGGACAACTGTTCCAAGCCTGGCTGAGGAAAACGGGGAGCTGGGAAGAGCCCTTGAGCCCAGAACTTCACAGTCTTTAAAATCTCAAGGTGCTTTTTCTGATGATGTGACTTCCTCAACAGGAAATTACGGAACACTTCCAGGGTGTATTATCCAGCTGCAAAAGATGGGTATTGATGCAGAACATTGCAGACACAGCAGAAGGATCCCACAGGAGATTAGGGAGAAACTTGCAGTATCAGACAGCTCCTCATGGGCTGACACTGACCACAGGGGATTTTGAAGGGACATTTTCTACTGCTTCTACTGCACCAAAATTATATTTTTCCCCAGGTCTCCAGGGGACTACAAAACATTTCTGATTCTCAGAAGCATCCAAGAGCTCCCCTCCATGTCTCAGTCATGGACCAAACCAATCAGAGGAGATGTCTAGCAGATGGCCTTGGAAGAAAGACCGTTTGTAGCAGGAAAAAGATGCCTGGTGAAGCACTAGAGGTCAGACTGCACGTACAACGCCCATGTGAAATTTCAGCTGTCCCCTTTCTGAAGAACAGCTGCTTCACTGGAAGCCTGCACAGACCAGCAGGAGTCCCTGCTTTCCATCAGGAATCATGGAGCAAACCCTTGGCATAGGGCAGGGAGACTTCCACTTCCAGACAGAGCAGAAACAGACTCTTGTCCTCACATCTTCTGGCAATTTAGGGCTGCTGTAAAAAAAAAAAAAAAAAAAAAAAAAAACTTGACTGCTATTTCTCTATGCTAATCCAAGCATCTTGGGCTCTATCAAGGAAGCCAAAGATGCTTGCAGGGTCTTTGGCACGCACAAAGCTGATTCCAGTATTTTCAGCCTTCAGTCTCTCAGCAACTGCTTTTGCAGCACCTTCGAGTGGGTCAGCCTCAACGGCTGTCAGCTCACAGCATCCCGGTTTGCATGCCCTACTTAACTGCTTGAAATGCAGAGGTATTGAGCACCTGGGACTCCAGTGGAATTTGATGAGGTCTGTGGTTGCTTCCTCACCTCTGGAAAGTGAGGCCCACAGGACTTCTTTTGAAGATGTCAATTGCCATCCTCTGTCCCGGCTTCCCATATTACTTCCAAACAAGCAGCTATCACTCCCTGTGCTGGCAGGTTTGGCTTTTGAATGTTAAGTGTCCTGGTCGAAGACATCAATTTTAGTCCAACTTCATCTGTTTAAAAGGGACAGGGATTGTATTACTTTGCAATTCCCTCTTAACTTTGTCCTATTCTATATCAAATATGAATTATTGACAGAATCACCCCAATCTGTCACATTTGATGAGACGCACATACCACGGAATGCATTAAATGGAGAACGTAATTTTAGAAGCACATGCAAGAGAAGCTGAGAGAGAATTAATTTCTAATTCAGTGAGGGAAACAAACAACGACAAAGAACGTTATGGAGCTTTGTGGCCTAACAGTAGCACTGGAAATGAAAGGTCTCAGTGAAGTCTAAAAGGGCAAACTACAGTCCCTCATGAAAAAAAAAAAAAAACCAGCTGAAAAACAGACATGCACATGAACACACAGATAAAGTTCACCTAGCAAATTTGATGGAAGGACCAGATTCCAAGGTTTTCAGCCTTGTTGAGTGGTACCTTCCCGGCAATGAATGATCCCTTTGAACCAAAGGGACTCCTTGTGGAACAAGGTACTATTCAGCTGAGGAGTCAAGTGAGAGGAGTCAGAATCCACCCCGAAGTTAAAAGAAAACAGGAAATTCCATATCTCACAGTAATCGAAGTGAAAAAAAAAGAGTCAGGACTCCCCAGTGCTTCCCACACTGAGATATTCCAGCCATCCCCACACACCAGGCTCCAGTATCCCGTGTGATTGTTAACCAAACATCTCCAGCGGGCATCGGTCAGCTCAGCAGAGATCAGGGACTCCTGTGGCAGGAATGTGATCCTAAGTAGTGCCTGCTCCAAGGAGGTTATGATCCACAGCACAGCCAGACAAATGTGTGCACAGCAGACAATCCTGAAGTTTCACTCGAACATGAGGAGAAAAATAATAAAAAAGCGCAGTAACCATCCCTCCCCTTCATTCGAATTTCTCAGTTCTCAAAGCTCTGAGTACACTTTGGAAAAGGTGGTAACTTTTAAAAGTTGGATTTGCCCTCTCTTCCCATGCAGTCAAAAAGACCTGAAAAATCTTTACCTCAGGACTAGCTAAATTGCACCCATTAATGAGATCTGTAAGGCACACACATAATTGACTGGTCATTTTGCCCTGTTTTCCGATCAGGATAATGGGTACATCTCCTTTCTATGACTTTTCTCGACACTCTTCGAATGTGTAATATCACAAATAAAAGGGGTATGAATTTCCTTTACCTAACTAGGTAAGAATAACAAGCATATGAGCTAAATGTGCAGTGGAAGTTACTTATCCAATAATAAATGAGACCAAATAACACAAGAAATTCAGTATCAGAAACTTAAAAGGTCTTTATTTATGTTAGAATTTTGACCATTATTGTGCTCATGCATAGGTAAGTGCAATTTCAGGCATACGTTATGTTGAAACAAGTACTGATCGCCATTTATCTTCTGGTTTCAATGTTCTTCATTCAAAGTTTTCCTTAGACCAAACTGCTTGCCAAAAGAAAATCTGTGAAAACACAAAATTGTTTGCCTGCTCTTTCTTGAGACACGCTGCCAGGAGTTACGCACAGCACATCCATGAAAAGACTGGCTTATAAAATGTGGATTCATTCCTCAATACACCTGCAAAAAATTCCTGGCCGAGGCAAAGTTAAAATTTAAAAGTGGTGGGTACGGAGTAATTCCTGCTAAAAGTCTTCATCTTCTCGGCCCAACCTCCAGCAAAGGAAAAGCAAACAGCAGTGAGGTGGCCTTGAGATGTTCCTAAAAAGGCAGAAGACCTGCACCACATAGAAGAGACCTATTTCAAGGTGAACCTTGGGAATAAGATGAGAAAGGGTCACTTATTCATAGCTCTTTCCAGAGGGTGCCGTAAAAGAGGTCTTCAGAGTCAGCTTCAATCAGCTGTGAACAGTGGTTTCCTCCGCAAAAAGCCTGGCTCCCACATTTTCACACCACATTGTGCAACTTGAACTTATATTTAATTCATTTTTCCCTTCAGACTACAGGGTATTTAGCCATCTGTGACATCATTACACCAGCTACCAGATTCCCCTCGCTGCTATGAAGGCTGACAATTCAATAAAGTCTAATTGACGACCTTTTTAAAAGGACCCAGATTAAGAGTAATTAGCACACAAATGAGTAACACTCAGCATTCCAGTGATGTAGCGACTTGATCAAATTCAGCATACCTTCGGGGAGATATACCGAACAGCAGTATAAGGAATGATCAGATTTACTGCAAGGAAAACACACAACAGATATTTTTTATTTATATGCTCACATTCCTTATTAATTGAAGATTAGTCTCAGAAAAAGGGAAAAAAAAAAAAAGGACGGTATTGTGGAAAACTGAGAAGTCCTTTAATTAATCATGATTTAGAAAACAGAGAAAACATTCACAGATTTAAGTGTCAAGACAGACAAGAGTGACTGAGTAAAAGAGATGGGTTATGGGGAATGGAATATGTATGGAGAAACTCTACACTCAGAAAGAGTATTTACCAAGAGTGCCCTTCATAGGCATCTCTGCGTCTGTGCACACTTTGAGGCACACTCAGACTTTAATCTGACTCTTTAATCTCAAGATGTGACTTTAATCATGTCTTCCTGACAGGATCTGGGTCGCCAGGCGGGAAGTGGGGCTTGCAAGGAGAGCTGCCTACATCCAGAAGCAGAAAGAGACAGGGAGCACCAAGGAGTTCGTGCTGACTTTCTGTCGCACGAGTCGAAGAGAAGCAAGGAGGACATTCTAGCACACCTGAAACACAAGTACTGAGAATATTTAACAGGAGGAGTGTTGAAACCATTCCATCCTGGTGGAGGTTTGCTCCAACATTGGGCGAAAAGGGTGCAGCACAGAGCTGCCACGGCGTTCTAGTCCCACATTAAGGTCCCTGTGCTCCACATCACCAGGGACGCAGCCTTTCCACCATGGCAACAACACTGCCAGCACGAGGCAGATTTCTGCCCAAGTGCCTTGCTGCGCCTCTTGGACCCTTGAAAATGCTTCCTGCCTTTCCCTTCCGCTGCTGCAGGCCAGCAGGAGAAGGAGAGGAGTGCTGCGGGTTCCAGCACCTCTCCCACGCAGCACACCGAAAACAGGGAGACAGAGACCAGCAGTATCACAGAGCAGCGAGCTGCCAGCCTGCTGCCCCCAAAATAGAGGTGCTACCTGAAGTGTTAATACAGAGCTCGTTGCCAGATAGCTCAGTATTTCTCCTCACTGCACCCCAGCGGGGTGTGGAGGAGGGAGGGTTAAACCTCGTCCTACAGGAGGGGGCAGATTCAGGGACTTGCCTGAGGTGGGAGTGCCAGCCCACTAAACTCACTCCACAATATGTGACAGCTCTCATTATTTGGTCTTATACTGAGAATTCAGCCACTTTATTAGTGTAATTTGTTTCCAACAACACCAGCTGGTCATGACGAAGCTCTCATTAAAATTTATCACCACATTTGATAGTGTACAAATATATATATATATCTATCTATCTATATATATATCTCACAGGTGGGCCATACCTCTCCACAGAGTCTGCTCTTACAGACAAAGTCAAGTCAGTGGGTATGTAGTTGAATTAAGTAATGCTGGTAAGCAACAAACAAATTGAGTTTCTGCACACTGGCAGCGTCTTTTTTTTTCATGCACAGCCTTGCAACATCTGCATAAATGCCTCCCCTTGTTTTTTGTGTTGCAGTAATTTGGCCCGCCCAGAAATCTGCAGAAGTCACCGTCTCTCCCTTCAGGGCTTGGGGAAGGAGATGAGAGAAGCCCTGGAAAGGGGCAGAGCCACACTGGGTCCCAGCTGAAGGGTGGCTGTGCTCAGCCAGGCTCTCCAAGGTGCTCCCCTTCGGCACAACGCAGAGCTCAGTCTGAAGTCTTGGGCTGAGGGGACACGGGTGAGAAACTCAGTCCAAAACTCAGCCTCAGTGAGAGCATTTCAGACGCTTCAGAAATGGACTTACACCCTCCTGGCCAGTGCCGTAGGTAAGAACTGACCTTTCATCTCAACCAGCATCAGTTAAACAATTAAACAATTAAACCCCTACAATTAAAGATGCACGATGTCTGTGATGGGTTTTCTCTGTGCTGTCAGGATTTTGACCAGATGATTACCTAGAGGTTGCTCCTTCCTAGACGAGTTATTCTGTGAATCCAGCATTAATTACAAAAAAAAAAAAAAAAATTAAAAAAATAAATTAAATAAAAAAAAAAGAAATATGGTCAGGAATTGATCTCATCTTAAACTGGGGCTTGTCCTGTCTGTCACGATGCAACTTCTATGGTTGATGATTATAGCATGGAACAGGCTGTGGATATTTTTCAGACTGGGGAAAATGTCTTTCAAGGAGATGTCTCTAGTTGGTCGAGATAGAAAACAAGGACAACCTTGTTTCATAGAGGGGAAAAGATGCATTAATTTTTGGCAGCATTTCAGATAAGATTTTTCTATTTATTTAGGTTTTTTTCCCCTTCTGTAAAGTTCACTCAGAATTATCTCCACTGCTAAGCTGGCATGCTTACTGAAATCTGCCAGTTTAGCCCAGCCTATATTTAGATCCAGGAAGCTTTATTTTACTTTATGTTTAACAAGACCTTTTGCAAGTGATAAGGACAACCCACTTGGTTCCAAACTACCACAAGGCTTTCATTTGTGGTAGCTGATGAAAGCTCAAAACCTATTAGATTACAGAAGAAAGGGGTAAAAGTGGTTCTGAATGTGGTTCTATCTCCTCACTGGCAGGTTAACGACAGTATGACCAGCGACCTCCCAAAACCTTCCGCTCCAAAACTCCCTCTTAAAAGTTATGTGCTGTAGACCTCATCAGAAATGTGAGTAGTGGTGCATCTTCCTACCAGTTCAACCATATGATTGAAGGGTCACTAATTACAAGTTTATTTTTCATCATAGTGTCAGTAAAGTCTTCAAATAGTCTTTAAAGTGAGACTTAACTGGCGTGGGAAATCTTGCTGGCACTTTAGTAGAGACTGGGCGGTGGGGCTCAGTTTTGACAAACTCTCATTTGCAAAGGGTTCATATGAGACTTCCAAAACAGGTGAAACTGAAGTTCGTGTTCTAAAAATGTGTGTGAGGAGAGCAGGCCCACAGCAAAACAGCTGAGAGCTCATCCCATTCAAAACTGTTCTCTTCAGGCCAGTTCACCTGGCAAATAAATGTGAAATAAATACATTTCTGCTCTTAGACCTCCATACCTAGAAGGAGGTCCAGGTCTCAGATTTTGGAGCAAGTACGTTCATCCCACCAACAGCCACACAAAACGTAAAATCCCTGGTACCTGCACCAGGAGAGAGGTTTCACAGAGATGCAAAAGAAAGAATCCAAGTTTCACAGCCAGGCAAGCGTTTCTTTACCGGTGAGTGTGGCCTCGTGGCCTTTAAAAAAGGGTTTCACCAATTTGTTTGGTGTAGGTATCACCACAAAGCCAAGAACATCAAGAAGAGACATTCTGCTCTCTGAGGGTAGCATCCCCCGCAACGCAGTGTGCAGTCAGATGTGTTAGTTGAGATCAGTCATTTAAAAGCGGCTTTTTTCTTCTCTCAGTCTTCACACAAAACAACACTCGATGACAAAGATTTCTGGCCTACATGAAGATCCCACTTCTTGCTACGTGTTTCAGGGTTACGTTTCGGGGTGCACGTGGCTCACACAGAAAACATAACAGGATGCAGAGGGTTTGCTCCATTCCGTCCGGGATGGTCCCATAAATAACACACCAGCTCAAAATCCCGCCAATAAAACACCATAAAAGTACCATCCCGTGTGTCCCATGTCTGCCATTGAAAGGGAGGAGGCATATTTATAAAGCTTCATTCTCTGCCTCCATATCTTCATCAAAAATAAAAAGAGGAAAAGAACAAAGCACTTGTTAGAGCAGATATTAAAAAGGTTTGGGGTTTTTTTTTTTTGTAATGTCTTTGGGTCTCGCTTTTGCACCAGCATCCAGCCCAGGAAAACTAACACGCAGGATTTCATGTTTGGATAGAAGGCAGCCCTGTCTAGCTTCATAATCTTTCATACAATTGTGGAATGACTAGCAACTCTTCCCTCTGTTCCAAGGCAAAGACAAGTGAAAAGGAGAACAGAAGACTGTGTGATAAGTGTACATAAATTCAAAAAATAACTTTGAAGGGGAAAAGTGGGAGTCTGGGAGGAAATGTGTGTCTACGCATGCAATTCTTGCTTATCTTGTTCATGTGAGCTTTTCTCCTGACTGAGGAGCATGAATTACTGTAGAGATGTAAAAGTAGGAGTACTCTCCAGAGGACATCTGTTTCACATCACAGACAGATGTCTGTCTGACCCATTTTCAGGACTTGAAGCAAGGATTCCAGAATATCCTCAGAAACCCTGCTCCAGTGCAGTATCATCCCCATGGCCAGAACATCTATCTGATAGCAGTTCTATCTATCTGCTTCAGCTATTCCATCCTTTTTTTTTTTTTTTTTTTTTTTTTCGTTTTTACACCATTTTAGACAGGGAAAGCAGGTAAATGTCCTCTTTTCATAACATTTTAAACAACATTTTTACACACTTTATATGCAAAAGGTTTTTTCCTAAGAAGAAAGCCCATGCTCAGTTAATTCAGCTTTTCCTCACAGAAGTTGTTTTCTAGACTTTATTCTTTCTCCTTTCTAAAGGAAAATTATTTTCAAAATGTGCCATTACATTGGGCACAGATGTAATATTCCTGGGTCAGGCTCCACCACTCAGGGCAGAACTAGGTAATTATTTCCCAGTTATTCACAATATTGCTATTAATTCTTACAATCATGGAATTTACTCTTCATACATCTTCACATTTCTGGATTTCATTTTGCTTGTGCTCTGTGCTAAGCCTCTTTTATGAAAACTGCTCTCAAACTAGTTGTTTCCCATTTAATATTTGTGCATTTGATTTTTTCGTCCCCAAAAGTAATACATTGCACTTGTCTTTCTTTATTGAATTTCATCCTATTGATTTCAGACACTTTCTTCAATTTATCAAGCCCATTTTGTATTCAAATCATGTTCTGTAAAGTGTTTGCAACCCCTCCTAGTTCAGTATCATATGCAATTTTTAAAAGTTTTCTGCATATTCTATCATCAAAGCTGAAAATATTGAATAACACTGGACCTAGGACAGTCCTCTGTGGTATCTTATTTGATACGTTTTCCCAGTCTGACAACAAACCATTGATAACTGCTTTACTGATAAGCCCAATTTTTCAGTTTTGCACCCATCACGTAATAACTTCATCTAAACCATATTTCTCCTGTTTACTTATGAAAATGTCATGTGGATGTGTGTCAAAAGCCTCGCTAAAGTCAAGATCTATCACATCTGCTTCTTCCTCCTTATCCACTGGGCCAGTTACTCTGTCAGAGAAGGAAATGAGATTGCTTTGATGTGATTTGTTCTTGACAAACCCATGCAGGCTGTTTCTTATCACCTTATTTTCCTCTAGGTGTTTACAAATTGATTGTTCAATAATTTGCTCCTGCATTTTTTTCTCAGTATCAAAGCCAGTCTGCCTGGCCTGTGATTCCCTGGGCCTCCCTTGTTTCCCTTTTTCACAGACAGGTTCTGTGTTTCCCTTTCCCCTGTCCGCCGGGACCTCGCTCATCCTCCACAAGCTCTCGGAGATAATTGCTAATAGTTCAGAGATCACCTCAGCCAGTACCTGCAGTACTCCAGGGTGAATTTCACGAGGCCCTGCTGACTTGCATGTATCTAACTTATCTGAATATTCTTTAACCTCTGCACCTCTTCCCCGTATATTTAACAACTTGCTGCCCAGAGTGTGTTTCACACTTCTAACGCTCAGAGGCAGCAACCCTAATGAGGTAGGCTTAATTTATTTTGACTGGTGGAGCAGTCACTTTTCACTCCATAATGTCAATAAAGAAGAGTGGCTGTATTCACTAAATGGGTGGGAAAGACGCCCCTAAACCCAAACACGCGGTGTGCCAAAATGTGACTTCTGCTCTGCCCCTGGAGACTAAACACTGTGAGGACAGGGAAGCCCAGCGAGACTTCAACACCCCCTCATGGCCCCAGAGACCCCTGTTCGGGTCAGGTCCAGGGCAGGTCCAGCTCAGAAAACCAGCAGCTGCTTCTTTACTCCATCCAAGTGTCATCCAGACGTCAGCCACTCCCCCAGCTATTTTTCCCAAACCTGGAAGTGTTTACAAAAACATGACACCCATTTATACAATCAAGCTCCATATAAAATGCAGCAACGGCATCCAGCAGGAGATAAAACAAAGATACGTTGATCTAGAATTATACCTACCTGTTCTCTTCCTCGAATAAGGTTTCTTGGAGGTAGATTTAGCTACAGAATGACCCTTAGCTGTTGTCCTTCTGTTTCAGCAGCTCTGCTCCTGTTTACAAGCAAGTCCTTACCTCTGTCTCTCGAATTCATCGTCGACATGCCTGCTGTACTTGCAGTTAGGGCAGGAGGAGCCCATTGTTCATGTTTTCCCTTCTGTTTTTTCTACACAAGTATTTCTCACCGAGGACCTAAAAGACAAAATATTGATTTTTCTTTTCCCACCCCACCCCTCCCCCCCCGCCAAATGGCTTGTTCTTTTTTATTATGTTATCCTGGTGGTTTTAATTTCTTACTGCCTACTTTGATGTAGCAACCTAAAGACAGCCAAAGATGAAGTTCTAACCCTAAGGCCTTGAAACAAAAGATACAGCATCTTCTCTCTGTCCCTCAGAAACAGAAATAAAATGTCTTAGTTGAAAGAAATCCACAGCGAGGAGGGTGTGAAGAAACCTTTACATTCCCTCACCTGTCGATTAACACAGAGGATACACCATGGACGCTGGGGTGGCCTTTCTGACAGGCGGGAATCTATCTTTCAGGCTGCAAAATTATTCTCACTTCAGCCCCGCCGTGAACTCCACAGCAGCCACTGCTGTGTGTGCCTGAGGGAGCCTCGGGGAAGCCACCAGGAAGCCACAGGAGCACAGGATCACCACGAGGCTGGCAGCAGCAAACAAAGGAGCTCTGAGCAGCCACATTTCACAAGCGTGCAAGCGTGTCATCCGTATCTCAAGTGGGGATTCCTTTAAAAATGCAATTCTCCCGCTGCTTTTATACTCGAGGAAAGCATCGCTAAGTTAAAGGCTTGAGAGTGAAAAATATTACAAGGTACTTTATTTCAAGACATAAATTTGGGGGAAGAAAAGCTCTCTGAGGTAAAAGATTGTGGAAATAAGCAGTGGTGCTGAGGCAAGCTCTGTCTGTACTTCAGCCAGCCTGGACCTGAGGCAGGCTCCAGCCCACCCCACACAAAGCCAGGGCTATCAGGAGCAGACTAATCCAGGGTGGAGATTTCATGGCCTCTCTGGGCAACCTGTTCCTGGTTCGGGCCACCACCCAAGGGACCAAATGTGCGGTTTTTGCCTCAAAACAGCACCTTCTTTTGTGTGCTGTGTGCCCACATCCTGCCAGCACGAGCCTCCCAGGAGGGCCCAGCTGCTGGTCCTCCCAGCTGCTGCCCACCCTCTTTCTCTCCATCCATCCTGTCCCATCCATGGCACAGAGGTTTGCATCTCCCTTTGTCCAACTTTGTGAGATTCCCATCAGTCCGGTTCTTCACCACTCACCTGCTTCAGGTCAGCTACAAGTTCTGCACTGGGAACTGACAGCAACGATCCTAAACAGAGACGGGAATGCAAGACACCAATAGCTCACAAAAAGAGATCAAGGCAGAAAAATGGGCAGGATCAGAGGGTAAACGGCATTAAACTCTTCTCTCATTCCCACAATGATGCATCCAATCTAGAACTGGCTTTTACACATTAGAATCCCTGGAGAAGCACTCTCCAAGGTGTAATGGTGCTGTAGAGAAAGGCTTCGTTTTCCTTAGCGGTAAGACAATTCTTCTGCAGACAGTAATAAACCCCAAAAATCATAATTGCAGACAAATATCACAGACATAAAGTGAGCTCCAAAGACGCTTTTTTGCAGGAGGGGAAAAGGGATGGGGAAGACAAAAGGAGGAGATTCATATCTAGACCTGTATTTAAGGTTCCTTTCCATTTATGAGGAGCGAGGCTTGGAAGCCAAGCTGCAATTCAGGCCAAGTATAACTCCAATAGGACTGAGAATGGTGGAAAATAAAGAAATTATGTTCAACTTCAGCACGTATTAGTGATAAATATAATGATTCGTGCACTCTAGAAGCAGAGAGAGCAAGCTTATTACAAGGCACAAAAAAAAAAAAAAAAGCACAATTGGACAAAAATATGTTCTGCCATAAAAACAGACAACCCGCTTTCTATCATTAGTTGCAAAAAGAGAGTTCCACTAACACCTGTGAAATAAAAGCACAAGCAATTCACAGCCCTTAAAATCATTCTATCTGCTCTCTGTGACCAGAGAGGGCTCAAAGTTTTCTGAAGCACTGGGACTGTTGGTCATAATGAAGTGTCTCTGGCCTTCACTTAAAAGCACCTGCACCTCACCTTCTTCTCTGTAACTCCTAATGCACTCTGTGAAGATAAAGATTTCAGAAAACCTAAAGATATTCAACAGGTACTCTGTAGCTCTTCTCATTTACCCAGCCTGGTGTAAGACTGGTGCAAGTCTTCCCTCTGCTTATGAAGAAGGTAGTCTCATCTTCTAATTCACCAGAACTCTGTTAAATTCTCATCCTGCTGTTGTGCTGAGCCCTCCGAGCTGGCAGATTCTCTAGGATGCTTAACAGCTGAATTTTATTCAGGGACAACAACCAAAATCCAGTGAAATGATTTCTACATGTATGATTTCCTCCAAGATGCATTTCAAGGTATATTTTTCAATGTGCTACTTGGTCGCAGACTGGAAACCTGTCCATGAGTAGTAGGCAGTGTGGACCAGAGGGAAGGTCCTGGTTGCCGTCCACCTCAGAGGGAATGAGGGAATATAAGAGAGAACTGAAGATTAGGAACCTGAATTCCGCACAGAAACTCACATAAGCAACAGAAGTACTAATAATAACTCTTGTGAATAATACAAAAACTCTGAGCTTATTCCACACCTTGAATTCAAATAATAAAATATGTCCAGAACGATTGAGTGTCTGGCTGGAGAACCAAACTCATTTCTCCCTCCAGTTCCTCTGACACTGACAAGGAGCATGTCTTTCTTTTGTCAGGAGGAAAGCAAGCTTGGCAGGCCAGCTGGTGACATGACCTTTATGAAAATGAGAAGTTTGAAAGAATGGCTGCTTCCTATGTTTATGCAGCAAGGTTGCCCCTTACCAAGGATGTCAGTCAGACGCTGGGCTTTTCTCCCTCTGCTCCTTCAGGTTTTTTAGCACTCTCCAAGCTCATTTCTTTGTTCTATCAACATAGCAGGTGGTCCGTGTTGGGCATCCAGTCAAATAAATTTATGAACCATCTGAAAAAGCACACCAGGGCTCGAGCAGACTCTCTGCTGTTTGTTCGGGGTTTTTTAAAGGGTATAGACGGTGGTCAGATCGCCAGCTGATGTAACCCAGCCCTGCTTTACTGGCTTTAACACTACCAGGCTACTTTTGGTCAGGTCCTCACTGCTGCAACCTGGCTGCTGGGGAAATACCAGATGTGATCTACCCATTGCTTTGTGCATGTTAACTGATAACTACATTTTTTTCCCTCCAGCAGAGGGACAAGACAGTGCTGCTTTCCCAGAGTGCCAGCACAAACACGAAGCTGAGGGGACTCCTAAAACTGTTCTCTGAGCCGCAGTGGGACAGGATTTGAAACAAAGAAGCGCAGAAAGTACTGCGAAACACGGTCTCTCACCTGTGCACTCAGCTGTTCTGAGGACATGCAAAGGGCATGCTGTGTTTGCATATACTTTAAACTGGCATGTTTACAAGCTGGCTTGTAAACACTTCTTGTGTGAACTGCAGCTAGCAAAGGGAAATGAAATTAGAAAATAATTAGACCTATTTTTGATTTGACCTATTTTTTCATCTCAGCCCCCCTTCTGCTTCTCAGTCAGGTAGACTGTCCACGCTGAGGTGGTAAGTACACACAGAAGCATGGAGATGATATAGATATAGATTAAATGAATATAGATACAGATTAGATACAGATATAACTAGATATTGATGATACAGATATATATGTGCACCTCTGGAGCCCCTTGCATTTTCCATGTGTACCAACAACAAAAACACCACCTGTGTCCTGCACTGATACCAGCTCAGGTAGTTACATCCTGCCTTGCTAATGACCTCCCCAGAGATCCTTTTGGATGCAGGTTTTCTTTCTTACTTCTCTGTCCTGAACAGTTTCCCTTCCTTTGAAGCAAAGCCAGTGGCTACAACACGTCCTTTGAGCACTGCCAACATAAGGTTCGGTTTGTGCCTCCCAGTCCCACCGCACCTTTAAGGAAATTCCTGGGTAAAGTGACTTATTTGTAGAGATAGACCTCCAAATTCACATTTGGTTTAAGTGTAAAGCCTTCCATGTTTGCACCTAGAAAAATTAATCCTTGGAGGAAAAGAGGGAACACTTCTTATGTGATTTCTTTGCCATATGAGCAGACAACAGCCAGTGACATCAGTTCTACGCTGTAGAGATCAGATTAGCACCTGAGGATTATCTTCAGACGCGTTTAAAATACGAGGTATTTTAAGTTAGAACACTGTTTTCTCTTGAAGGTGGTTTCATCTGCTACCACTGACTCCCTGGCACGAGTCCATCCTAGCCAGGTCTGGTATGAGAAAGCCTGTTGAACAGGCTTTGTACAACTTGCACTTGATGGTTGATAAATAAAGAGGCAAGTGTTGGCTACTCACAGCAATTTCCATGGCTCTGGGGCTCCTGACACGCTAGGGCTGATTGGTCAGTCACGTTCCTGCCGTGGCTTAAGGCACAGTGAGTGTTACCTCCTTTCACACGATGCGTTGGAATGATGTCAAGTTTGAATGATTTCACACGGCCTTCAGAAGGTAAAGCTCCTTCTATTTACTTAAGCACACACGCAGTGCCTGGTAGAGAGCTCTTGTGTGGCAAAGAGAAACATTTCTGGATTCCACCCTGCGAGGCAATGGAAAGAAAGACGATTCTCCTCACCTCTGATTGCTATCACCAGCTACTGTAATTTACTGCCACAGGGCAATGAGAAATGCAGGCTTGGAGCACTTGCTTGAATCATGTGGGAAGTCAGGCAACATTGGCCTTGCAATCTGTGATGCTATTCCAAATTACATTTTAACCCCCACTCCTCTTTGATGACTTATCTTAGAAGAAAATAAAAAAGCAAACTACAAGTGATGAATGACAAACAACAGATCACCCATCCAAGAGCTCTTTAAAGAAGAATCAGATAAAAAGGTGGAAGTGAGCTGGATAATGTTAAGGTCCTGTTTTCTACCCTGTTGTTTGATGTAGGATGGAGACAAATCTTCAAGACAAAATGTTAAAGAGAAAGAAAGGTAACATTTTTAATGAACATGGACACATCTTGTGAAGGCTCTCTACACAACATTTGTGGGTTTTCAGCAATATTAATGACTTAGTGGCTATAATCAGTGCTCCTGGATACATTAACAACAAAGTGTAGAGTGACTTTTGTTTAAAACTTCACATTTTAAGGACAATTTTGTCAAATACTCTTTTCAGGGATGGGAGAAGAAAGAAAAAAACCTCCTTTTTTCCCCCTTCCTGTTCATTCAACCAGTTCCCAAAATAGCTTTAGAAAACTGGTAGACACATACCTCATTATTTACTGAGTATATGGACAGCTCACATGGATTAGGAAGAAAATGCTCTCTCCCGTGTCACAGTTTGATCAAACTGCCTAGCCGTATTTTGGAGATTTTGCCCTTTGTTTATTTATTTGCAGTTGGACTCCATCAAAATTATCAGGAAAACAACCAGTGGTCTAATCCGGTGTGGCCACACTGTTCCTGCAGGTTTTGGTAAGAACTGGGCCTTGCAGGGTACTGGGATTTTAAAGCTCCCTCTGAGAATCAGTTCCCTTCCTAAACACCGAGAACCCACTGAATAGCAAAGAAATCCTCTTGAAGGAATGTCCAGTTTGGTAAGAACCATAATGAATTCTGGCTGAGGAAAGGAAATGCACATTCTCCCTACACACAGAGACATTTTGACAGATAATTATTCCTGTGAGTCAGTCATGAGGTAGACTTCCTCTGATAAGAAACAAATTGCCATCATCCTTTTTTGTTGTTGTTATTCCTTCCTCAGTGTCATGACAGAAACTGCTGGGGGAGGAGGGGGAGGTCTGCAGTTGCCAGCTGTTTAAGCAAGGAGGGAGAGCCTGGTACTTTTAGATTTACAGGTATTCAAATACCACAGAAGTTTTTAAAAGTGATTTCTGACGACCTTGAAATTATTGGTCTTTCTTCAAAGAGGGGCCACAGGAAATGAGTTTGTCCTCCAACACACTCATTCGTAGTTCTGTTTCCTCAGGGGGACAGCAGGTGATTTCAGGCATTCTGATTGAGGCCCTGATAGCATTTTTCTGCATTTTCAGCATTAGTGCCACTTGATTCTTTAATGTCCTTACAGAAAAAGGTACAATACACCAAATCTTAAAAGTCTTGGGATTATTATAAGCACACACAGTCATACTTGACTCTGGATATACTGGGAAATGTTACTGTTCCTCTCTGAAACATTGGGTTTTGTGGTTAACCTGATCAAATGTCTTTACAGACCAGGCAAAGACTCTGCTAGATTCACTGGGTGTTGGATTCAGACCAAAGAAACTCGGGTAAAAAATTTTGAACAGCATGCAGTAATTGCTCCTTAAATTGCAATGATTTTATAAGACCTTCCCGTTATCACAGTCAATGCAATGCTCCAAGCAGGAGAGACAGGAACATATGTGGCTCAAGGTAAGAAGGAAAAAATTACAGCATCCTTCAGTTACTGTTTTAACCAAACACTCTCCAGTTCTCAGCCTCTGGCCTGTCAGTGGCATGCGAGGCCTGTATGCCACTGAATGTTGTGGTTGTGTAGAGTTTGATGATGCTGGCAATACCAAGGGTTGATGGTTTATGCACAGAAACCAGGGGGAAGGCCAGCAAGGCAGATATCGTGGTGAGAGACCCCTGTAGACCACCTAACCAGGAGGAAGAGGCAGCTGGGAGGAGTTGGGATGAAGGATCAGGCCTCATCAGGCCTCCTATGACGAGGAGGACAACAGGGATGTTGTGAGGTTATGCAGGAAGAAAATAAGAAAATGGAAAATAAAGCCTGCCTGGAACTAAATCTGTCTGCTGACAATATACATTATTTTTGCAAATTCATCAGCAACAAAAGGAGAGCTAAGGAAAGTCTCCATCCTTTATTGGATGCAGGGAGGAGAATAATGACAAAGGATGAGGAAAAGGCTAAGACACTTCATGCCCTTTTTTGCATCAGTAAACACTTTAATTATTTATTGTTTATTATTAAACAATAGTAAATCTGGTTGTTCTCAGGGTACCCAATTCCCTGAGCTGCAAGACGGGGATGGAAGCAAAATGT
Organism: Dasyornis broadbenti; assembly: GCA_013397935.1. Taxonomy (NCBI): domain Eukaryota; kingdom Metazoa; phylum Chordata; class Aves; order Passeriformes; family Dasyornithidae; genus Dasyornis; species Dasyornis broadbenti. The sequence goes on from VZRN01004840.1 coordinate 205,082, forward strand.
TGCCCCATAATGCACGAGGGAATGGTCAGTGAGCTGCTGCAGCACCTGAACACTCCCAAGTGGTGGGGTGGGATCCACCCGGGGGTGCTGAGGGAGCTGGCAGAGAGCTCACTGAGCCACTTCCCATCATTTACCACAGTCCTGGCAAACCGGGGAGGTGCCAGTTAAGTGGAGGCTGGCAAATGTGACACACATCTACAGGAATGGTGAGAAGGAGGATCCAGGGAATTACAGGCCTGTCAGGTGCCCTCAGTGGCAGGGAGGTCATGGAGCAGATCCCCCTGAGAGCCATCAGGCAACAGGTCCAGGACAGGCAGGGGATCAGCCCAGCCAGCCTGGCTTTAGGAGAGGCAGGTCCTGCCCGAGCACCCTGATCTCCTCCTGTGCC
>VZRN01004840.1:206070-217197 GCA_013397935.1 Dasyornis broadbenti
CAGGGAAGGGAACGGAGCTGGGGAAGGGGCTGGAGCCCCAGGAGCGGCTGAGGGAGTTGGGAAGGGGCTCAGCCTGGAGAAAAGGATGCTCAGGGGGAACCTTCCGGCTCTGCACAGCTCCTGACAACAGGGGACAGCCGGGGAGGGCTGGGCTCTGCTTCCAGGTAATAAGGGACAGGATGAGAAGAAACAGCCTCAAATTGCACCAGGAGAGGTTTAGTTTGAATACCAGGAAAAAATTATTCACTGAAAAGGTTGTCAAGCACTGGAACAGGCTGCCCAGGGAGGTGTTTGAAACACTGTCCCTTGAGGTATTTAAAAGATGTGTAGATGTGGCTCTAAGGGAAAAGGTTTAGTGTTGGGCTTGACAGTGCTGGGTTAATGGTTGGACTCGATGATCTTAAATTACTGAATTCCAGCTCAAATTGCCCTATCATTGTATTCTATGATTCTAAGCGCTGAATAAGTGAAGATGAGCATCATGTTAGGAATGCAAAGCACTTAATAAAATAAAGGCTAGCATTTCTGAAATACAAAAAACACTAACATTTGATTACCTGGTAAGACACTCCAGGGAAAAAACTCATGACCACTGAAAATAGTTTTCAAATTATATACAGCACAATGTAAGCATTCAAAACTAGATGCAAGCAGTGTAAAATGGATTTTTCCAAAAGCGCATCCAATGGTGAATTTAGGAATAATTTGCAGTAGGGTCTGACTGTCCTTTGCTTTGAGTGTGCTACAGCTGTTTACACCCAAGAAAAACAGGTCAAAGCTCTCATCAGCTGGAGCAGGGTTGGCTCTTTGTCTGCTTTCCATTGCCACAAATTAAGATGCAAGATAATAAAAATAATTGCAGACAAGAGGGAGAAAGGCTTCCAATTCTATTCCTTTCACATTGCAGCAAAACGAGAGGCTTATGGGAAAGAAAAAAATACTGCTTAAAGCTCTGTAGTAAACACTGAAGAGAAAATTGAAGTCTGATGAGTCTGTTTGTACATTTACTCCATGTGGTCACTTGAGGCTGATTTGAGCACTGCAGACAGCAAGACATACAGCTTTGCAGCAAGGCTACTCTCTTGCCAGGCAAGTCCTTCAAATTGCTGCATGGCTCCTCCTGACTCAACAGCAAGAGGCAGAGATTATGATCAGAGAGAAGAGGTACACAAATAATCACGGGCATTATTCAGCGAATCAGACGTTTAGACCTTGAGCTGAAGGCCCACCAAACTCAGCAGGAGATTTCCCATTGTTTCCAGTGGGCTTTGGATCTGACACTAATCCAGTGTATTTTAGGGTGGGAGTTCCTCTCTCCAGATATGCACTTAACAGATCCCTTTTTAATTTCATCACAGAGGAGCAGATGAAAACCTGCTTTCAAACAGTAGTGTTTATGACAGAGGGAGAGAATTGCGTGTTCTGAAATAATTTAAATATTGTCATCCTTCACTTTTATTCATTACAAGAGCATTTTTCCAGACTCTAATATTAAAACTTGCAAAACTGAAGAGCATCTTGATGAAGAGCAGCTTTCTCCTTGTTTCATGCAGGTCCAACCTGCTGTATCCCCCCTCTGCTCACTCCACACCTGTTCACCCTTTTTTTCCTTGGCATGTTGCAATCCTGCAACGCACATATGGAGCAGGGATATAGCCTTCACCTCCAGGCTTGGTCCCCCTGGAGGGACCTGGCATTTCCAGGTGATGGCTGTCTCAGTCTAATTCGTTGGGTGAGGAATTTCAGCTCGGATACATGACGGAATATGACTAACGTGAGGCATAGAGTGAGCAGGCTCTGTCAACAAAACACAAACAGCCACATTCACAAATACACTCTGTGTGTGTCTGTGTGTTTGTGGTTCAGAGAATACCTGCTGTGACTGCATGCTGCTATTTTTCCCACTTACTAGCCCAGAAGAGATGATTATGAGGCAAAATGAAAAACAAAAAAAGAAATTAAAACTTTCCACAAGATGACAACATTTCAGTGCTTTAGCAAACACTTCAAGGATGTTTTCCAATATTGGTGCTACATGTATGCTCCATCCTGACTTAACCCCCTGTGAAAGCCAGCAGAATCCCTTTCATTCATTTCCATGAACACAATTTGGCCCCATGTGAGTGAATAAATCAACATTATCTCTAATCCCATCATCCTATGTGTTTACTTGCATGCTGAAAAAGAAAAGTCAAACAGGTGAAAACTCCACCAATGTCACATCTTCAACCCAGCTCTAAAAGCAGGGTCCAGTGGGGATGGATTTGGGTGGGATCAAGTGATAGAAGCGCCGGCTCTGCACCTGCAGGAAGGTGTGGCTCAGCATTTGTGAGGCTGCCAGCAAGCTGAGCGCTGCCACAAGTGTCACATGGAGGGTACAAACAGCACTGCCACTTCCACAAGGGCTCTGATATCACTGGGCAGCCAAGGGTGCACTAAACAGAGGCCCCAGTCTGGAGAATGCAAGGAGGGATCACCCAATGAAACTGAGCCAGGGGCGTGTCAGGATCCAAAAACCACCAAGGAGCACCGTAAGACAAACAGGGGACAAATCAGAATGCAAGAAAAGGCATTACCTCAAATGCACACACTGCTTTATCCCCGTGAGTACTTTAGCCAGGTCAGTGCTGTGGGGTGACACCAGCCATTGTGTTATTGGTGTATTTGGGGCAATGCTTCCCACTGCAGCTAAAGCAGCTCGTCCAGGGAAAGTCTATCGACGTAATCCTGCCTAGGATCCAGCCAGAGCTGTCATTTCCCACCTGTGCTAAATAACTGCTCGTGTATATTCATGAACAGTGGTCTTATTACTAAGAATACACCTAATGTGTACCGCAGTGTAACAGGAGACAACTTACAACAGGCCTATTAAAGGGAATCGCGGAGATCACAGCATTGACACATTCTGTTTAAAGGCAGCCACGCTTATACCTGCTTGCACAACTAGAGACAAGTTTGTTATGTTCCTCATCTTTCGTATTTACTAGTTTAAAACACAAGATAAAAGCCAGACAAGTTTTGGCGAAGGAATAGGGGACTATATCAAATGATAAGCTAGGCATATTTAAAGGTGTAAACAGATCTAGAAAAGGAAGCGTTCGATATAATAAGCACTCAGTGATGTGGGGCAAACGCTGAGACTTGAAAGCAAGAAATATCCAACAACTTGTAACATCAAACCCAGCAATTGTAGGTCTTAGCAGGCAAATGAAATATGAACGACAAATAAGTATGCCTAGGAAGGGAACAACCACGTTAAATACTTTGATCATTGCCACAGAATGAGTGTTTTACAACAAAACAATGCAAAATTGATTGTGTAATTATTTGTAAATGCTGATTATATTGAGAGTTAAGTATGGTTTCTCTAACTCGTACCAAGGATGCCGTGCTGCGTTTTAGCTGAAATTGTAATTTTGGAAAAGTGAGGCAAGGTATCAGGAAGCATGCAGAAGGAATACTGAATTCTTAGCAGTGAATTAAAGCCACAGGTTTAGGTGACATAATGCATCCAGGCCGTAAAAACAATGAAACAAAAAATCCAAAACAAATAAAAACCCAACCAAGCAACCAAAAAATAAAATAAAATAAAACAACTAAGCAAACAAAAAAANAAGGAAGGCAAAGAAGCATCCTTGCATGTTTCCACATGAAGGCTGTGTTTAGGAGAAGTGGCTTATGAACTCAAAAGTGAATTATATAAGGCAGTTATGTGGTTTTTGTTAAAAAAAAAAAAAGAGGAGACAAAGAGACATAATAAAAAAGGAACACAGACTGGAGCATGTTAACGTCAGCAGTAGAGACAGCCTGGGAAACTATTTTAAGAGATCAAGAGGAAAAATATTTAGAAAAGTATGAGCTGACTAAGAACAGGCAAAGTGAATATCTAGAAATGGAGATCAAGTCTCCCCTGTTGGAATTCACTAGGAATGATGCCTCTCAGGTCCCACAGCATTGCACATTTAGAACAGCAGGAAAGTCTGCTGTCATCTCCACAGAAACTCGTACACACCCCTGGACCCCTTTATGGCTTCTTTGTGTCCCGCACAGAACCCACGATTTCACAGCTCCTGCAGGAAAGAAATCATGCAGGGAAGAGCTTGATGCTGTGGCTAGAAAATCCCTTCTGAATTAAACCCAGAGAGCAAGAGGAATCTGCTTCAGAATGCCTTAATGCTCTTTGATGCGCAGCCAAAGATCATTCTCCTCTTCATATTTCCAGCACATTTAGCCGTAGCCTGTTCAGTTCTGCATTTTTCACATAAGTGGCCATTGTCAGTGCAGGGGGAGCCGTGATTATTCCTGTTCAGACTGGGGCAGCATGACTGCAGGAGAAGCATATCTAGTGCAGGGAGGAAGAAAGCACATGCTTCATTTGCTGGCCAGCAGACATCCAAGGAGCTGATGGCAAAGGAGGCCACCCCGTCCTTCTCTGATGAGGGTGAACCCTTAAAAACCAATGCAGGTGTTTATTTCAGCTCTGTCATGCCCAGTTAGGGAGCAAAGATGTGGCAAGAGAGTGGCACAAATAGACTGGAATTGTGAGCATGCATTAGCTGGCACCAGCTGGGGATCTTGTCTGATGGCAAGACCAGGGTGGTGCTGTCTGGGACACCTACAAGCTGAGGGTGCGAGACAATTTGGGGATCACTCCAAGTTGTTATTTTTGATCGCTTCCTTCTGCTGAAACACACAGAAGTCAATATGATAGCATTGGAGCAGTTTCCGATCCAGTCCACTCTGGAAGCTAATAAAAAATTATGAATAAAGCAACTCAGAAAAGTTTGAAATTTTGTTGAGCCGGAGCCTGGCAAGGAGAAATAATTTTCTGCTCCATTATGGGAACAGTGAGAAGGAAATATCACCAAAGTCTAGATACTACCACCCAGTAAATCCCATCTTCTTCTCATGTGTGAGACCTAATAGATGTCCTGCAGCAACGGTGGCACCAGGATAGGGAAGGAAGCAGGAGCGGAAGGAATGGCATGGCTGGAATCAGCCACTCTGGTTAATGAGGGACGCCTCTATGGTGCAGCACACTGTGCCAGCTGCCTCTGGAACCCACACCCAGAGATCCACAGGGGCTCTTGCTTTCTGCAGAACTTGTCATTTTAGGACAAAATGCAGGATCACACCCAAGAACTTCCAAATATTCTTTCAAACACCCCGTAACGCTCAATAGAAGCAGCACTGCTGCAGAAAACTTTAAGCCCGCCACTGCTTTGTAACCCTCCACCCCACGTTCCTCTTATCTCCACTTTCCTCAGATGGTCAGTGCTGACCTTTTCATCACCCGATCCGCTGACGGCCTCTCTCACATCCCTCAAGACGAATGCATCAAACACCCAGCAGCTGGAACACGTTTGCATTTGACAGGAGCTCTGCAGCCCACCCGAGTCAAGGCAGAATGGTGCACACTTCTTGGGGATGAAAAGGATTAGGAGACAGGGCCTGATGCTGGGGTGAGCCCCCTGTGTACAGAAAAAGCAGGGGGGAGGAGAGATGATGCTCTTGTGGAGAACGAGGACAGGTGGGGTCTGTATACCAGTGCTGCCATCTCAGATGCCTGTGGAGAAGAAACAATAAATACTAGATAAAGTGCTTTAAGGGTTAAGAACTTCAAGGGGATAGCCTGCACAGTCTCAAAGAAGAGATAATAAAGAGCCTGTAACACTAGATCCAGCCTCTATGTAAAGATAATCTACTCGATGGAGGCTTAATCCTAGCAAGGGCTCTATAAAGTCTGGGAAAAAAAGGGGTATAGTGTGAACCCTGAGTAGTCTAATTGATCCCAAAAGTAGAGTTCCTTTTTATATGTAAATATCCCATCTCCCTTCAACCTCTTGATCATCCAGGGTCTAATCAAGGAGCTCCTAAAAAGACATCTGCTGTCAGGAGGAAAAACCGTCCCCTCGTTTAAAGCTCTCGTCTCTCACCCAAGGTTTCAAGCTGTGAGTTCTATCACGTCACTTTGGTCTCAGAAGCTCATGGACATCCTCTGGTACAGGTGATTGGGGCACAGCACAGACGAGAGGGTCTCTCCATGGCCATGGCAGGCACAGTGGCTACGGAGCCAAAGCTGAGGAGCACCAGAGAGCTCATGGGATTGCTTCAGGTTGTTTGTGACTTTTGAGTGCTTTTTTCTGCCTAAAGAGAGAGAAGTCTGTGTCAGAAGCTGTTTTAAATGAAGGTATCGTACCCTTGCTTTGGCAGAAGCCGTCTGTGTTGCATGACCAAGAAGAACAACCTGAGATCCAAGCACACAGGACTCTTGGGTGCTGGAAACCAGAATAATTCATTTTCCTGTCCTCATATCTGTGGTGTTTTGGTGTTTGCAAGAAGAAGCACAACGGACTGCTGGCGGAGGAAGGCAAAACACTGAGCCAATGACAACTTCCTCTCGGACAATCCTGCTGCAAGGAGGGATGAACCACCAGGGCCACGCTGCCTCCAAACACCACCATCCTCACCAGAGAAGCAGCAAGGTCACAGTTAATGGTGATGGTGCTGCCTCTCCAGCCTGTCCCCTGCCCCTGGTTAGGAAATGTGGGCAGAAGGATCACAGGATGGGCAGGCAGCCACAGAGCACCTGGAATTTTCTGCTACATCTCCCTCTTGTCATGGAGAGGGGAAGGTATGCCATCCCCTGCCCGGCACTAATCTCACAGACACGGATGGGAATGGGTCAGGGATTCTCTGGTGCCTCCCTTCTGGGAGACTTCTGCCTTGGGCTTGCTGACAGCCACAAAGCCCTGCTGGCTCCTGAGAGAAGAGGAGGTGTGAAGAGAGCTCTATGCCTTTGGGGTGCCAGGAAGAGCAGTAGGAAAGGGATGGGATGAGAAGGGTTCCTCGCCACAGGGGAAGCATTTCAGTGGTTTCTTCTTTTCCTTTTTGCTTTCGCTCACTTGTCAGCTGGTTTTGCTTTTTACGCTGTGCTGGAGGAATGGGTGGGTTTGGGGAAATTGGAAGTTCCAGAGAACTATCTGGAAGCCAGAGTAAGAGCCAGCCCCCTTCTGCACTCATTATCTGCAGAGCAGAAGGCAGCAAAAAATCAGCAGAGTTAAATACACCACGGTCTGATCTAAAGCTCACTGAAGATCACTGACCTTAATTAGACTCCTGCCTTGCTTCCTTCCAGCAGCTAAGATGGCAAAGCAGAGGAAAACTGTCTAGAAATAGATGGCTTTACCCATTCTGTGGAAACAGATCAGCAAAACAGCAAAAGCAGCAGATCTGATTGACCAAATGGTCTCTGCCTGTTCTGCAGAGGTCTCGCAGCATAGCCCTCTTACTTCCATTCTAGATGTATGTGCTTTTCTACAAATTGCATTGTTACTGTATATTTTCTTGTCTGAAAAATTTCTTTCAGTCAGATGAAAATAAAATCAATGCTCTAGCTGGTGCTTGGAATGATGTGGCCCCAACACACAAACACACACATCTGTTGTCAGAACTCTTCTGCCTTTCTTTTCCTTTCTTTTAATACAAGTCTGGAATCCACTGAGTGTTCTTCAAGTCTAAGCTCCAAACATTTCAAACAGCACAAAAGGTATGACAAGATGAAAGAAAATGTCCACAAATAGACAGCTAGACAACTAGTTAGCAGCTGTCTGCTTTTCTTCAGGGTTTTTGTGTGTGCGTGTTTTTTGTTGGGTTTGGTTTTTTGTTGGTTTTTTTTTTTTTTTTTTTGTCCCTGCGGGGGAGAAAAACCCCAACTTTATTTTTCAATCTTGAAGGAACTGACTGCAGATTCTTTTGTTCTGGCAAGAATCCAACCCTGTTTAGCACTGGAAGTGGGGGAGGAGGTGAACTCCTTATGATGCCATGTGTAACCTTGAACCTGAGAAATGTCTAGCACAGTATGTGTACAGTTGCAGCAGCTTAAATGGCATAGATCATTTCCAACTTTTGTGTTGCCCCGATCGCAACTTAATGAGAGTTTTGGTGTTCTATCAAGTCAGGGTATTTATGAAGAAAAAGGAACCAAAAAGAGCAGGTTTTGATTAAAAATGTGTATGGGCTTTCGGGACCTGGTTTAAATATTTCAGATCTTGAGCAAGTATGGAGCCTGCAGTTGAAGTTATTTATCTTCTCCCCAGACAAATCTGGCTGGGGGGAGGGGCGGCAGTGCTTAAAGGCTTGATTTTAATTACTGTTGTTGTTTGCAAGTATTTTTCTTCTGTCATTTCTGTTCTCCTTCTCCCCCTAAACAGATGATCATTAGACAACATGGACTCCCGTCTAACTTGCAGATTTTATTTGGAAACCTGAGCATCCAACACAAATATGAAACACAAGCTGCAGTTGGATTCTCCTCCAAATCTTTGCCGCCCGCTCATAGAATTCGCTCGCTCCCTTTGTGAGGCTTAGTGTGAGGCTGAAAAACTTTCCCTTCTCACCTCCTTCTGGGTCTCTTTGTGTGTCCATAAATGAATGTGTGTGTGTGTCTGTGTGTCTGTGTGTGCATGCACAGGAGCCAGCATGCCAGACGGCATTCCACAGCAGAAGGTAATTTCTCCTTCCTCCCTTTATTTGCACATTTAGCATGAGCTGCATTCCTCCAGTACCTGCTGAAAGACTGAAGTGATATTGTCAAAGGCTGGGCTGCAGGAGATGCGTGGAAGAAACCTCCCTTGTCTGGATAGATCATACATAACCAGACACAGCAAAGTTTCCATCCCACTGAAATAAATTTGTAACACTTAACTCTGCAGCTCTTTCCATTGACAGCTTCCAAGCCATTTTGCTTTTTTTTCCCCCCTTTCCCACCCAGTCTCTTCCCTGCACTTTCAGATCATGAGTTCCTCAAGACAGAGCATTCATTACTGTGTTTGCACAGTACGTGCTACACCGGTTTTAGTGGAACGGCAGTCTCAATTAGCATTTCATCCAGCTTTCATACAAATAACAGATAAATAGGTCAGGTTAACCCCAGATTTGACTTGGTGACAGAGGTGTTCCAGATTCAGGCTTCTCCAAATCAAACCTGGGGCAGTGCTGGCCAGAGAGGCCATGTGGTTTTGCATCTCACTTGAACACTGGGACATATTCTCCCAAGCACAGATGAACCTGAACCCTAATCTAGGGCTGCAGGCGGCACTGTGGGTTTGCAACTCACACCTTGACCCATTCCAGATGAGCAGAAGTTGCCATATCCAGCAGGAAGACCCCTTGAAATTCAAACAAGAGCATTTCTTGTTTCCCTACAGATCTTGTGTTGGACTGTTTCACCCCCTATGCCCCTTCCCCTCAGCCCAAAAATCTGTTGGGATTTTACTCCAGTGGCTCTGTATAAATCTCATCAGTCTTAACAACAAGTGACATCTCTCTCTGGAGAAAGAGTAATGATCAGGCTCAGGTTATGGTTGTTACTCACGAGATTAAACCATGGAGAAAGCTCAAAAGGGCAACTCCTGAACAGTGGTAAATTCTTGCAGCCAGGCTGAAGGGAACTGTAGGGCTGTGCCTTGCCACCTCATCCCTTGCTGGAAACACCAAAATCTCAAACTCCTTGAAGCAGTGAGGATGGTCTAAAATAGAGAAAGGCAGCAAAGCGCACACAACTTTCATTAGGCAGGGACCTGTTTGTGCTTGTCAAGGTACCCCTGCAAATATTCACCTGCTCGAAGGGCACCTGAGGCACCTGTTCCCAGCTGAAACCCTCTGGATGTGAACAAGACACACCAACAGCAGCAGCTGAAGGCCCCTTTTCTGCTGCTTATTGCAGTTCTTGAGCCAGGGATCGCAGAGACAAGGAGGCCATTGTATTTACAAGAGAAAACACGAGCTCAGGGTGAAGTCTGTTACAGAAGCAGGGCTCACAAGCACAGAAGGGGCTACAGGTGGGTTCAAAATGAAAAAATTAGGCTTAGACCCCGGGCTCTTCACTACTGTGAGGAACTACAGCCTCGTGGGATGTTACTCCAGCATCTTCCTAGCACTGCTTAAGCACAAGTGATTGCATCAGCCCTGGAGGACTGGGAGAATCAGGCCATGAGCTAGCACAAGGTTAAAAGGACTGTGCAAATAAAAACTCTCTTTCAGCACAAAGGACATCACAGTTCAAGGCCGAAAGCTTTTCTCTGTTGTTCTGGAACTAATTTCAAACATGAATCAGAAGTCTAACATGGAGAGGTTACTGTCAATAACCCCTTCCTGAGAGTGCCTTGTTTAATGAGATGTTTAACTGGGTGATATGAGAATGAATTCATAAGCAAGCGAGGGAAAAGGTCCATTGCTTTCTTTTCCTCAGCAAGGAAGGAATAAAGGAAAAGAAGGAGACTGGACAGATACCAAAGTAGAAGAATAGAGAAGACAGACAGCAAATGAAAGAGAAATAAATAATGTGGACATGCACACAATAACAACTACTTTACCCAAAACCAGCGTCTCGCCATGAGGAAGATGATCATGTGCTGCTAATAGTGAAGACTCTTGGTGCACAAGGGAGAAGGATTTGGGACCCCGGTCCTATGGAGCTCAGTGTGCAACTGCATGGCTTGGAAAGTCACTTTCTCCACCACAGTCCGGCCAGCCAGCAGATCTCAGCAGAGAAAACTGGGACCGTTGTGAATCACCCCGTAAAGAAGGATCATCTGTACTGCTTTTAAGCCCGCAGAGCAGAGCAAAATCTCAGCAATTTCAGGCCACCAAAACATTTCTTCACAGTAGTCCCTTTTCAATCCTGTCATCATCAACACGTGGTTAACGAGACGGTTCCAAATCTCAGGCCTGGATCTTGTACAGATGCTTGCTATCTATCTCCTGTCGAGGCTCCCACTGATGCCCAGGAATGAGGAGCTCAAATACCTCTGCGGAGCTGAGCCTCGGGTGCAAGACAAATTCGTGGGAAGGATAAAGGCACAGAGAGAGCTGTTTCACAGCCTCCAGGTGGCTCTAAATTCGATGAAGGCACTGGTCCAACTCCGAGCCAGCCCTTCGGAGATGCTTCAGCAGCCCACATCTGTGCTACAGAGCTTCACTGAGGACATCCACAGTGAGCTCCCAAGGAAAGACCCAGTGCTCACACAAAACACAAGTTGCCTCAGAGTGTCAGGACACAGGGTCCGAAATTCACCCACCTCTTTTTTTTTTTTTTTTTTTTTTTTTTTTTTCCTGGGGGGGGTG
>VZRN01004840.1:226156-239010 GCA_013397935.1 Dasyornis broadbenti
TCCTCTCCTCTCCTCTCCTCTCCTCTCCTCTTTTCTTTCCTTCTCTGTTTTTATCACAGCGGGAACCATGGCAAAATGCAGACACCATCACCTCCTTTAAATTAACTGTTTGGTGCTGGCCAAGTCAATAGGACGCATTCCCTGCACGGTGAGCTGTGATTACCCAGGAGCCTGACACCGAGGAGCTACACAGACACTGGGAACCCTGGAGCGAAATCCTGCGCTGTCCCAGCGCCCCGAGCCATGTGCTGGGACCCCAGCATCAGCTGTCAGCTGCAATTCCAGCGCCCTGCCTTCCTCAGGGGCTACTCAGCAGTTTGAGAGCTGTAGGCACCTTACCACCGCTGGGAGAAACAGAGCAATGGCTTCACAGCGGGACGAGTCCCGGAGTGTTCCCTGTGAAATTACAGACTTTTAAACTGGAAAAAATATATAATTTAGAGGTGAATGCCTTTTTTTTTTTTTCCCCCTTCCTTCCTGCAATAGTTTGTGTTGCTTTTATTTGCCCTAAAGGAGCAAGGATGCAAGAAAATGTTGCCACCCATAAGCACTGTGAAAGGAAACCACAGCAGGTTCTGTTGCAGGATGGAAGCTCTGTTTAGGATCCCTGTTGTCTCCATGGGGATTCTTACCGGTCTTGACAGTGCTGTCTGATGAAAAAGAGGAGCTGCCAATCCCAACTGAAAAGAAAATAGCCAAAACAGAGCTTTTTTCTGCATCCACATCCGTTGGGAGACACTGAAACACTTCCTTTTCCACATACACAGAAAAGTAACATCAGTGCTCTTACCGATGTTGGGGTGTTCTAGGCCTGTAAAAACCAGCATTCCAGAGACATTTGAGTCTTCATCTTGGAGTCTGAACCCAATTGTCATTTCTTCCAAAGTGTACTCTGCCAAATCTTATTATTCTCACTCGGACACCAGTTCCCGGATGTTTAGACATCCACAAAATCACATCTGGTTTGGGTCCATGTTTGTTTGCCGCTGAATGAAGCCTCACTTGCATTAAAATTTGGTCATTCACTCTCTGCAGTTCCACAAAGGCTGAATTTGGTTTAAAAAGAGAAAGGTGCAAATCTGATGGGAATTCAGCTGAGAATCTCCACCTCAGATAATGCTGGATGCAAACTATATCAAAAGCCACAATAAATAATTTAGATACTGTAAAGCAATGGTTGCACTACTTTATAAAGGAGTATTTCCCTTTTTTTAACCCCGAAAGATAATCAGCTACTAACATTACTAAGAGAGGTTCCCATCTCAAAAAACCTCCATATTGATTTGCTTTCTATAACGAAAAAACGATGAAAAAATTAAATCCTGCAACACCCTCAACACTGAGTCTGACAATGCAGAAGTCAAGACAATAACTCACATTCCCCCATTAGCGTGGTTGTGAAGTTAAAACTCCTGCACTGAGATTTCACTACATTTCTCAGTTTGGTGTGCATATTCAGCTCCGGCACGCACCGAACGTGGAGGCTTAGAAGGTGGAGGCTCGGAACTGACATTACATGATTGCCTGGGAGTCCAGCACTGGTGCTAAGACTGTGTCCAGGAGCCCGTCTAACACAGACCGATTCCAGCATCTTTTCAGCTATTATGCACTTCCTTGGCACCCAGAACCACAACTTGGTTGAAAACACCCCAAGTCAAACGTTCTGAGAATCCCATTTATAAATTAAGGAGCGCTCTCTGGGAGGGAAAAAAAAAAAAACCAACAAAGCTCTCTGCAGTACCCACAGTAATCACCTCGAGAGAAACATGTGCGGTGGGCAAGGACCGTTTTGAAGGCGCAGGCCCATTAGCATTCCGGTCAGGACTGAGTTTATTAGGCATCTCTCCAGCCTGGGTAGCACTGTGGAGGCTGTGTGCCTTGGGGGATGTCAGCATAATGAGGTGCCCTGGCAGGGGAGGGGATGTGCACCTGCTCCTCGGGGCCGCGCGGAGCCGGAGCTGCCCAATTCCCATCCTCCAGCAGAGGCAACACCCACGGTGTAGATGAGGGGTTCATAATCTGCTTTAACCCACCTGTGGGCGTGGGAAATGAGAGAGACAGCTTTCTCCCCTTTCTCCTTTGGTACCCAGTTGCAAGGAAGTGGCCAGACAAAACCTTAAGCTTTCAGATCACGGAATCACAGCATGGCTTGGGTTGAAGGACACCTCAGAGATCGTGCAGTTCCAACCTCTCTGCCACCCATCTGACCAGGCTGCTCAAAGCCCTGTCTAACCCAGCCTTTAACACTTCTGGAGATGGGTAATTCACAGTCTCTGTGGGGAACTTCTGCTAGGGTCTCAGCACCATTACAGTGAAGAATTTCTCCTTAACATCCAACCTAAACCTGCCCTTTTCACTGTAAAACCATTGCCCCTTGTCTGTCACCACCTGTTCATATAAAAGGTCCCTTTCCCTCCTTTTTTTAAGCCCCCTTCAGGCCCTGGAAGGCCACGATGAGGTCTCCACTTCTCCAGGTTGAGCAGCTCTCTCAGCCTGTTTTCATGGCAGAGGAGCTCCAGCTCTCTCAGCATTTTTGTGGCCTCCTGAGGACCCACTCCCGCAAGTCCATCTCTTTCTTGTGCTGAAGATCCTGGGCCTGGACAGGCAAGGGATGCAAGGGACCTCTAAAAACCTTCAAAAGGGACATAACCCTTGTAGTACTGGGTTGCCAGCCACCAGCTGGGTGAAGCCTGGCACCACTTCTCATTTTATCTTGAGAAGTTCCACAGCAGACTGGCTGAGGGGAGCTAAAGAAGGAAAGGAAGTGTCAGCTGTAGCCACAATAAAGCAAAAGCATTCGCTCCAGGAATACCTTCATAAGGACCACAACAACAAATGATGGATGTTCCAGGAGAAAACATTCACAGTGTCCTGGAACTGTTTATACAATTTGGTTCAAAATGAAATCTGGTGTGGCTCTGGCACAGGTTCAGAGAAACTGTGGATGCCCCATCCCTGGAAGTGCTCAAGACCAGGCTGGATGGGGCTTGGAGCAGAAACTCTATGGGAAAGGAATAAAGATAATTCACTCCACTCTAATGCAATGACCTAAACCCAAGACCATTCACATTCCCTCTGTAGATCCTGACCAAACATTGAGTTATTTGCAGTGCATATAAGCACTTCGATGTATTTGGGGAGGTCTTCATCGCCCTTAGTTTTCCTGTGTGTTATTACCCAAGCTTCAGGTAGAATTTTTTTTCCTTCTGGGGGAGGGGTGTGTTAGCGCAGATCTGAAGGAAACACGTAGGTGGGGAGCATAATGCTTCCAATTGAAACGCACCAGCAAGCACAGACTACAGTAGTTTAGAGATTAAAAATAGGATCATTTGGATGTGTGGATTTGAATATGATTTATGGATCACTTCCAGAGACATTATTGTTGCTTATCATTCAGATGGCTGTGAAAGCGAAGACTGTGTGGGAAATCATGCAAGAGATACATTGCCTGCAGAATGGGGAAAAACATTAAATCTCAGAGTTGCTGATGCAGCAATTAATATTGCAACCTTCACTGCCTCCAATGCACAGAAGAAAAGGGTAAGATAGCCTAGATGTCTGCTTCCCATAAATAACTGATCGCAGGACTTAAAGGCAGAGACAAGCTTCAACATTACGCACTAAAGCCCCTCTCCCATTCGCCTTGGAGGAAATGTTTGAAAAAGGAGTCACTGGTGAACCAGGAATTCGTGCTCAGGACTCTTGGGCTGCACCGGCTGCACCTACAGGTCTGAAAGAGTCCCAGAATAGCAGGGCAAGCACATCTTCAGCAGGGATGGATGGCAGGTGAGGAGCTGTGCTCCAGGACACTTGTTGTCTAAAGATCTCAGCTAGGGAAGTAATAACAGAGCATCTCAGCTTTCCACACCTGAAATCCAGAGGCAAATCTTTAGACACCTACAGGACATTTTTTTAGTGTGGTTTTATGTTTGTTTTGTTTTGTTTTTTGGGGTTTTGTGGGGGTTTGGGGTTTTTTTGTTTGTTTGTTTGTTTTTTGGTGTTTCTTTGGGATTTGGAGTTTTTTTGTGTTTCATTGTTGTTGTTTTGGGGTTTTTTTTTCTTGTTTGTGGGGGTTTCTTTTGTTTGTTTGTTGGGGGTTTTTGGTTGTTATTGTTTCGGTTTTGTGATTTTTTTGCAATTTTTTTTGTCTTGTTTTTTTGGTTTTTTTGGTTTTTTTTTTTTTGTCTCTTGTTGGCTTGGTCCAGAGCAGGCTGTAGGTGCCAAACAGAAGGAAGCACCAGCACAGCAGTCAAGTACCTGGTTCTCCTTATTTTGCTCAAAAGAGTGGGACAACACCACTGGTTTCAGCAGAGCTCGCCCTGATTTACAGCAGCACAAATGAGATTAGGATCACGGTGTTCATGTTTTATGTCTGTCACTGTGAGGACAAAAAAAATGTCTTGTGTATCTGGCCAAGCTGCCCCAAAAATGAGACCTTTAATTTGGCACACTCTTTCTAACAGAAAATAATGAAAGGTGGAGCAAAAAAACATTTATTCTTCACAAGAGCTGACGTGTCAACTCCGTATAGAGACAAAATCTCTTAAGCATGCATGCAAATAATGGTAGAACAAAATCTCAGGAGCATTTCACCAGCACCCCAATTATCTTTACCTTCCCAATGGATGCTGTTCTGCTGAGAAAATTATGGCTCCTTAGCCAACACTCGTGGTTGCTCTTAAAAGCATTTCTTTTTCACACATGAAACCATAAAGTTCGAATGAGACTTTTTTGACCACACACACTTGTTCTTTGTGAGGTGGTTAATGCAAGTAATTATCAGTAGTCTCTGAAAAGTGGAGTGAAAATCCGAACTCTTTGATGTGCAGAGAGGAATTGTGCATGTTCATCAAGAAACTTTGTTTCTTTGGAGAATTGTCCCAATGGCTGCAAAGTTAATAAGTCATTTTCAAATCCTAAAAAGTGGAGGCCCCTGAGAGAGGGAAATAGACTTTGCTCAAAAACATCAACTACAGCTGCCTCATAGCCAGCTGTGAAGGTCAGAAATTGCTTCAGAAACGCATTTTTGCAAACTTTTAATTAAAGGGGCTGGAGGGCAGTGCTATGAAGGCAATCTAAGAATGAAATACAATAATAAGCCTAAGTCAGCCTCTCTGCAGATTTCCACTGGCGTGACGTATTTGGGAGACCGGAGTCGGCGTGATGGGAGTGACAAGATGAATCATAACCAGAATTATGGTCACAATACCATCAATATTGTGGATATCAGCACTGACCCAAACGTTGTCTTCTGAGCTGCCTCTCCCAGCAAGACCAGGTTTAGCTTTTTCACACTTCTTTGTCGTCAGTGTGATGAGACTCAGGGTAGTCACCCCCTTGCCCACAGAGGCGCAGCCAACCTGATGCCAACCAAAACAAAAAACCTACCTCTCTCAAGATAATGCCCAAGAGTTTTATTTGAATTAGGGCTGGAATGCTTGGCCAAGAGAGAGCAAAGGGCTGTACACCGAGCACAGAGGACATGAGACCACCTGGAAGACTTCCTTCCTTCCCACCACACCTCCCCTCCCAAAAAAAAAAAAAAAAAAAAANCCCCCCCCCCCAAAAAAAAAAAAAAAAAAAAAAAAAAAGGGGGAAATAAAAGAAAAAAAATACAGTACGGAAAGTCCTAGTTAGTTCAACTAATTATCCACTGGCCATTTACTTAAGGGACTTGTTACAAATATATGCTCATCACAATGACAGGAAATCTATCTGAAAAGTCTGCAAAAAGGCTATTAATGAAGAGAGTTTCTAATGCCTACAAGCTGAAATACCTTTTCACTCCTTTCGCCAGCAGTTCCTGTGGGTCATTTCTGGGGTCAGCAGTGGTGTGCAGAGTAAAGATTCTGCCAGGGCTGGAGAAGGAAAAAAAAAAAGAAAAATAAAGAAAAAAAGTACTTCAGTATTGTCAATCCTTTATCCTTGAATGATGCACTAGAGGCTGACATTTAATACCCTAAGGATATAGATGTTTGAAAGCTGGTTATTGTAACAAAGGAAACCATCCAAACTCTGCAAGACCAAATGGATCAGATAAAGCTGACACTGAGATAAATCTGTTTTACATCCATTCTTGCAAAAGTTTTGCTAATCTATGTAGTTATAGCTTTCCTGGAGAAAGAGGAGAGGGGGGGAAAAAAAAAAAGAACCTTACATTACAGCAAGTCAACATGTTGCCCCTATTTGTAATCTCCAAAGTGTAATGTCGTGGTCAGAGAACATTTTTCTCACAGATCATGGGCGAACTCTATTAAAATGAGAAAGATAAAGGAAAAAAAATCAAGAAAAAAAGCACAGAGAGTGAGAGAGGGTATGAGGACAAACACGCATCATGCTCTTTCTGGTTGAACTTCCATGCTAACATGGATCCTGTTTGTTTGTTTAACACATGGGTTCGGATCTTTCATAGACACAGACTCATCCTCCAACCAGTCAGAAACTTTAACACCTACTCTTCATTATCCAGTATTTATACCGCCAGATTGGACTTTCATATGGAAGCCTGGAGCAATGCTGGTACAGATGGCAAGATGACTCTCAAGAGATTGATGACTCTGAAGAAATACACAGTATTAAGTCAGAAGGTGCAAATGTTAACATTCCAGCGTAGAAAAGAAATATTCCTTGCATACACTTCCCAGGTTTGTTTTCTCATGCATTACAAAGAGAAAGAAAAAGCCCTCGACACACCTCGTAGCTGGCAAACGAATGATAAATTTACTTTAGTTTCTTTTGTATGTCAACTGTTCATGCCTCAGGTACTTAACCTTTACTTTAAAAACATGGTTCAGATCCTAGCCTTGAAGGTGGGTGGGAAGGGGGGGATGGTATTCCTGTAAATGTTTCATTTAACAAAGGCAGCACTATGAGAAGGTTCAGTGGTGAGACTCTGAATGGTATTTATTGTTTCAGATTTCAGGGCTCCCATACATCTGCTGCCTGTCAAAGGCAGATACCACATTCATAAAACAAGTGCCCTGTCTGAAAAAAAAAAAAAAAAAAGAGGAGAACTTTCTTCTCTGTAGCTCAGCCTCCAGGATTATGTGAGATGGGAAGCTGCAGGAAGTGAAAGTTCTAAAAGATGATCAACAAGAAAATGTTTTATTATAAAAAAGAAAGGAAATTTTACTTCTGTTTTTTTTTTAATGTTTGTGGGCCCAGATGCAGTAAAAGCATTTTAAGAACAATCCCTATTCAGAAAAGATTTCAAACTTGTTCTTATGAGTCTCCATGCTCAGGAAAGTGTCTAAGAACTTACTCAGCTGAAGCAGAGACCTAAAGAAGAACCATTTCTGTTTACACAAACTAAGCAGCTCGTTTTACCGGGCCCATTACATGATTTCTGACTTTATTAGGTCTGGAATGTATATTTCACCCATGGTGAGAAACATGCTCATTCATTTCTTATGATATCATAGTCTTCTCCATGGCAATCTGGTGCTATGTGAGGAAAAACAATAGAAGAGAAAACTTTTCATGCCGAGATGAAGACGGATAAGGAATTATGTTCAGACGGGTGGGAGAATATATAAGAGGAACAAAACCACAGAGCCCCTGATTCTGAGGATCTGATTTATTTAGTATCTGGCATTGGCCATAAAGTGTGGGCAATGAAAAGAGGAGCTGACCTCAATGCCTCCTTAGCAGCAATCAGAAATTCATTTCAGTGTGTGAGCATTTAATTAGCTTCACTGAGTTTACAAGACCCTCAGTCATTTTAAGATACTCGAGGCAGCTACGCCACACACAAGATTGCCCTGAATCTGGAATGCCAGCCACTTAGGAAGAACGTCTGGAGAGTTTTAATTGAAGGGGGCTCCTTTGTTTTTATATCCATTTGATGTGCCATTACCATTTCCTCCACCACTAATTTACACCGAGGGACTCAACTACTCCAAACAATTGTTTTAGTCAGTAAATCACAGAAAAACCTTCAAGAAAGTTTAAGGTTGTTCCGCGTCTACGAAGAGTCAAACGGCACCATTAAAATTTAAAGCCAATCTAATCATTACACAGTGCAGCCACTGCACCACTGCAGGCATCTGGGGAGAGTCATCACCTTCCCCTTTTTTGCGGAGGACCTGAAATATATCTGCTGCGTGCATTTATTGCATGCATACAATAAATATATACGGAGTGGCATTAACTAACAGCAGGCAATTACTAATTTTATTATGGCTTCATGAGGTCTGTATATCAAGCTCCTCTCCCTGGCAAGGATGAGGAATTGCTAAATACAGCTAATTTCTGGGCTGATCTTATTTATATACAGGACGCTAATCCCCTTCACATATCTCATGTGCTTCTTTCTTCTCAGAGATACTGTCCCTCAGTGACCTCCTCCCAGCATTTCATTAAATGCCTTCAGCCTCAGTAAATTACAGCACTTTAAAAACATTGAGTTTAGCATATAAAAAGAGAGAGAGAGAGAGTTTCTGTATGCTGCCATGGGATAAGGTGCAGTGAAAATCCCATACAAGCTGAACTGTACTTCCTAATCAAATGGGTGTAACAGATGGCTGCTAGAGCAAGCCATCACAATGGAAATATCTGCAGTTCTCATGGTAACGGAATCTGCCAGGTCTGAGGGATTTGCTGTTTTCCAGGACATCTGAGCTGCAATCTCTTTCGAGCTGTCTAGCAGTCTCAGTCTCGCTCTCTCTCACTCTCTCAGCATGATGGAGATAGAGTTGAAAGGTGGAGCCTGATTTTGCATTCCAGCTGTGATTAAAAGACGCGCACACACGGACGCACACGCGCGCGCACACGCGCGCGGAATCAACGGCACTGCATATTCATTACGCTACCTAGAACCTCATTAACCGCTCAGACAGAACAGCGAGGAAATGTTAATATCCCTCCTTCTTTGGGGAGGAAGAGAAAGAAGTGTCGTGGGGGAGAAAGGGGGAGAGAGGAAGATGGCATGTATGTGGGGAATTAAGATTCATGAGACGTACCTTTTAATAAAGATATGGAGCAATGTTAAAACTAGCAGTTGTTTCCATTTCATGGCAGTGTGTCAAGATGACTTAACGTAGCAGGGTGAAACATCTGGCCTGAAAAACAAAACAAAACAAAAAAATCTATCATGTCGAATTTCCAAAACATAATACAGCATCTATGGAAGAAGGAGAAGGAGAAGAAAAAAACAGAGCAACTGTGTACCATAATACGGAGTAAAAGCATGTGACAGACCTCCTGGTACTGTGTAATTAGAAAGGTGATCCTTCTCATGAGGTGTAGGATAGCATAAAGACAATGAGCTTTAATTATAAATCTAAAGAATTGGGTTTAAACCCACAGGGCTCTCTTGAAAGGTTCTTATATTTCTGCATGCAATTCAGAATCATCAGCAGGAAGAAAATAATCATTCATGAGACTTTTGTTAAAGTCTTTTCCTTCAAATCCCTATCAATTTAAAGAAATAAGAAGAGGCATACTGCCTTCTTTGCTAGACTACCTGCTAGAAAGCACACAGAGGCTTGATTCACAGCTGCCTATTCTCTTGGGTATTTGAGCCTGAAGATCAGACAACATGTAAGAATTCAGCCATGGCTCAAAATGGAAACAAAGAGGACCATTCTTAAAGCAATGTGAAATGAAAAACTACAGGCTGTAGACTGCAGACCTTAGCATGCTGATCCACCACATTGTCCTTGAGGGCACTAAAGCTAAACACATGTGACAGCCAAAGAGACAGGAAAAATGCTTTCCAGAATAAAATGACCTGCTCTCCTTTTTTTTTAATTTTTTTTTTTTTTTCCATGATGTAGAATAAGCCAGGAGAAGCGAGCTCCTCAAGTGCCCACTCAAGAACTGGGTTTTCTGAGATGGTGTTGTCTACCCAGCTGGCATCTCTGAAGAACATTTTAGGTGATCTTCCCTTGAAGCCTGAATTGCTTTCACCATGACTCCACTCCTCTGCGGTAACAACTGCTGGATGAGAAATTTAATTCTTATGTTGGGTTGGTAAGATTCAAACTGGGCTCTAGAGTACTCTTGCAACACCTCCAGGGCCCTCCAAACCTGTCAGCAAGTTAGAAACAGCTGCTGGTGCCAAGCAAAAACGGCTACAACGGCAGCAGAAAAACTGTGACGATTGCTCACAGCCAGCACCGCAACTCCTGGCAGCTTGAGGGGTGCAGAAGTCACCTCTGCTCGCAGCAAGCCATGGCTGGAGCCGCAAGCAGCCCCTCGCAGTTGCAGCAGGGCTTCTGATGCTGGAAGGTGCAGGGCTGCTCAGTGGGAGCCAGCAGCGCTCAGATCCACGTCTCCTTTCTGCCACCTCTGTGCAAAGCAAATGGCACAATTGCTCCTTCATCCGACGAGGAGAGGCAGCCACCCCTGGAGTGAACTTGGGCTGATCTTCAGAAGGATGTCGCCTTCAGCTGAGTGAGTAGAAGGTTCTGGTTCCTTTCTTAAAGTACGGCAGCCTTTCGCAGCAGAAAAAAAGAATGGTGCATGGTTTTACCTTTTATCAGAGAGCAGTTCTGGGTGGGATGAGGGGGTCATGGAAGAACATGGAGAGGCAGTTCTGTTCCTCACCCCGCTATCTGAGGCTCAATTTGTCTGTGTTTCCCCATAAAGTCAGCAGGGATTGTCAATGCCATGGCCACGCACACCATTTTTAATGTTGCATTCAGCACCGTGTAGATGTGCATTCAACAAACTCAACCCCTCAACGCAGTTGGTTAAAAATTGCTTGTACTCAGCTTGGAATACATCCAGGGTTAACTCTGTGATTCTTGCAGCAACCATCCCAGCCTCGGCACTGACTCAAGAATCCAAGAAAATCTTCTGCACGCTCTTGCTTGATAAAGCAGCCCTCCAAGTGATAGACTGCTCAACGTCGCACTGCACTGCTATGACTGCACTGCTAATCTTTATTAAGAGATCGGAGTGCTCCTCGCCGAACAGTTTGTGGAAAGTTCTGACCCAGACTCCATCCACGAGCTGTGCAGTGCGTTCAGCAGCGCTCCGAGCCGTGGAGCCTCACAGGTGGAATTCCATCCCTGCTCCTCAAACAACAGGTTACAGCACACACGTGAAGCACGAGGCTGGCTGCGAAGAGCTCCCTTCTCCAGGCACCGCTTCCTTCCACTCAGAAACTCTTGTTGATAAATCACTTTGCCCTGTCTGCTGACTGCCCCCGGATGGCGCACTCGTGAGCCCGTCCCGTGCCTGCTCACCCTGCTTGCTACTCCCGAGCACCGTTCCTCCACCAGGCCACCAGCTCCACTCACTTCTCCAACACGGCATTCCTGGGAGATCAGGACGGCAAGAAAGCCTCCTAGACTGTCAAAAAGCCCTTCTGTACCCCAGCCAGAGCTCAAGCATCTGACCTTCAATACTAATATTGACTCTATCCCAGAGTCCCTCATATCTCAGAGGCCTTAACGGGGTCTCCTGCACCATCCGGTCTCACCCATACCTTCCTAAAACACTGTCCAGCCTGAGCCCTGACACGGGCTCCCTGTCGGGAAAACTCCACCATGCTCCTGTGATGCAGGAGACCTGGTGACTCCAACAGACCCCATGTTCTCCACTAAAGCCAAAGCAGTCCCCATCCACACTCTGTGGTGGTCCTTGCTAATCCCCAAGATAGAGCAGAGCACTGCGTTTCAGTTTTAGGGTGTGTTTATGACACGCTCTTTAACAGCTGAAGCTCTGAGAAATCCTGATTTTCTTTCAGACCCAGATTGCTCTTGGTCCCCAGCTGACTCCGGCCCAGACAGAAGAATCATCAGTACTTAAAATTAGTGGGGTGGTGCAAGCTGGAATCATAAAACTCTGAAATAGACCCTCTTGCTATTTCAGTTCTAATTGCGCTCTTTGCTGCCTGGTTAGCAGACACTTTTCAATCAATTGCTGCATTTGTGCTGACAACACCGCATTAGGAGAGTTGCTCTTGTCATTTCGGTGACCTCCATCTTCAATTGTTCTTGCCTTCTGGCCAGGAGCTGCGAGACCTTGCTTCCAACACCCAGAGCCACGGAGCAGGGAAGGAATCTTCCCATGCCCAGCAGCCCAGGATTCCCAGCTGCCGCAGAGAGCACGCTGCAAACCTGCCCCTGCACATCAGCTGAGGATCTGACCTGCAGTGTTTGCACGGCGATGGATGGAGCCCTCTGATTTGACATTTTAACAACAACAACAACAACAAAAATACCTCAAAGCTGATCCTTCCTGGCAGTTTCACACAGAGATCCCAGACCTCAAATTCCTCAGCCCTGTGAGCCTTTCCCATTCCCTGCAGGGGCTTCGCAGGCTCCACATACCAGAGCGAATCTGCTCCAGTCAATCAGCTCCTGCCGTCCCCTGCATGCTTCCAGCACCTGCTGGACAGAGGGGACAGCAGAGGGGACAACCCCAACCCCACCCCTTCACACACAGGGCTGCCTTATTCCTCAGGAATACTGCTCACAGCAGGATGCTCCGTTACAGGATGCTCCTATAAATACACCACACTTTCAGATGGAGGAAGCAAGTGTGCCCTAGTAAATATTTTAGCGATGAAGTGGCATGGAGTCCTTAATGCTTGACATTTTTCAGTGTAAGGAGCACTCCATCAGAAGGTGCTCTACAGTCTAGGCAGAGAACGTGCATTCTAACAATAACAGGACAGACAGTGGCCAGCACCTTATCAGTATTAATTTTCCTTGAAAACATGCGTGGTTCTTCCTCCGCTCCACCACCTGATGTCCGGAAGCACTTGATTTAATAAGAAAGTTCATAATGTCAAGTTACAGACACCATGAGAGGGAAGCCTGGTAAAGCAGAATTGGCAAATCAACAAATTATTTTAAAAAAAGAAATCTTGGCTATCTCCTAGACAATTTTTTTTTTTTTTT
>VZRN01004840.1:239070-252692 GCA_013397935.1 Dasyornis broadbenti
TTTTTTAAAGACCTTTCCTCAATATGTTCAGCTGTGTGGTGGTGCAGCAGTGCCTGCGAGGATCGAGATGGGGAAAGCAGCAGAGCGTGGTGGTCTGGAAGGCGGCGTGCAAGCAAGGAGTGAGGGCATGCAAGCCCTAGAGACGACTCTGCTGTCACTCCCCGAGCTGTTCCTTGGGGATCACACTGATTGCTGAGCACAGTAATGCTCTCAAGACCAGCCTAGGGCTGCCTGCAACAGGGACAAAGAGAAGGATCGTATTTTACAGCGTGCCTGAAGTCCAGACAGAAGAGCTCCATGGCAACATGCAGGGATCTGTTGTTCTTCCATTTATTCTCACGTGCAGCTCCTGGCATTGACGTGATCCCTATACCATGAGGCAGGAAGGATCTTTGCTCTTCTCTCTCACCAAGCTGCCAAGCTGCAGCTCTTCCCTCAGCCTTATCCACGCTCGTGAGTGGAGAGGGTAACGTGGCTCCGCAAAACTGTTCTGGGGTGCCTTTAGAGAAGAAAAGAACTCCAAAGGACGGTTTCTGCAGGACCTCGAAAGATTTCTTTTCTGTGGCAAGTGACCAATAACCTCAAGCCTGTGATGTGTGAACACTTGCTGAAAGGTTTAACTTTATGCACGTGATTATTTCCAGGAATCAGGTATTTCGCAGGCATGTGCACACACAGACACACAGGAGTCCTGGTCCCATCCCACACATCTTCTCTGGCACCAGTTTGAAAACGGTTTGCAGTGACTGGAACAAAGATCATGCCACATTTCCTTTAGATAATGGAAGAGAAGAACAAAAATCAGGACTGTGGCAAGTGCAATATTTCATTCTTTCCCTTGCATACTCAGCAGACTTTGTAATCAAGCTTCCTCACTCGAAGACACCCTTCCTGCAAGCATGGAAATGGGCAGTGCCTGCTTCTCAGACTTGTGAAATGTCCTCTTACCAAAGCTGCCGTAACAGAGGCAGGACAGACTGTCACCTGCCCACAGGACGGGAGATGTGCGCTGCTGCTTTCCTGCAGAGGTGACCTTGCACCTCTCCTTCACTTCCAAAGCTTTGTCTGTCTTGGTCATTGAGATGCTAAGTTTGTAGGAGGAGCAGAGAAGCAATTTTTACTGTTTGTAAAGCATACAGCACAACGACACCACCTCAGGTGAGGTCATGGATCTGTACAAACAGTTGTTTTTTGGTTTTTTGGTTTGTTTTTTTTTTAATGTAAAACCTAAAACATCTGCAGAGACATCAAAAGAGGAATGAGCACTCTGCATAGGAGCACGATGCAGCTGACAATGAGCTGGTCTAAGACGACTTGAAGCTCTCCTGCAGGCTGTTCCTCCCACCTCTCACCTGAAATGTCCCACCCTAGACAAAGGTGGCACAACACAGAACAAAGGTCTGTGGTTCAAAGGGAGCATGCAAGGCACAGGCCCTGGAGACAACGCCCAGAGGAGAGGCAGAAAAGGGCCATTCCTAGCAGGAAGTGTGAAGACCTCACAGGATTATCAGAGCTGCACTTTTGCCTTTCAAATCTAAGGAACGATCAACACCAAGAGGGGACACTGAAAGACATATCCTTTCTTCTTTTTTTTTTTTTTTTTTTTTTTTTTTTTTTTTTCTTTTTTTTTTTTTTTTTTTTTTTTTTGTCTTTGTATATCCTTTGCAATAAATAAACCTTCTTATTTCAATACTTGGCAAGGTGACAGACTCTAAAAAGGAGCGGGAGAGATAATTGGTATTTACAGGAGAAGAAGGTGCAGTTAAGAACAGGCAAACACTACCCCATAAATAAGAGAGGTTCCTATTGACAAAGATTATTACCCAGATCTCTAGGCTGACACCTGAAATCAAATCACTCTTAATGGATAATGTGAGCATTACTGGTGTGAGGGGGAAAGCCATTGTAGACCTTGGGCTCTGGATTATGGAAGTAACAAGATTTGCCTCTGACCTCGCTTTTCGTCAGTTTAAAACAACAAAGAGATCATGGTTTACTCTTGGTGAGCTAAACTTTCCATAACAGCAAGGTTTTTTCCATGTACCGAAATATTCTTCTGCTCTGAACTGGAAGAGGATGCCGGATTGTTTAGAGAGAAGCTTCCTCCAGGTCTTGGTTCCTGTTGTGCTTAGCTATTTTCCAGAGGTCTTAATATACATCCATCCTGCACAGGGACAAGAAAAGGAAAACATTTTTCACCTAACAGGAGGGTTTGGAGGCACAAAACTGTCTGGAACAAAACCGGAGAACCCACACTTCAGAGCAGTTTGCTTGCACTCCTAGCCCAACTGATCAGGCATGCTGAAGTATTTGCATTTCCCGTCGGAATAGCAGTCCACATTGTTGTAGCTCACAGGAGGGTTTTTGGCTTCTGCCAGTCTAAATAGAATGATTCAAAACTGAATCATTTCCTGCAATTTTGTTTCATAGCTGAACGCACACCACGGCAAGATAAGTCCACAAACACATGGAGCTACCTCCAGAAAAACCATCTGACCCTCTGGCCTGCTTCAAGTGGAAGCCCTGAATGGCTAAAGTGGGTCCTGCTGTTATCATGGCGTGGAAATACTCCTGCAGGAGGCGGCCAATGGCCAGCAGCAGCTGAGGCAGCGCAGTAGTCACACCGCAACTGGATTTTCCACCGATCGCCAGAGAAGAAAGGGATGCTGCCCCAGCTCCATCTCTCAGCTCTTTTAACTGAGGATCAATATCACAGAGACACAGGGAGAGAGAGACAAACAACCAGCAAACGGAAAAGCAACTGCAGCCTGCCACATTGGCGGGGAAGGGAGATAAAAGCCTGCCGCGCTCTGAAATCCAATACGCCCAGTCACCTGGAATGAGCGTCTCCTGGAAAGGGCAAGCCTGCTCCACATCCTGGGCAGAGCCCCCTTCCAGAGCTGCAGCGCCGGTATCCGGAGAGCTTTAGCCTTATTGAGGCTCATTAAAAGCCGGGTGGCACTCGGAGCTCTCATGGCGGTGAGGTGCCAGCACGAGCAAGACCCAGCAAGGTACGCGTGCAACGCGAGCGCTGCAGAGCAGCCTCCATCCTCCAGCACACACACGCCGTCTTTTTTAGGAGCAGGTCAGGGCTTGTGTTGTCTCACCCACCTCAGGAGCCAGAAAACAGTTTTTGGGGGTGCTGAGGGGCCTTGTGAGAAGGCAACCACTGAAAAGCACCTCGGCAGCAGAGAGCTCTGCCAGAAGAGTGAAGTTTCAGGTCGATGTAATGTGCCTTTAAAAAGTGCCATGTCTACACTACTGTATTGCTTACTTTCTGAAGCTAAGCCAGAGGGATGTACATAGTAAGATCTTTGTCTCATTTCAGGGAGGATACAGGATAAAGATTCTGTGCCAGTAATCTTCCCTGGATTAATGGTTTCTCTTTTATCTGCTGTATTTCTGCTCAGATGTCTTTGCTCTGAATGAGTCAGTGGAATGCAAATGATGGGTACAGTCAGTCTGAAAATATTTAAATCTAGCTTTCCACTGCACTGCAGGTTTGTGGAAAAAAAAAAATACTCATATATAAATATACATGCAGAATAAAGGGCAGATGAAAATTACAGATATATCAATAATGAAAAAAACCCCAGTGGTGGGTCAAATTGACAGGAAACTCATTTTTCTGTTTTTCCTCATTTTCTTTTTTTTTTATTTTCTTTATTTTTATTTTTTTTTTCCCAAAAATACCAGCATTTAGTTGCTTGCTATGAATGGGTGAGTAAAATCTGCAACACTCCTTTTCCTAAGCCTCAGACTCCAGACAAAAATGTGTCTGTGGGAATAGGAACCTGATTTTATTCAGGCTGCTAAATGCCCAATCTTTATTATCCCTAAAGGTATCTTCCTAAAGATAGCGCTCTTAGTACTGACAAAGGATAAACCAGACAGCGCAGACATGATTTCTCCGGATTTTCTCCCTTTCCTTCTTCTATGACAGATTTCAGGTTTTTCCATTCTGCTGGGATGTGGTTCCTCTCCTCTTCTGCTGAGGTTTTTCCTCCAGTAAGGGATTGCATCCCAAAAGCAGCCAGGTTAGGGAGGGGTTGGAGCTGCAGCTCTGTTTGAGAGGCCGGGAGAGAAACCACGGGGCTTTGTCATGGGCTTCAGCAGGAATTGTCCTCAAATGGTGGCTGCCCACGGAGTTTTCACAGCCCAAAGGCAGCCCAGAGGGTCTCCCAAAGCTCTTGTGGTGGAAGGAGGATTTGGAAGGGAATGTCTGGATAATTTCCTGGGCTTTTCCACATTCTGTGGGAGCTGGCTCCAACACACAACACTCATCCCACAAGGGATCTGTCCTGGGGCGAGCAGCAGCTTTCTGACCCAGGGGTGCTGCAAAGAGCAGACTCTGCAGCAAGGAAGAAAACACCGAGGTGAACCTGGTGACTACCACTGTACTTAGCAATAAATCAAATAGCACCACAAGCTGCACAATCAGAATCATTTGCAAGAGAGTATTAAGCCCTCTAGCCCATCATAAAAGCGAAGAAATTCTCCTTCTGAAGAGCTGCCTATAAATCCAGCTGCAACAAAACAAACAAAACAAAGACTCATATTGTCTACCCAATCCATGTGGGACTTGAGAATTAGTTAGCAGGAGCAATCGGCCTTTAACAAAAAACAAGATATTTTTATTTTGATGGCTTTTTAATAAACTACCTTCTCTTCTAAATTTTCCTTAAAAATAATTTTGAAGCGTTTTATATTTAATTTATATTGTTTGGATTTTAAAATCTGATTTAATAAAATCTCTTCATTTACCCCAGAACCGGTTTCCAAGATGGGAAATTAACTAGGTTGTCTGCTAGTTTTCATTGAAAGAATGCAGAGAATTTCATTTAGAATGGACATAGGTTTTCAAAACACATCTTCCAAAATGGTAATCCACCGAGAAAAAAAATTAATTTTTCAGATCAAATATCCAGTTCCATAAAATAAGTCATTAATTTCTGGGATTTTAATGGTCCTGTTCTGAGTAAGAGGAGACTTTCAGAGGTGGGTAGCCTGTTTTCAGGTCTGTTGGTGCACAGTCAAACCCAACATCACTGCGGCACCACAGGGCCAAAATCCGGGTGTGAGGAGCAGGTCTGGCGTCGCGCAGCTCTCACAGGAACGCTCAGAAAACTCTTCCAAAGAAATGTGAAACTTCCCTCTGCTCTGTTGTGTTGTGACTGACGGTTACCTAGTGATTCCCAGAACCCCTTCCAGATCTGCGTGAATGACCGATGGCTCAGGTGCTTCTGGTAATTTCCAAAACCTCCACAAACCTCTGTGTGAGCCTCGGGATCAGGACAGCTTAGGCAAAAAGACAATGAGCAATCAGAACTTCCCTTCGCTACAGCAACCTGCCTGGCGGTGGAACACCATCAGCAGCTCTAGAGGGGAAGTAATGAAAGAAAGGAGCCTCTGTGGCCACTTTTACACCGAGGACAAGCTAACGGTGACCTTCCTC
Source organism: Dasyornis broadbenti (assembly GCA_013397935.1). Taxonomy (NCBI): domain Eukaryota; kingdom Metazoa; phylum Chordata; class Aves; order Passeriformes; family Dasyornithidae; genus Dasyornis; species Dasyornis broadbenti. The sequence continues at coordinate 244,526 of VZRN01004840.1, forward strand.
CCCGGGCTGGCTGGGTCATTCTGCAAGGATGATGCCGTCAGCTTTGCCGAGAGCAGCGGGGCTCAAGATCCGTCTGTAACGACAGAATCAGGCTGAAGAGTTAGACCCTGCCACCACGGAACACCTGAATCCCCACAAATTCACTGCTCTTACAGTGGTTTGAGCCGGGCAGGACTCTCCCACGTGGACAGGGGAGCTCACAGCCTGGTCTCAGGTTCACACCTCAGATGGATTTTACCTGCTTTTTACAGTTTCCTGAGAACCAAGCAAGGTTCGCGTCATCCCACAAGACGCCTGGCGCCCGTGTGCACCTGCTTCATCCACAGGTAAGAAAATTAGATGTTTCTTGGTCAACCTGCTGCCAAATTCCTGTGCCAGACGGCTTCTTCCCTACAGAGGTGGCCAGACTTCCACTGCCAGCAGCTGAGTGTGCTCTCCATCTTGAGATTTACGGAGCATTTGCAGCGTTGCAGAGATGCAGAGCAGAAATGCAATGATTATTCTTATCTCACTGGAAAGACTGCACGCGTTTCCGTGCCTGAGATCATCTTCTCTGGGGACCCATTTGAAACGAAACCACTGCGTTCTGAAAACGCGTCTTCGGCATGAGATCTGAGTGTTTTCCTGCCCTGGCCACAGTAAAATGCAAGAAATTGAATCAAAGTGTGCTCCTGAAAACTGTATACTTCTCCTGCATGCTTCTCTCTCTTTACTACACAAATGCAAGCCCTGGAAGGTGAAAGATTTCAAACTCATTATACACAGCATGAAACAGTATTTAGAAGCATGGTGCATAACGCAGCCACTCCACAAAAATGTCCCAACAAACATGAAATTAGCCTTTCATGGCCAGGAGAGCACATTTTTTAGCCCTGTCTTTAACTTAATAATTTCTTTGCGGGAGAAAGCAGCCTATATGCCGTTAAGTAGTTCCTAGACTCCTAGGTCAAACAAAGTGAGAAAATGAATAGGCCCATTCATGCTTCAGACAGGATAATTCTGGCAAAGCTGGTGCTGACAGTGTTAAAGAGCAGTGATGGAGGAGTCTGGCCTTGTCATTCTAATTGTGACCATGAGTGACAAAAAAATGCGTTCCCCTTGCCAGCGGACCAATCTTTCAGGTTTGTAGGATCCAAACCGCGCTTATGTGGTTTGAAGTTCAAGGGAGAGAAAATTCATGCACTCGGGTCCTTGCTTCGTCTGAGCCTGGCACGGCTCTGGCACAGCAAAATGCAGGGAAGGGCTGCTCGTTTTGAGGCTCTGCAGGGAGAGGAAGGGTGGCACCAGGGTGTGAAACCAACCCTGAGGTCTGACCCACCACTCACTGCCTCTGCCATGATCCCCAGAGCCCTGTGGCTCCTCGCCCGCCTTAGGGAGCACAGCCTGCCTGGGTGAGCGGGGTCACTTTGGGAACGGTCGCTCGGTGCTCCTTCTCCGCACAGGGAACCTCTGGAGCTGGGAGGAACGTCCAGGTAGCAATTCAGGAGAAATGGCACGGAGCAAAAAGACTGAAACTGCTACCATGAAGAACCAGGAGGGCTGTCAGGGACTCAACCCCATCCTCAGGTACAGCAACATCTCTCCCCCTCATCCCTTCCTTCAAATCATGCTAAGTATCAAAGAAGCATTTTTCTCACCCAAACGGAATACCATTCTCCTTAGAAAGGCTCCAAATCCAATGAATTAAACATTACCTTTCTCAACAACAAAGGGAAATTAGTATCCCCTCTTACTTTCTTCTTCAGCAGGGCAAGGTAGGGACTTCACCCCAGACAGACAATTCAAATAGCTCCCATAGGCATTTCCTACACCACTCCTTCAGAGGGACCATATTAAAAATAAACTAATGCTGTAGGCAGCTTCGGAAAATGACTTCAATGGTATTTATTGCTTTGATAGGGTCAGTGCACAGTATGTGCATGTTGCCTTTTAAACATATGTTTCAGGCAAAGAATCAAAGCTAATTTCAGTGTGTGAAAAGCAAGCAGATTTCATTACTGATTGTGACTTTAACTTCAAAATGATAAGGAAGCTGGATGTAGGTTCTCAAAACTGAGTGTCCAAATGGGAATTTATGATGTAGAACTTCAGCTTTATCGTCCATGGGCTTCAATACAGAATGAAGAAAGAAATTCTCTGCTACCAGGAATCTCAGAGTTAACCCATGAGCCAGCTGACTATTCTCCCACTCTCTAATTCTCCTTGCAGCTATTTCCTATCTGTAACATGTTAAAGCAAGAATGGCCATTGGCACTAACCACTTCTGGCATCCAAGTAGTGGATATGAAAGAGATCTGATTTTTTTTTTTTTTTCCCCACCGCCACGACGCAGCCCCACTTTGACTCTTTGCAGAAGTGTCAGCAGAATTCGTAACAAACCCAACATGAACTTACGTAAAGCGTGCTAATAAATATATATATATTTTTTTTTTTTAATTTTTTTTTTTTTTTAATGAGGATTCCTCGCACATTATTGCACCAGATCTTGCTCCCAGCTTCAGGCAACCATGTGTAATAAACCTTCCCACATGCTTTCTGGAAGGAGGTGAATCCACGGAATCATTAAAAGGCTTCAGGTATATGCAGCAACAAGTGAATGAATAAGGACTTTTCCCAATGTCTTCCACATTCAAGGTCAAATTCAGGATTCACCAATGGTAAAAGTCGGAAGGTTCAAACCCAGAAGCTTAAAGATAGAAATTTAACCCAAGGTTATATACCTGAAGTAGCCATATTTTCCACAAGATGTTTTAAACACCTTTTTAGCTTTGAAAGCAAACATAGCTGACTCACCAGTGAAGAAAAGGCTCCTCGATATCCATAAAAGATCTTAAATGTTTATGCTCACATGTATAAAAACGCACGTACACATTCAATTAGTGAGTATCTCTACATATGTATATGTGTACACACGCTTGCGTGCACTCCAGAGAGCCTCATTTGCACGGTGGGAAAGCACCCACAACTCCACTTTGAGCCAAAGAAAAAGTGCAGCATTTATGAAAAATAATCAAGCCATTTTTTAAAATCTACAATTACAGACGTGCGCTCGCTGCTCCGTAAGGCTTTGTCCAGGTCTTTTTAACAGCACCACGCTACCCTAGGTTCAAATGACACCTTTGAAACAACCCAAGCAGTAAATCACACCTCTTTATTATCATCTCAACAAGAATGATAACAACCTGCTCTGCTTGGTAAAATGCCCATGGGAATTTCACCCAATTACATGGGGATAACGTATCTTTCATGACTTTAGCTGTCTACCCATTTCCATTGTGTACTTGGTAGTTAGTCACAAAGGACACAATCCACTGAAGGAAAATGTATAGACAAGGGGTTAGCCATTTCAAGAGTGGAGAAAGGGAGGTAGAAATCGAAGGAAGAAAGAGAAGGATGACACAGTGCAATTGCTCAGCTTAGCAGCACAGCTGCTTAAACAACTGAATAGCAATCAATGGGTTAGCATTCAATCCAAGTTTAGATCACATTGAAATCTATTAGAATACTGCATATAATGAATGACTCTTACTTATTTGGTATTCTATCTTGGAATTAATCAGCTCAGTTGTTATGCAGGGGGGGAAAAAAATTAAAAGAGGAAAAAAAAAAGAAAAAAAAAAGTCAGCGAGTAGACAGACCCAAACCCAAGAAAAACAACCACCTTGATTTCCCTGGTGGCTAACAGCCTGACAGTACTCAACAATGCAGGCTGGAGTTGAACACTGTGAGAGGCGGTGCAAGGTAGGGGTTTGCTGGCTGTTGGGGCAGCAGCCTGGTTTGTGTGTGTGCTCAACTTGCCCCATCCCCTCCCTGCCGGGCTCTCACAGTGCTGTACCATCTGCTGGAGCACAGCTCAGAGGTAGCTTTAAAGTGATGATAGCTCTGGGAAATGATAATCACTGGGTCATAGAAAGCTGTACTGCAGTGTATAAATAAGATAACAGAAAGTGCTGAGCAGGGTATGTTTGCATTATGAAATGTATTTTCCTTTTTCCTGTATAAAACCTGTCTTGAAAGCGTGGGGAATGCAGCAGGATTGAAAACCAGAGGGAAAGCAACACAGCCCCAGAAGCTGCACAAAGGAGGAGGGGAATGGAGGAATGGTAAGCTGTAGTATTATTGACTGAGGAATGATAAAAGAGGAAGGAATTCAACAGTTACATCTATTTCGCTTGGTGCAATGGCATGAGATCAAAGGCTTACGTTCACATTAGCCCAGAATAATGCATACTCCATAAATGATGCAAAGCTAGGCCACATTCCCAAGATGTGACAATGCCTCAAGATGCCCCTTTGCTAAGTTCGGGTCAAGGCAACAGGCTCCTGCATATGAAATTCTTTTTTTTCAAAGCACACAAACCTACTTAAACCACTGGGCATGGAGATTGACAACATCCAGGACAGGCACGATGTCCTCCATTGGCTTCTACTTTTCCATAGATGGCTTTGCAAATTCAGTCAGTTTTCATTCATTTGCAGGGTTTTTTCCCCCAACTGCTGTTGATATTTCGGAAGATCCAAACTGTGCCCCCAAGCACAGAGAAGCCCGGGCTGAGATGTTGTATTTTATTTTATTTTATTTTATTTTATTTTATTTTATTTTATTTTATTTTATTTTATTTTATTTTATTTTATTTTATTTTATTTTATTCTGTTTGTGAAGCAAGCATCAGAGAGGAAAGCATCAGAAGACAGCCAACTCAAATTCCAGAGATGTGGCTCAGTCCCACCTCTGCACTGGCAACCTCTGTGACCTTGACCAGCTCACCTGGGACAGCCCCTTTAACGGCTGCAGAGCAAGAACAATGTCAAATGGTTCCTGAAAGCCCCAGCTTATTTTTTCCTGAGACACATTTGTCAAAGCCCCTTAAAGATTCGGATCAGTGCTGGTTGTACCTTGATTCCTGGGGGATCCAGCCGTTGTGGATACCTTAAACAAAACACTGCCAGGACACATCCATATCATAAATTCCTTTAAGAAATCTTAATCTCTGAGACTCTGTATACCACCAGCTACATGGAGATGAATAATTATTCTCCCTCACCTTTCACGGTTTGGTTGGTGCAGGGAAGCGTTGCCATACCAACAGCGATCCAGCCTGGCCGTAGGACAGGGCTGGAAGTGTGGAGGTGCAGACATCCCAGGCCAAGAAGAAAATCCTCCTCTCTGTCCCTCCCTCCTTTCTTCCCTCCCTGCCTCCCTCCCTCCTCTCCCTGGAAGAGAAGCAGTTTCTCTTTGTGAGAGAGCACAAAGGGGAAGAAAGAAAAGGAATTGTCCATCAAGATCAGCAGAGCCTCGGGGGCTTTCAGTAGAGGATGCCACAGCCTATGAGGAGAGCGAGGTGCACTGAAGACTGATTTTAAAAGGACAGCTCAACCCCAGCTACACTGAACTGCCTCCAGCAGTCCCCAGCCTGTGAAGAACATGTGGCACTGAAAGACTCGCTGACATCTTCCCGTGTTTTGCTTTCCACAGATCAGCATCGCTCCCAACTCACAGCGAGAGCCGAGTGCCCTGCTGTTTGTAGGGTGCCCAGCGACGCTGCCCCGGCAGCCAGACCCTTTCTGGGAGCTCACAGCAGGCACCACTCGTCTGGTGGCTCTTCTGGGTCCCTCCTCACCTGCCAAAAACATCAGCGGGTCTGTAAACGTTACTTCAGGGAAGATGTAGCAGATACATTCATTCCCTGCCAGAGGCTGTAAATCCTGTAGACCCAAACAGGGGTTCTGGCCAGTCCTGGAGGGAAATAAACCACGTACCCAGTGCCAAACCTGTGCCCCGTTCCAGACAGCCTTCTCGAGACAGCAGTACCAAAAAGGAACTGTCAATAAGCACAGAGAACAAGGTGGTTGTGAGAGGAGACTGGAAAGAGCCACAGAAATGACTCAGGGAGGACAAAATAAAACTGTGTTTGTATTTACATACAGACACGTGTGTGTGTGTGTGTGTACTACAGTTAATGGTGTCGAAAAAATAAAGTACACCTTTTCTCATAGCATAAGAGGTGAATGGGTGTAAACAAAAATGGAGCAGCCCAAAACCGCTACAGAGCTACCAGGACAACACAGCTGTAATGCCCAGACCACACTGTCCCACTGGGACTACACTCAAAACCAGGAGCAGAGATCTTGAATATCCAGAGGTACAATTAGCTGTTAAGAGCAAAGGGGCTCCAGGGAAGTGCAAAACTCCTCAGAGTGCAGGAGGATAGGAAAACATCCATTCTCCAGAGGGAATGACAGATCACCTGTGAGAGGAGGAATCCTCAAGCACAGGCTGGAGCATCTAAGTCAAGAGGTGCTGAGATGCATTTACCGTAAGAAAGATCAGGTCTTCATGGGATTGAGTCTGTACTGGCCCTTGGAGACAGAGGTGCCAGACCAAGGCAGCATGGAACACCAAAGTGAGAAGAAAAACGGCACTGGGTGATATTACGACTCCTGCTGCAGTGTAAGGCTCTCCCTTGCCCACGACAGACCTTTTGGCGCTGCCTGGCCAATCCATCCGCACCAGCTCTTTGAGTGGGACAGCTCACCGGGCTCTTCCTTCTCCATCCACCCCACGGCAAAGGGCACCTTCAGCCCTCTCTCCTCACGTGCTGGGTTGCCCTGGCTCAGCTTTTACAGCCCCACACCGTCCCCATACCTTGAGCTGTCCCAGCTTTCGCTGCGGCTGGGGATCTTCCTCTTTATGCTTTGTGACCAGAGCCCTATCTCAGCACAAAGAGGATCTCCAGGCCATTTCACCGCAGCTGACACAGCTCTCCACCCTCAGCCCTTTCGCTTCGGCTCCCTGTGTCTGCCTTTCACTCACCTGACAGGCCTTACATTTTCTCTGGATGTTGATCTACAAGACCGAGCTGGCGTATTTCTCCATATCTCCTCTCCTGGGCCTCACATCCTTTGATGTCCTGAACTTTAGCCCACAGTGATGACAAGGAGGGAAAGATTTTCACACACTTAATGCAATGAGAGTTAAGTGAGCGGAGAAATAAAGTTATGCACCTAAGTTTAATATCTTCATAAGTGACCTGGAAGATGGGCTCAAGGCATCCTGCATGGAGACCTTGGAGAGGTCTGGAAGAGTGGGCTAACAGGAAAATTATGAAGTTCAACAAGGACAAGTGTAAGGTCTTGCATCTGGGAAAACATAATCCAGGAATAAAAACACAACAAGAACATCAGCCTGGCTGGGAGCAGCTCTGTGGAAAAGGATGTGGGCGTCCTGGTGGACAGCAAGCTCCACAAGAGTGAAGAGTGAGCTGCTGCAGCAGCACAGAAAACCAACAGGATGTGGGTTGCCTCAGCCTCAGCAGAGACAACAAAGTCGTTACCCCACTCTAATCAGCCCTTGTCAGGCCACATCTGGAACACTGTGCTCAGTTTTGGTCACTGCTCCACGAAGAAAGCCGTGGACCAGATGGAAAGGGTCCAAAGAAGGGCCACGGAGACGATCAAAGGGCTGGGAAGCTGCCAAGTGAGGAGAAGCTGAGAGAGCTGGGTTTGTTCAGCCACGAGAAAGGGAGGCTTAGGGGAGACCTTATCACCACGTTCAAGTACTTAAAGGGTGGCTACAGAGAAGACAGAGACTCCCTTTTTTTACAAGGAGTCACATGGAAAATGGGTAATGGATACAATTTACTCCTGGGGAGATTCCAATTAGACATAAGAGGAAAATTTCTCACAATGAGAACAATTAGCCATTGGAATTGTCTCTCCAGGGAAATGGTGGGTTTCCCAACCCTGCACATTTTTAAGACTCGGCTGGAGAGGGTGCAGTGCCATTTTGTCTAGAACCTGCTTTTGCCAACAAAGGTTGGATCAGATGATTCCTGAGCTCTCTTTCCGATCTGGCATCCCATGATTAGATGATTCCAAGTACGTTTTTGGACTGGACGTCGATTAATTGTTTGTTCTTTATGAACTGAAGGCTCTCTCCTACCGCACTCACACCCCCATCAAAGCCTCCTGGATGAGGAAACCCCTCCCTCTTTGGAACCTCAAGAGCTCTGACATGAAGAACAGGTTCAGCCACCCCTTTGAGACATTTTATTATTTATAAATAGCGGTTAGTAGTGGCTGTACCACTTTTAGAAACTAACCTTGCTGAGAACTGTGAAGTTTGGGTGTCTGGGAACATATCCACTCACTTCCAGAAGTTTGTCAC
>VZRN01004840.1:252739-275868 GCA_013397935.1 Dasyornis broadbenti
AAGCTGGATTTTTTCTAAACTGTGCTGCTGGCCAAGATGATTGTAGGGATGAACTAGATGAGCAGATGTAGACCAGGCAGAGACTCCTGCTTTTCTTGGTGGAGTTATGCTTAAGTGAAATCCCTTCACCAGAAATAATGAAATGGACATCTATGACAGCATCTGGAAGCTATTTCTGGATATACTTCAACAAGAGCAAATGCATTAAGGGTGGACGAGTGTTTTACGGGAAGAGGCAGCCACAGAGAGGTTGGGAGAGCATGGAGGCCTCAATTAGGGGGAGAGGAATATGAGAAGGAAGAGGGAAGAGAAGCAGCCAGCCCCACTGACAAAATGGGGAAGGCACTGCTAAAGGGTCGCAGTTTGCGATCATACCAGCCTGCCAGATTTTATTTCTGTGCAGGGAATATGCCGGGAGCACAGCTGCAGCTCCCTGGACTTAAAAAAATTGAACGGTTAAGTCAAAATGAGGGGGAGTAAAACGTCATTATAATGAATGAAAATAAAATGTCTTGATCAAGAACCATTACATCAAGAGAGATGAATGGTTAAACAACAGCCATGGCTACATCGGTGCAACCTTCCCCTCCTATTTTTCTCCCCCTTCAGAACTGCAGGGTTAAGAAATAATAGTTATGAAATTTGTCCAGGAATGGCATTAACTGCTGTTTTGTATTGACGCAAAAAATAGAATAGATTAATACTTTGTCACTGTATTTTCTTTACCTATATGTACAAATATCAATAAAAGCTTTAAGCTTTGAGGATGTACACCAGATAATTACTTCCTTGAAAAGTCCATTAGACTCCTTGCTCTTTTATGCCACAGAACAAACACCAAAAGAAGAGATACAGACCCGAACACTTTCTGATGCAAAAGCTTATTTTTTCTTCACCTTTTAAAATTAAAAAAAAGTCCTCGAGGTGCAAATAAATGTAGCAATTGTGCTGCCAAAGCCAAAAGAGAAGCTCCTCAGTGAAGATGGGAATCAGTTCCTCAGCATTTTCATCTCCTCGCTGTCTCACAGGCATGCCAGGGGCTCGCAGCACAGGCAAAGGCCAGACACCCATTCGCAGCAATTTCAACACAGCTCCCAGTCCCATCCTCACCTCTCCAGGCATCTTGGAAATGATCTTTGTGCACGGAGCCGGGTGCTCTGGTGACCTTTACAACGTGCCAGCTCGCCCTGGGCTCACGTGTGCAGCCCCAGCACTGCCGGCAGAGGCTTTCCACGCTTTCCAGCACCAAGCACCAAAGCGCAGCCGCCTTGCTCCACGCACAGGCTCGGTGGGCAGCAGGGCACAGCCCTCACTGCCTGACACTGCTCCCTGCACAGCCACATCAGACTCTCCTGAAAGAGCTGCTCCTGCACTTGATTCTCCCACGCTCCTCCGGGGGAGGAGGATTCTCCCTTCTCCAGAGGCCTCTACACAGCTCCAAGGAGAGCGAAATCCCTGAGGAGGTGCAAATCAGTGCATCTCGCTTCTATTTCACCCCTCGGAGTGACACGTCCCAGGGCTCAGCCTGCCTTCTCCACCAGGCATGGTGATGTCTTGGAAGGCATCCTTGGCCATTGTCTTCCCAGAGCTCTGGCAGACATGCTCCACCCCACACAGAAGGCTCTTTTTCATTCATCACACCTTTTATTGGTTGGTATTTGTCCGCATTATCTGCTCGGGTTGTTTGCTGGCTCACCAACAGAAGGGTCAAATTCACGCTGGTTTCTCTTTATAGTATGGCTACCAGAAAAAAAAAAAAAAAAAAATTGCTATCAACAGTAAAAGTGATTCTTTCTTGTTGCTGGTCTCAGTTAAACCGGTCAGGATCACATCCCAAGCTGAAGGTGTGTTTGGGGAGGCACAGAGCACAGCAGTGTTTGACTCAAAAATGCTTTGGCCTGGAGGCTGTCCTCACCCAAAACCAAACCCTTGATTGATGGGAAGCCACAGCAGGAGGTCTCCTCTGATGTTCCTACATGGAAACAAAGGGGTTTTACCTCCTGAAGAGAAAATACACAAAAATATCCATATATAGACAGAGACCTATAGATAAATCAATGCGTATTTATACCCACACATACTACTTTATATATAGATACAGACCTTAGGCTGACATGGCTGGACAAAAAAGGATTTTCTAAAGGAAAGAGGCTGCTTGCTTTCGCAGGGTGAAGTGTGCCCTGATGAAATGTGTGAGCAGTCACCATTTTCTCAACAGAAGATTCAAAGAAACTCTCTCCTCCTGTGAATCAGCAGCTCCTCCAAGGTCAACCTCACCAGTGCGAAGTTTACTGCTGACTTCAACAGGATCTGAAACCACTCTAAGTCTCTCTTTTAAAACCAGCTCATGCACCTGAGTCAAGTTCTGGCTGCTTTGTTCCTGGTTTTAATAAACGGGCATCCCAGACTCCTGGATGGACACCTCGGTTTTGATGGAAACTGGTTTTACTTTAGAAATCCTGGGCACTTTCAGGGCTAGGCAGCTGTTGGGAGCAATTCAGTCAGCATCTGCTCGTGGAAACCGTGGTTCTTACCAGACTGGGCTGGTTCTGCACCTGCCTGAGCCAAGGCCACACGCCGTGGCACCCCCAGGACGCTGCTGCATGGAGTGGCTGCTGTCCGTCAGGAGGAACCACGCGGAGCTGCTGCTCTCACAGTGACAAAGCAGGGGGGGCAATTCGACTTCTTTCCACGCCACAGAAACCCAGCCTGTTCAAGGGCACCATTCTTGGTGTTATAGCACTGTAGCTAACAGGAGAAGCAGGACAAAAAGCTAGGTAAGACAGGTGAGCACGCCAGGAATGTTTACCGTTCCTTTCTGATAACCACAGCGACGCATTTGTACCACTTTCACAGATACACATCCTCACTCCTCAGACTAGTTCTAGCTGATCTGTATAATGTATGCAGAAGGCTTGGTTCTCACCAAACAGAAATAGAAAGGAAGATTTGCTGTGAGAAAATCTATTTTTTTTTTTCCTGTGAATATTAATCATTTCAGCTTTGATAGTGAAGTGATACGAGTGAAAAAGCCAAGAATTGCTCCAGGGCTTCACACAGATGACTATTGTAGCAAAGACATTTGCTGGAGATAACGCTGCTTAGGCTCAGAATCATTATACAGTACACAGTTAACTCCAATCAACCTGCTTGCTCCCCAAGATTTAAACAGAATTAATGTGACATCCCAGCTGAAGCTGGAATTCAGCAACTCAGAAAATAAAAGTGACAAATTAAAGCAAGTTCCATATGTGTTTTAATCTTAAATGGCAAAAAGAAAACCATTATGCCAGATGATAGGAGAGCAATATGGTCCCAATACACTGTTCATCTCCTTAGCAGCTTTAAATAATGTTTGGTATGTTTTGCAGTAAGAAAAGCATGGGAATTGCTCTGAAAATTTCCATGGGTAAGAAAAAGGTCATCACCTTTTAGCCTGGAAAGTCAAGAGTAGATTTTGGAGAACACAATACACACCACCAGAATCTGCTGGTCATTTGATCATCGTGATGGATTTTCATAACATGACAAAAATCTTCACATTTCAAACCGACTGAAAAATCTTCAATTAAAGATCAAATGGATGAATGCCTTTCTTTTTTTTCCGGGAAATGCACGGACACAAGGGGAAACTTGTGTTTCACCACCAAAATTTTTCATCTCACCTTATTTATGCTACAATACTTCAGAGCTCCACGAAAGTCACAACCCTTAAAGGCAGGCCTCGGAGAAGAACGGTTTGCAGGATAAGGAGAACAAAAGAAATTTTGAAGAGGTGGGGACTGAGGCACACAGAGGCTGTGAGACACTGAAGTGCACCCAGAACTCCAGTGGCAGAGCTGCTTCCACGTACTCCAGTGCTACTCTCCACACCTCTGGTGGGCAGGTGACCACGGCTGCAGGAGGGAAAGATGAAAGGTCACGGAATTACCAGCAAGAGAATGTGCATTAGCCACCGGTACGTGGCTGAGCGAGGGAAGCAGGAGTGGATAATTGGAGATGGATGGTCAAATGTGCGCTAGCAGCTGACTCGTGCACCGAGCTGGAAGGGCTGGCTGCTGCTGGAATAAAAACAGCACTCCTTGTTACCTTAAACAAGCAGTGAAATAAAAAATTAAAAATAAATAAATGAAGCCCCTCTTATATAATCGATGCTAGACCTCCTCCCACCGTAAAAGGCAGCTCTGAGTAGCATTAAAAGGCAGAGTTTTTATTAAAACCAGTTGTGCCTATTTACTACTTCTATCCTTCCTTCTTCCCCACCATCATCAGTCTCACAGGTCATTCTCTCCCTCTCTTTTTGCCTCACTACATCTCCTCCTCCTGCTAATTTACTGTAACAGAAGCAGCAGCAGGATTTTCCTATTCATCAGCAAAGAGGTCTGAGATATGCACCTCTGGGAGCTGATGCATATTTACAATATCATCAGGAAAGCTCAGCCACCACGTTGGTTTGGACAGTGTGCGCTCTGACAGCCCCGCACCAATCAAACAGCAGGGCTTAAAGCTTCAAAACACGGGGATCTTCCAAGTTTTACCTGCTCTGCGGTTCCTAGGGAGGTTTTTAAGAAGGGTAGGAGAAATAATGCTGAACATGGAACATACTTTGGAAAGTTCTAATTATCAGAGTCTGTGCGTTACAAGGAATAAACGCTAACATACTGTAAGATGCAGCACAAAGAAGGATCACACAAAGGCACAATGAGACTGATAAGAAGGATCACAAAAAGAGAGAACAGTATCTTCTTACACATATATGAAACCATTCACTTTGAAAAAAAATTACAGCCTACAGGTAAAACTCCACTAGCTTATGCTAGTATGAAATTAATTTTGACCTAGTTTTTTTTTATTTTATTTTATTTTGCATTATAATACAAAATATGAAATTAAAAAGTCAAAACATAAAATTTTTATCCTTCCTTTTGAAGCACCGATACATTTCATTCTGACAACACGAGGACATTTTGATATTAGTCAGATGTTTTTTGATTTGTTCTTCTTCCACCAGCTCAAAATGAAACTGGATGAACCTATCAAGGCTTCAAGACGGATGGGAAAGGTAACGATGTTACGGCAAGTTCTCCAAAACACGGCGCAGGCGGGATGAAGGCAGGGAGTAACAGCAGAAACAGGAACATGCAGCCAGGGCACCGAAATCTGGTTTTCTAAGCTCTACAATTTAAAGAGTGACCTGGGCCTTGGTAGATATATCACACTGACTATGTTTATAGGTACTGCGTAGAATCAGAAATCAGAATCATATGAAAAATCAAACGAGGTTACAGGTAAGGAAGATTGTGCACAAAGTGTTGTTTTTTAGGTAGAAGAGCTTCGCAGCACCAGCCAGAGCTGTAATAAAGTTAGAGCAGCCCCGCAGTCGTGAAACTCCGTATTTGATGTGCATATGCAACCAAGAGATGTCAATCCCAGGCTGAACCTCCCACCACGAAGAACCAGGCTGAATTAGGCCAGCAGGATTAGGGCGAGAAATAACATCTCTGTGACAACAAACACCGAACAGGAGAATGAATGCGGAAAGTAATGAAGTGAAAAAGTTGTCATAAAAAAAAAAAAAGGAGGAGAAACAGAAATGACATTGAGGAAAAAAACGATTGTCCCAACATTAAACGGTAGCTGGTGTGCAGGGTGAATAGTATGGTTTCCTTCTTTCACAAGTGATAGTGCTTCTTTTGGTATTTTGGTACAGTAGGTTTATTTGATAAGTCCAGAGAGAATTTTGCGGGGGTTTAGTGCTATGGAAAAAGAACACATACTTTGGAGGTTAAAAAAAAAAGGCACTAAAACCAATCTTTGCACATAAAAATTCCACAGGGAAATAGGAACTTGGTGTCCGTAACATCAGGATCAAGCTCTTTGCCTGGTAACACTAAAATTACAAAACATAGAATATTTACAAAACATACACATATAGATATGTACATATATGTAAACAAACTGAACATCCTCCTGGGCTGGTCCACGTTCCCTTTACATCATCCTGCCCCAGTTTCAACTGCATGTTCATTTCACCTCAAGCAGGCCAAACAGTTCTTCTCAGGCAGGCCTTCTTTTGAAAGACAGCCCATTTTCACCCCCCAGATTGCATCCGTTCCCGGTGAGCCTTCCTTGTTCTGCGTGGAGATTCTTCTGCATCCCAGACAGTGGCTCGTAAAGCGCAGATGACAGGCAGTCCTTCTGGTGCAGGGCAGAAATTCGTGGCATCCCAGGTTTCCAGGCAGACTTCTCCCTTCTCCGCTCCGCTCGCTGCATCCGAGCCACGCAGCGAGACCCGTCTCCTTGGCACACTCAGAAGCATGACTTCCACCTCCAGCAATTAATGCTTAATGAAAAAAAAAAGTAGCCACAACAGCTCCGTACCAAGGCTTGAAACCATCTGTTCCTGCCTTGTTAGTGTGCGCTTTCCAGAGTGACCAATCCACTTCGTACCGACGGTGTGGCACGCGTCTGCGAAGGGAATATTTTACTGCACAGGCTCTGTGGTGCGGGGGGAAAGAGGCAAAGAAAGCCAAAATAAACACGGGCTCGATTGTTTTAAGATCCATCTCTTGCTGGAGCACACGTATATAAATCTCACCCAAGACACAGGAAGGTGGAGTTACACTGGAGATTGCCTTTGGCTTGTCTTGGGGATAGGCTGCTAGGAATAATTAAGATGCTTCGGTTTAGCTGCTTTTTAATGACCCACTCATGCACTCCAACCTTCACTTTCCCTAATATGGAGCCAAGCTCCAAGCATGCAGAGAGCAGCAGGCATAGGAGGGATTTGTTGACAATATATTTGGGAAAAAAAAAAAAAAAGGCACCGGCTCCGTTGTGTGTCAATACTCATCCGAATGTGCCCATTTGATATTTTACTGACAGAACTGAAAATATGTTTGAAATTCAAACTTGTCGAGATGGCTGGGATGCAGGGATTATTTTCCCCTGAGGGCAGATAAACAAGACGGATGGACTAAACTCCGAATCGCCTAATGATCAAAATGCAAGGTAAGCTGTCATAGAGAGGGCTCTTCTCATCCTTGCTGACAGCATGAATTCTGCTGAATTATTTCTAGTCTTCCTGATTAATGGGCCTGGTGACTAATTAGTTTGTGAATCTTGCTCGTAAGCAGCACTTTGATAGCTGCCACTTTGAGAGAAGGACCTCACTGATGTCAGCTGGAGATGTGCTCTCCAAAAAACCCACTCCTGGGTGATCCCACAGCAGGCAGTGGGAGCACGGGCACAGTTTGGCCCCAATGGTGGAGTCACAGTCCCGGCTGGGACCCCAGGTCCACACTACCCCACAGCACTTTGGAGAATACCTCATTTAAAGGAGAATGATTTTATTAGTCCCTCCCATTACTCCCAGCTGCTGCTTTCTTCCTTGCCTGGAGGAGCTAGAATCCGTTTACTCTGCCATTACACCAGGAGAACAATGTCTTACGCAACTTTCTAGATCCCACTTTCCCCTACAAATGCTCCCAGCTATGGAATGCTGGGGCCAGGGCCAGGCAGAGGACAGGCGGGCTTTGGATTTAGAGCTCTTCTGAGACACCAGTAGTGTGTTGGCATTTCATCTAAGCCATGGCAACATTGGGGAATTTTGTTTGCTGGGAAGGGTTTCAATCCCAAGATGCATCAATGCACTGAACACTAAAAAGAATTTGCTCTGCTACACCTAGAAAAATTGTTTTGTCTGAGTTGTTTGGCCTGATGAAGAAGGAGAGAGAATATAAATGACTGTAGTCACTTTCTGAGCTCTTCCTCTGCTCGAGGAGCACTAGGAGCACTTTCTCACTGTCCCACGGCATAATTCATTTCGAGTTGTGGCTGAGTTTGTGCACAGGCAAGAATTCCTTAGGGTGTCCCCTGTTACACCACACACCAGAAGAATGTGTTTACCCCAAACAAAAGGTGGGTATTACCTGGGGACAGTGTCAACAGTGACGTGCAGGCTCATCTCCAGCACCATGACTTTGAGATCCGAGATGTATTTCCACACAGATATGTTTCCTCACGGCATTTATTTCTGAAAAGATGTCCCAGGAGGCCATACCCTGAGGAGCCATGCATGGGCAGAGCAGAGGGAAGACAACTTAGTAATCCTATGCAATTATTTCTCTTTCTCTGATTAACACTAATTATGCTGAAATGAGTTACACAAAATGGAAAGTCCAAGCTTTGTGCGTTTTCTCACCCCTGTGGTCCAGGATGCACATTTTTAACTCACCTGTGAGCAAGCCCCATGTTTAGAGAGGTGTAAAACACCATTATGTTTCATCATTAAGTCTCAGACTTCCACTCCCACATAGCTGTCCCTCAGTCAGATACACAGATGGAAATCTGGGAGACGTTTCCATGCCATGGTGCTCCTTCTCCTCAGAAGGACCCAGCTGTTGGGAGCCACTGACCTGGCAGCTCCTGTGAGAAGATGGACACACAGAGTGAGGATGGAATCTTTCCTGACCTTTCATTCTGCAGTAGCACAGGCATCTGCAGGTTTGAACCTCTGATCTCAGTGCTGCACTCCAAAGGGCAAGCACAGAAAACCCCGCAGCTGACACACAATTTGTTCCCACTTCCTCTTCCTCTCAAATGGCAAAAACGCAGGACACGGAGGTGATCATTCAGTAAACAACTGGCAAAATCCCATCCCCGAAACAGCCTGTACCACTGCAATCTTCCATTCCCCTCACCCACAGAAATTAAAAACTGGGCACAAACATTCAGTCCAGAGTGCCCCAAAGCTCAAAAGTCTACACAGTAGCAACCCTGCCAGGTGTTGCTTGTGCTGGTTTTTGTCCTGTGAAGGCCCAGTGCAACTGAGGAGCTGTGACAGGCCTTGGTACCACATTTCCTGCAAATTAACTTCCTCTCTATGGTCTGTGAATCCTCCTGGCACACAAAGACTGTGGAAAGGAACCACCCCGAAGGGAGAGACAATCCGCTCCAGGCAGAGTCCAGACAACTCCAGGAAAGGGCAGCCTTTGCAAAAAGACCAGAGTCCATCTCCCAGTGTTGGCCAACACATCTGCACTTGCACACAAAGCAAAAAACTCACACCAATGGTGCTTTCCAGCGCTCAGGTCTGGATAGATAATTCTGCAAGAGGAGGCTCAGTGTAAGAAACTCTCCTCCAGCTCAAAGAATTAGAGACTGTTAGAGACATGCATTATTCAGCTCCATTCTGTTCTGATGACTTGTTCAGCTCAGCGGCTGTATTGCAAAAGGTAAACAGGTTTCTACCCATAATCTTGTTGTCTCTGAGCAGCAATCCATCTGTCTCTCATTTATAGTATCGTCTAGTGGTGTGTCTTCTTACCCAGGTAACACTCCCTTCAGATACTATTTTAATACCGCTGAAGACAGACGAAACCCCAGATTTGCCTAAGCAAATTTAAAAGAGCTATTTAAAGATAAAGATGCAGCAAAGCTGAAGCTAATACAGTAAAGATTTCTCAGGAGGGTTCCTAAACGGAGAAATTACTGAGAAAGAAAATAATTCACCAGAAAGCTCCACGAAATAAAATGAACTATAGTGGTTTCTAGTTAGGACAGTACAGTAAGGGATATATGCATATAGAGAAGTCTCGGCATTGTAAATTTCATTCCTAAGAGGCTTCCATCTCCTAGTGAAAGATTTAAGTTTGACTCTAGTCTTTGATAAAAATATCTAATGCTCAATTTAGAAACTTCTCAGGAGCCTGAAGCTCGTGCTGTTTCTCAGCCCACTGAGGACAGAGACGTCCATACCTCATGAGACGAAGATGGTGGGAAACAGTAAACAGGGCAATAAAAGCCAGGTTACATGTTTTGGGAAACCGTGTACCACGGGTCGGTTTTGCGTGCTGGGAACGGTGTTATGAAAATGGAGGTTATTTGCACTCTAAATAGATAATTACCCACGTCATTCAGACAGGGTCCCTTGCACAAAGAAATGGCTATTGTTGAGATGAACCAGTTTTTCGAGTCTGACAAACAGATCAGCTCCTGAGGGTATATGTATTGTCTTGTTAACTAACCTCTGACAAAGAGGACCCACAGTTATAAAAACACGCCGTTCCCACTGGCCATTTTGGATTAAAAGTGAAAAGGCAGAAGCAAAACCTGATTTCAGAAACACGAGGAGACTCCAGAGCCTGGAGAAGCAGGCATGTGAAAAGGATATTAAGGAAGAGGAAAGATCCTGGGCTGAATAAATAGGTCTGATCAAAGCCCAAATAACACTCAAGAGCAATGCCAGAAGTGAAGCAAGGTTAAGCGTATGCAGATGTTCCACTGTTCAGTCTCAATCTGTACATGACCTCTTGGACTATCTGACTCAGACAGTAAGTGTGTCTAAAAGGCTTTGGGATGCCTACTTGTTACAAGCCTGAAATAGTAAACAGTAAATCAAAACCTCATGCAAAGGCAGGGCCCTGGGAGAGAGCAGGCTTAAGTGGTGTGGGTGCTTCCAGATGTCAGCCCTGGTCCAAAGGCAGCTGTATCTGAGCAAGGAGGTGATTGATTGCCTGTATGAAGAAAGGAGAAGGGAAAGGATAGTGTCTACAAGCTGGTGAAAGCCAGCAGAACTCCACAAAGCAGAATGGCCCCAAGCGGGCTGCATCCAAAGGCAGCGGGACCATTCTGCAGCACGAGGTGGCCCCACAAGGGCCACCGGGCTGAGGCACCGCAGCCTGGCACGGGTGGGACACACTGCCCTCGGCAGCGCAGCGTTCCCAGCACAGCATCTCCCCAGGAGCAGGGACACAGCTTCCAGGGCATTCCCCCAGGAGCACAGCGTGCCCGCCCTCCCTGTTTTCACCACGGCTTCCCTCAGAGCCAAGGCCAGAGCTCAGACAGATCACAAGTGCTGATCACGTTATTTAATGTACTTCTGGAAGGTACCGAAGTGATAAGGGAACTACAAAAACCTGCCAAAACCAGAGCAGTTCAAACCCCTCTGGTGCTTCTTCATCCTGCCCTTCCTTCATCTGCATTGCCTCTGTCAAATGCAAGTTCTTAGATGCAGAGGATGTCAAATGGTCTCCATCTGTACAGCGCTTTGCACCGCAGAGTTAAATTTCAATCACAGCCTCCAGCCATATCAGTAAGGTAAGTATTTCACCTCAAGTGACAAATATTTGAAATATCAATTATTATTTCCACAGAAATCTCATTGGGGGGAGGTGGGGATACTTCAAAAGGACCATATGCACTCAGTTCTTCATCCTAATAACTCATTTACTGCCAACTTTCTTCACTTTAAAAATGTCAAAATGAACTGCAAAAAACCCCGAGCATTTAGATGGGTCTTGTAACCGGGGCCAGCTTGTGAGATAATACACGAACACAGAAACTGACCAAGACAACAAAAAAGGCAATATCAACTCATGCCAAACTTCAGCTGTCACAAAATCACTCAATTCTCAGAAGATGGGTACTCATCATTCCTTCAAAACATAGGTGCCTTCAAAAGACCTTGAGTATCTTTCAGCTAAGACCCCCTTCCACCAGGAGTTTCTCCTGAATGTGTTTTAGACCTCTCATTTTCAGGTCTTCTAGTGCACCAGCATAAAGGAGAAGACCTGAAGCATCATTCTATTAATATCAAAACTCAGGATTATTTGTGCTTACAGACAACTATTTTTGGAAAGCCTCATGCAACAGTCAGGACAAATCATTATTTGTAAGCTTTTATCTGCAGTTTGTTCTAAGTAAACCCCAAGGACAGACAGCTCTCAATATTTACCAACCAAAGAATTGTCTTGCTGTCAAAATTGGCAGAAACGTCCAGAAAGTGTAGCTGAGGACACAACCTCCGCTGGAATGGGGGCTGGGAATCATGCAGAGGTACATTTTACCTTTTAGGAAAAATTAGGAGGGTGAGGATCAGTGCACTGTGGAAATGCTTGTGGAAGGAGCAGAGCAGAATCTCCCCCAAGAGGAGACTCCACCACTGGGAGTCATTACAGGAAGGTCTTTCCAAAAGCTACACCCTCTATCAGACATTTCTTAATCAAATCCAAGTCTAAATTCAGTACTGCCTGACCAACCTGATGAAAGAGTGCAAACTAAATAACAGTACAGCATTCAAGAGGCTATAAGAGCAAGGCTTCAGTTTTTCTAGACTTCAGAAATATGAGAACTAGGGGGAAAAAAAAATAACAAAATTCTTTCTTTGAACTGTCTTAATCCAAAACACATTGGTGTTCTATGAAGGCTCCACAAAAAAAAAAAAAAAAAAACAAAGAAACTAACGCAGCTGTAAGTCAAGCCAAATGCAGCAAGAGAAGCCACTGAGATGGGTATCAAGGTCTGCCTATCCAAAAGGAAACCTTAGTCTCCAGCTCTGCCCAGCTAACACCTCTCATCAGGAGGAAAAAAAAAAAAAATTATGTTTTTCTTTATCTTAGAAAGAATTATGATCCCAAATTGTAATGATATAAACCTCGCTGTCATTCCATGTAGTTAGAAGTGGGCTTGTACAATTCAGCTGTGATCATATCCCCTTCCAAGTGCCTATTGAAGAAAAAAAAATACACAGAAGATTGCTCTACACACAGGAAGACAAGAGAGAAAGTAAAACAATCATTTGTGTGTATAAAATACAGTACATAACATTTATATATAAACAGTATTTATGTATCTGTGAGTTAGTAAGCATCATGGCTTAAAGAGAACATTTAAAATATCTAAATGCAAATAGTCTAAACAGGAGAAAGCCAAGGTTTTCCTCATGTCTTGTTCTTAAATAAAGCACTTCAGAACATCATTGAGGTAAAATTTCTTCTCTCACAAAGGCTGTATATTAAATTCCTCACTGGCAAAGGCATTTTTACGGAAGGCTAATGCTTCCTGTAACATTTATTCTGCATAGTGTGGCTTCTCAAATAATTTTGTGGGCTCTTTTTTTTTTTTTTTTTTTTTTTTCCAGCACTGTTATAAATCTTTATCTTCATGGTCACAGCTTTACAAAACCCATGACTTCTGCTGACACAAAGGCAGCCGTTACTTCTCAGTCCCAGCACACAGGTTAACTAAACACAAACCCAAAATTAAAATAGCACAGAGAGTGGACGTAAAATCCAGAGCGCAAAGAGACATGGAGCTGGGATTGTCATGTGCAGTGCCACATGAACTGACACCGCTCCCCATTGTGCCAGTTAAATCCAGAATAACTGCCCATCAGCCTGGCACCCGCTTTCCTCTTGCATTCCACAGAACAGGTATTTGCTCACCTGCAGCGTGAGAGGGGGACACGGGCACAAAACAAATCCTGGGGGCTGGGACTCTCCAGCCACAGCAGAGCACTCCAGCCCGGAGCCACCGGGCACAGACCTGGGGAGAGGCTGTGCCTCCAAGTTCCTAGCCAGAAAACAGGTGTGCAAATGGCATCACAACATCAATTGCAGTAATTGGGGATTCGGTCGCTGTGTAAAATGAGTGCAGCTGGCATGCTGAGGTGTCAGACAGGGCTGTAGCAGAACAGCAACTACGAGCAGAGTGTAAAATAGAGCAAGAAATGCACACGCAGCTTCATCTCGTGCTCTCCCAGGCTGTTCTTTGAAGTTGGGCAGGTTTTTTTAAGCACGCTGCCGTTTCAGCAGGCAGAACTAGCAACACCGGTCAGGTGTGTGGCATCGGACAGGACCGACACAGTTATCGCAGGACCTGCACACCCTGGCCAACTCCACATAACAACCCTGTGGCACAGGCACATGTGCAGTGGGAGGGGATGGAGGAACCAGGCCACAGAGGCAATTTTTTTCTCATGTGAGTGGAAGAGCATTGCAGAAACCAGCTCTGCATGTTTTCAGAGGGTGGGGGGGGAAAGCACAATACCAGCTAAGCAAAGAAAACTCTTTGTGGTTTAAAGTTGACCTTGCTTTTTTCCCCATTTTTTCACTCTAGCATCAGTAGGGTGACCTTTTCAGTGTCCCCTCCTCCATTAGGTCATCTCTGTGTACATCCTAGTGCCAGTTCCACTAACAAGAGGCTTCACATCTAGGACACCCTCCCTTCCTGAATCCAGGCGATGGATTCCACGCCTAAACACACTGTGCCATCACCATGAAATGTTTCCAGAGGCAAGACAAGGGGCACGTTGTGGTAAAGGGGCTACACACAAGACAGAGTAGCAACAGGGTCCGTCACTCATCAAAGATTCAACAGAACGCTAAAACTACAAGCTTGAATTTAAGGATGCTACGCCTCAAACATGCTGGTCTAAATATTAGCACGAGCACGTTTTTAAAAGCATGGTTTAGACAAAACGCTTGCATGTAAATATACAACACCCTGGAGAAAAGGGCCAACAGGGACCCCACACAACCGGGGCAGGACCAGCAGGCTCTCACTGAGCCTGTTTTCAAGACCCTGATGAGAGAGATGCCGATAAACTGACAGGGACAAGGGGATGTCACCAAGAGAGCCTGTGAGGACAGGCTGCGGGGCAGGGCTGCTCAGCATGGAGCTGAGGTGGCTTTGGAACACCAGGCAGCCTCCTGGGAAAGCATCAGTGAGATGGGGACAGGCTTTGCCCAGCAGAGCCCCACGGGACGGCAAGAGGCATTGGACCCTGCAGGAACCAGAGAGGTTCAGGCTGGAGATGAGGACACGCTTTCCCTGAGGATGGAGCAGGTTGCCCAGAGAGGCTGCACTGCCGCCACCCTGGGGAGGTTTCCAAGACCCAAAAACTGTGATCACCATGCTCTGATCTCACAGCTGAGCCTGCTTTCAGCAGGAGCCTGACAAGAGACCTCTGGAGCTACCTGAGTGGTCCTATCCGACACTATAGATGCCAACACAAACACAAAGGTAAATGCAGCTTGTGAGGGCTGCAGATGCACGCACAAAAAGCTGTGCGCATGGGTGCGTGTGCAGCACTTCTCCAGCGACCACAGGGGAAGTCACTCTGCAGATTTTGGGGTTCAGTTGCTCATTTCTGCAGGCGCTGCTTATTTCTTGGTTTTGGAACAGATTTGGTATAAAAAAATCATCTTCCCTGCATCTATCTCAGATACCTGTGCCATGCTCTTCCTGCACAGAGTTATGTGAGAGTTTGGGAGTGCGGGAAGGAGGACAGGCTGAGGAAGTGGGGAGAGCACAGGAAGGTGAGTGATTGCCTGTGGGTGTGATTGACCACCAAGGCACTCATATGAGATTTGCTGGGCTCTCAAATATAGCTAGGATGTTCATGTACAGCATGCACAGCTACCATTATCCTTTCAGGAGCACAAGCAAAGGAAAACGCAGGTGATTTTGACACATGAGTTCCAATATCAGAGCAGAGCCTCAGATCGTTAGGGAAGAAGTTATAATTTCTGTTTAAATTTCTTTCCAATTAATGCCCATTATCAGTAAAGGCAAATACAAAACAAAAGAGCAAACTCAACAAAACCGAAATTGTTTCTCCATTACACTCATGCTGTGCTACAGAAGTCTTGATTCAGGGCAGAATTAGCCCCTCTCTGTCTAATAGCTGTTGTGAAAGTGGAATCATTGCACCCTACATGGAATTGGAATTGATGACAAACCTCGCAGTCACTTGTATTGCTTATTTTTCCTGCTGTAGGAGATTTCTGAATAGCTTCACCACAGTGCAGGTTAGAGGGTGACTCACTGGGCCAATGGCCAAGGAAGAAAATGTTGCTTCTCAACAGGTTACATTCCTAAAATTCACCAATTTCAAGCAGTTTTTCTCTCATGTTTTAAAAAATTGGACTCCTGCTCCAAGGAACTGAAGAACAAAACAAAGGGTCTTCTCTATCAATCTGTAAAAATCACCACTGGCAGAAGATTTTTCACATCTTGCTTAATCCTGAGTTGTTTTTTTTTTTTTAAATCAAGAAATCATTCTGGGAAGAGCCTGGTTATGACCCAGTTTCTACAAACAGTACAGCAGCCTGGGCTGATCTGGGTTAAATGCCAAGAGGGCCATTGTTTTAAAAGTAAAATGACACAGAGCCAGCCCTGAGTCATGTCGTGCAGAGCACCCAGAGAAGCTGCACAAACAAGTTAATAGCGGGGCAAACAGGTGGCGGGCAAAAGGTGTTGTGATCTGCCTCCTTCAGCAGCACCAAAGACCTGAAGGTAAAGGAGGAGGGGGCACCTACCAGGGTTGCTACAAAGTCGACTTTACTGCTGCTGCCTTTATGACAACAATATAAAGTAACTCCCACAACACAGTGAAGATAAGCTCTTTAAAGAAAATATAAAAGCATTAGCTTGGCAATTCATCCGAACCTCATCATGCATCGTAGACATTTTTGAAGTTTAACAAAGAAAAGCACATCATTAAAGAATACTGCTCTATCACCATTCTTATGCAAATCCTTTCAGATAGTTGGGTGGAAAATTCCATCTAACACGCAGTGAGAAATAAATGTTGCAGGGTGGAAATTTCAGCTATACTGAGTGCATCTATCACTTGTATAATCCAAACTACTGTATGTGCCCTGACTACAGAATTAGTATTGATCCATTCACCATGTAAACATCAAGTACTTTCTATTATTACTTGAAATAGCATGCTATCACAATTTCTATTTCCTCCCTCTATCTTAAATAGAAGTATTGCACATTAGCTCTTCCCTTCATGTACTTTTTCGCGCAGCTATCTAACTACAGTGTTCAAGGCTGTGCTGGGTTTCCTGCAGTATTACCATCAAAGTACTTTATTTTCAAGCCATCTCTGATGGAAGGCAATACAACTCCCATTTACACTGAAACCTGTTACTGGGGCTTCTCTTGGTGAAACACACAGAGCCCTTTGTTTTAGGATCTCCGTTGTGGCTACCATCGTGAATGACATCATCAAGCAGCTTTCCCAAATGTTGCTCACACACCTCTCATAAGGATCACAAAGGTAAGAGTGGACTGCCAGAATCTGAACAGCTATTTCATCTGAGCACATGCAAGTGAGGGGGGGAAAAGAAAATTGTGATTTCCGTCTCATTTGTCTCAACAACAAAAAAAAAAGTTGCTGTGGTTTAAATGCAGCTTTGAAAAGTGCTGGGAGATGCTTAGGAGTGTAACGTGTTTCACCTGTTAGAACCTCGCTTTGTCTCTGAGAACGGTGAAAAACCTAAAATGGAAAATATAAGGGCTTGTCTCCAGGAAAGCTCTAAAATTTTACACTGGAGGGTTGGTCCTAAGACTTCAGCAAGACACTTCAGATGCCAAGTGCTGAAGTGCCAAAGCTCTGACTCAGAGGCCGCTCTGACTCAGGGCAGGAGGGCAGGGAGGGACAGCAGCCACCCTCTGACCCTTACAAAAGCAGATCCTAGGGAGGGAAGGAAACGAGAGTGGGGCATTTTGTGCACCAAGGGCTAGAGGTGAGCTCAGCTTGTGATGGCCTCTGCTTGGGAAGGAGCCTAGCTGTGGTATCCTCTCAGTGAGGAGCCCTCTGCACTCACCAGAAAGGAAAGAGGTCTCTGCTCAGGATGGCTGGTGAATCCTCTCTGGCCTCCCTCAGCTCCCCAGGTGCCCTTATACAAACAGGAACAAGGTTCTGGAACTTGGTGGCCAGGCAAATGACACCCAGGATCTCCATTCAGGTTGGAGGAAACACCTGAGGCGAGCCAGCCTGGTCATCCTACCCCTGAACCACCACCATGCCAGTCAAGGAAAAAAGAAGGCTGGCTGTGTCAGTGCCCCCCCTCTGAGAGGAACAGGAGGCCCAAAATGCTGGCCAGACCCATGCCAGCACACCAGGAAGCAGGTAAGGGAAGCTCCTAGAAAACTCTCTAAGTCTGTAGTCCTCTGGTTATTATCAGCATCTGGTTCTCCATGTGGGCAGCGATGCAGTCCCAGCAGGAAGCCCGAGGGCAATCAGGGGTACAAGTGGTTGTTCTCCTCTATCCTGCAGGGAATCACAGGGGTGGAAACAGGACAATCCTACAGGTGAATACCTGGCTCCAAGCCTGGTGTCGCTGGCAGCATTTTGGTGGGTTTTGAGCACGGATCTGTTTACTTGACACTCACTGCTGACAGAGAACACCTGTCTCAAGCGGTGTTGAGGCCGCCACCCTTGTTCTCGCAGGGAAATTGTGCTTCTCTGCTCTCTGCCTGCCACCTGTGGTGACAGCACAACCCCACAAAGCCTCCACATGAGGTGAGCTTCTCACCCACCACACAGCCATGCCGTGGGCAACCAAAATATGCTCACTCTTTTGCCTCCGTAAATGCAAAAATATAATAATCTAATAAAGCACACAAACTGTAAAGCCCTGAGAAGGCATTGAGAATGGCAGCACTCTTTTATTTCCAGAACAACAGTGCAATTTCCAGGCCTTCCCCTCACAAGCCAGCCCACTGAAGCCTCCAGCCCCAGAGGTCACGACAGCGCTTCTTCACTGCACTCAGTGCAGGTTACCTGACACCACAGCACACCAGAGTGTCAGCTGCAATGAAAATTCCAGGATCTCCGAGCCCAGAAAACATCTGGGCAATCTCAAACCATGGAGGAGGGATGGCAGACAGCAAAGAGTAGGCAGGACCGAGGAGGAGGAGGACTCCTCACCGTCTGTAGGTGTTCATGCACCTCCCAGGCTCATTTCCCTCGGCAGACCTGCAGCCCCTCGCTCAGAGACCCACGTGGAAAACAAAGGGGACAGATGGTAAATGAGAGTGGTTCAGAGTGGAGAGATAATGATTTACACCAGCAGATAAACTGACCACTGGGTGTTGGAGTGCTGGGAGGCAGCTCCACCACCCTGCCACCTCCATCCCACCAATAAAAGAAGGCAATAAGAAAGCCCTGTTTCTGGGGAAAGTATGCCAACTTCAGTGCAGGGCAGGTTTCTCACTGTTCATAAAACATCATGCAGGTCTGAGGTCCCAAGCAACTGCTGACAGACATCTGCTGAGTGTGATTCTTTTGATGTGACTCCAGGAAGAGAGAAGTTTCTCTCCTCAGAAAACCAAATAAACCAGGTGTCTGGGATGCATCAGGGATTATCTGACAAAAACCTAAACAGGAAGACAGAAGGCTGCCTCCAGGTTCTGTCACACAGAGAAGTGTTCAGGACTCCACAGAAGCGTTCTTCTTCAGCTCCCACAGTCTCCAATAGTGTCTCAAACCCAACACAAACAAGAGGTCCTCCAGCAGTTTCTCCAGGCCCTGTCTGAGCTCTCCTCCTCTTGGGAATTTCAATGTAAGCACAAATGTGTGTCTTGTCATCCAGACTGAGCTGTGGGGCTGCTACGGCAAACAGTGACCAAAGTCAGTAGAAAGAAGTCGTTGACAGACCCTGAAAACAAAACTGACAACCCAGCAGTAGCACGCAGGGAGTGGGGTAGCTCAACCACTCTAAAAAAGAGGGTGGGATTGTCATATGCTTTGAAATTCATTGGTAACTGGGCAAATCACTCCGCTTGAGCCGCCTGGAAATCTTTGGGAAGGTGATCACAAATGACTGTGTCATTTGTACATCATGGAAGGAGCTGGAAATGAAGGGAGGAGAAACAGAAGTGTAAGCGAGATGCGGGAGGTAAATAAATGCGTCATGAACTCGGTCAGATATGAATGGAGCTGCTTTTCACTGTCATTGGCATCAGGGATATACTGTAGCAAGCCAGGATACCATTACCAGCTTGATAACTCATTTATCTCTCTCTCATATCTTCCAGGCTCCTGTAATTATCACCCCAAGATGTTCTTGAGTATCACCGCTGTGCCCTTTGCCCAATCCACTCTTTGCCAGACCATCAGAGTCCTCAGTTTCTGAAGACACGTTTCAGTCACCACAAACTTAAGTAGAAGACACCTCTGGACCATTCCTTGAAATTAGGTTTGTCTGTTTACTTATTTAAAGCAGTGTTATAAAACACAGAAGTGCTCTTTTTTTTTTTTTTAATTAAGCAATGCAAAAAAGAAAAAAACGGGAATCTGTGCTATCAGAATGACTCAGTAAGTCTTGCTGTTATTCTCATACAACTGCTAATTATAAGGTCATAAAACCATTTTCCTCCTACTTAGCCTAAAATAGTCAAGCCTTACACATAACCAGGTACATAAGAGGCAAGCAATGCTTTATCACTTACTTGGCAGCCCATCACCATCGGTATCTGTGGCAGGAACCCAGAATACTCCTGAAAAAGGTTAGGAGAGGAGCACTCGCTCACATGCCAACACTGTGTTTCCTAACATTATGGCTAGAGCCTCTCAAGAGTAAAAGCTTCTCCCTGGGACACTTAGGAATGTGGTCTATGGCACTAAATGTACGTTTTCTTAAAAAAAATATAGAAGCCCAGCAGCCAGTTTGTCACCATTACAGCCACACCCTCTAGCCATCAGTGCAGTCTCAGGAGCAGCAGGGAAATTCACTCGTGCATCAGATGAGCCATTCTGGCAGGAAACCAGGGGTTTGGGCTGTGTCTCTTCTATCTTCCATGCTACTGTTCGACCAGAACATGTCACCCAAGCCGGTGACCTTCACCAGCACACCCAACCACATGCAAGGTGGGCACACACCCACTGCTCATGGCCAAAGGGCTTTTTGCATTCCCTACATAGGTCCCTCAGATGAGTGCACTGGCCACAGCCCTGCTGAATGAAAGGATCTGAACTGCAGCAAAGCAACATCCCACTCCAGCTACTGTGCTGACTTCGAAAGAGTGCCTTCTGCTTGCTCACTTCAAAGCAACCACAAGCATTTCTTCTTGGGTAGAGGATTTTCAAAGTGCTTGAGTCCACGGCCAGCTCTCCAGAGAGAAGGAGAGATTGCAACAACCTCCTGCATTCGCAGGCTTCCAGAGAGGTGCCTTGAGGGTGTTCCTCCTTCAGCATGCAACTTCCTTAGGGTGCCCATTCCTTGTTAAAGGCTGGAACCAAGCAGTCTGGCTGTAGGCCCTGGATCAGATCAGTCAGACACACAGAAGCTCACAATTCTGCCACCCAGTTTAAAGCAGCCCTCATGTTCTCTGTTGGTTTCCGCCCCGGTGCAAATCCCTGCTCAGATCCTGCTTCATCTGGTGCTCAGGTGCAGAGTGCAGGGTGCTGATAGGAAACAGTCACTTCTCTCTTTGGCTTTAATTGTGTTGGCACCCTCAGCTGTGCTCACCCCTCCCTTCTTCTGCCAGTTTCATGTACAGATCCCTGCATCTGAGCTCCACAGATGTGAACTCCAGATGCACAGCCATCCCACTGGCAAAATGCAGTTCAGCCCCACCAACCACCCCGCCCTTCTTGAGCACTACTGCAGTGTCAATTAGAGAGAATTTTCTGTGGGGGTAGTTTCTGTCATGCAGGCGTTTTGTGCATGTGTATCTACACAAAGGCTTCCCACAGGGAAAACTCCAGGAGATTTTTCAGGATATGGAGCCTACATCTGCTCTAAAAACCAGGAGGAAGCGTAGAGGCAGTGAGTAAGGGAGCTCCTTCCCCTATGGCAGGACTAAGGCATGTACACAGGTCAGTTTGTTTGGAATAAGTCAGAGCGAATCTGCAAAACTTAAATAGCCCAAGCTCTGGAGCCGTAGTAACACACCTCAGTAAAGAACTGGATTCCAAGCCCTCAAAGGTATTCAGATGCCTGACTTCCTTTGGTTTCAGCACCGTTGATTATCTGGGCCTGACCTACAAAACTTCAACTGCAAAAGCAAAGCCACACTCACGACTGTTTTCTCCATGGAATTCATAAAGTCTCCAGAAACAGCCTGCATAGAAGCATGGCAGTAGATAGTCTTTAAGAACCCTACAAGAAACTACAAGGGGAGGCTACCTGAGAAACATCCTTTTTTCCTTTCTGTATAGCAGAAACACAAGGTTTTTTTTCATTGCTGCCTATGCTATAGTCTAAATGAATCCCACATAGACAGTTAGTTGGATCCTATGAAACAAGAAGGCTACACTTGGCACCTACTGTGTTACAGACTGTGCCTGTGAAATTGAATTTACAAGGAAAAAGACCAGAGAGAATGGCAAAAAACAAGGAGCTGTTGAAAATTATGTATTTGCCTGAACTATACTACTAATTTGTCATTAAGGATAAGTAAAGGCTGCCATGCACTTAGCAGTGAAGATCTCCTTCCATAAGTCTTCAGCGTGGGACCTTAGCTATTTACAAAATCAGCTTCTTGGGAGAATGACTCCATCCTACATTGCTAATGTACCAGAAACTGAACCCAGCTGACTTGCAAGTACTACTGTTGTGTACGTTTTTATTATATTTTCACAATGCCAGTGAAAAGGTTGCCCTGTGGGTGACAGGTGGCATTACCCATGTAATTTCCCTCTGCAGAACTGAAACCCAGCCACATTGCTAATTCACAGATTTAAGAACACCACATCCCTAAGCAA
Source organism: Dasyornis broadbenti (assembly GCA_013397935.1). Taxonomy (NCBI): domain Eukaryota; kingdom Metazoa; phylum Chordata; class Aves; order Passeriformes; family Dasyornithidae; genus Dasyornis; species Dasyornis broadbenti. Next base: position 275,031 of record VZRN01004840.1, read on the forward strand.
AGGAAGTACAAAGACTGCCGGACATCTGCCTGATGTTTGGGCTTGTCTGGTGAGAGCAGCGGAGAAATCTCAGAAGGCCAAAGCTGTTCACTTGGTCATCTGTTAGCAGGGGATGAGCTTTGTGCAACCCAGCAGAACCCCTCTCCAGGACATGCACAGAGTGTGCACATGTGTGTAATGGACATGGAAAAAATGATGGTGTTTGTGCGAGTCATGTCTTCCCAGTTTCCAAACTTGCTCATGCAAACCAGCCAAAAGTCAGAAAGAGGATTTCAAAAAGTGCAGCATTAAAATATAGGATCATAAAATCATAAAATATTCTGAGTTTGAAGGGACCCACAAGGACCACTGAGTCCAACTCCTGCCCCTGCACAGGACAGCCCCAGAATCACACCATGTGCCTGAGAGTGGTGTCCAAACACCGTTTCAATTCTGGCAGGCTTGGGACTGTAACCACTTCCCTGGGGAGCCTGTTCCAGTGCCCAACCACCCTGCGGGGGAAGAACATTTCCTAATATCCAACCCAAACCATCCCTGACACACAAGATCAGGCCATTCCCTGGGTCCTGTCCCTGGTGACCAGAGGGCAGAGATCAGTGCCTGCCCCTCCTCTTCCCCTCACGAGGAAGCTATAACTGCAGTGAGGTCTCCCCTCAGTCTCCTCTTCTCCAGGCTGAAGAGACCAATCGCCCTCAGCCACCCCTCATGCAGCTTCACCTCCAGGTTCTTCATCATCCCCATGGCCTCCTTTGCACACTCTCTAACAATTTAATGTCTGTTTTACATTGTGGTGCCCAGAACTGCACACAATGTTCCAGCTGAGGCCGCCCCAGCCCAG
>VZRN01004840.1:282942-311897 GCA_013397935.1 Dasyornis broadbenti
TTTTTTTTTTTTTTTCCCAAAGTGAGAGGAGGATTTTAAAACAAAACCTCTAACTTGAAAAAAAATAGTTCAGGAAAATTTGTGCAACATAATGCAGGCTTAAATATTTTTCTCCTTTTAACCTTTTTTATTATAAAAAAAAGTCTAAAAAGAATCAAGATTTCAGATACAATTTCTGAGCAACCTTGTACTTAGACTGAGATTTTGTGACTGGACTTTGCCTCCAAACAGCTCCAAGACAAAGTACCACCCTGCTTTTAGGAAAGATGTTTTAACATCCCAGCCCAGACTGTGGAATTGAAAATTACAAGGAGCAGGAGGAATGGGTAGTGTTAAAAATTGTAAGACCAATGCATTTCAAATTAAGTCTGGTAGAATATGAAACAGTGAAGGTGAAATACCATTTGCAATAGAAAAGCAGAAGGAAATGAGAGAAAACCTGAATAAGCAATGAAATAATCACATCTGACACACAGCTGTATGCTGTTGAGGGTGAAATAATTCAAAGGATCATAGTTGAGCAGTAATGATGTAAGGTCCACTTCTGCTGAAGTCAGTGAAGACATTGCTGCTGACTTTACCAAGATAAGGATTATGCAGCTCACAGTTTGAAGGCCAAGTGCCAGACATCTTTAAACTGATAACCTCAGAAAAAGATCCCTTGTCCATTTAAATCATCTTGAATTCAAGGGCTTTGGATTAATTTTGCCAGCCTGCTCCAGCTGGGATGCAGTCATCAGTGGATAAAATGACCACGGGAAAGTGTGTTGTAGGGAAAGAAATTCATGATGGAACGCAGTTTTAATTGTACTTAGTTGAATATTTCTTACTGATGCTGAGTATTATTTTCTCTTACTGCAACTACTGTTATGAACAATGAGGAAAAAGAGCACTTGATCGGGTCATAGAGGCTGCTGAATTTCATATCAAAAAGAGCTCCAAGAGGGGCTCTGGACTCCAGATGAGCACTGTGTGAGAGAGAATCCTTTGTGTCCACTGAAGATCTAATCCTGAAGTTAATCAGTTACCCTTTGCAGCTGTGTACCTTAAGCACAGCACACTTCTCCCCACAGCTTTGCCATCAGCCTGTCCTTTCCATCACGAGAAAACTCAGGCTTCCCCTGAACAAAATATTTGACCTTCAGGTCCTAAAATCCATTCCTCTCCCAGTTTCTTGTCATACATTTCCCACCATTCATAAGCTATTAATAGAGGTAGATGGAGAGGAAAATAGGGACACACATTCCCCTGAAACCTTTTTGGCCAGAAGAACTTTGCTGCAGGAAGCAATGGAAGCATGATAACTATTTTGCTTTTAAAAACATTTGAGTTGCTCCACCTAAGCAAGGCCAGCTGATGTGTAAGGCAGTCAGCTATTTTAGTACTGTCGTGGAATTGGCCAAGGACTTGCTGAAATACTAATTCCTTTTGACAGGAGCCCTGTAAGTTAACTCCAGACAATTACCTCTGGAGCTTCCCAAAAGACAGACTTCAACCATGGCAAATTTTATTCACATCCAGGAAGGCACAGAGAAGGTGACTGTTTGTTGTATAATATTTCCAGTTTCAGGGATGCACAAGGGTTACTGGAGACAGGCAATTTTCAGAGCCGGCTACTCATTGTCAGGAGGAGACTTGAGCTGAAAATGTGCTGTGGGGGATTGTTCCAAAGACTCAATGCTCCTCCTGTAAAACGTCTCTCTGATCTCTGGCCATGCTGCAAAGAGTTCTGATAGTGCGGATTTCTATCCTACACCCAATTTCAGTGAAAGAAACAGAAGTTTTCCATGCATATATGGCTGGAGAGAGGTTGACCGTATTTCAATTAGCAAAGCTGCTGTGTGGAAGATAAATTGTAATTTGCAGGAAACTTAACTTATATGTAATTTACAGGTAATTTAAATTACGTGAGTCTCAGTTCTAATACAAATGTCTTCTTTGAAAGCAAGAGTTAAACAAATGTGCAGATCAACTGCTAGATCTGTATTACTGTTGATGGTTTTCAACTTAACTATTTTGTACTTATGTAACAACTTAAATGCAGGAGTGAAATGCAAGGCTTTTGTTCTTTAAAAAAAAAGACCTGCATGATGTTTGGTCATCATATTTTCCTAGCTTTGGAAAAGAAAAGAATAATCTCTCAGCTTTTGGACTGGGTCATCAGCCACTTGGACTAGCACAGATCCTTCAAAGCAAATACTGTTTCTTTGTATTGGAAAACGAATAAAAAATTACTTGGTAGCTTTACCAAAAGAAATAATAAATCCTAATGTGTGTTAATAGATCCCATGGCCGTTTCAGACAGGTCAAAAAGCACCTTTTGGTTGCATATAAGTGAGCCTGAACATAACCCATTTGCTTTTCAAACCAGGGCAGTACGTGTGTATGAAAAAAGCGTATCCATACAATGAGACAGCTGGTTAAGTTGCTCTGGTTTTCTGTACGGTTTCGTGTCAAACCCTTGCTCGCTGAACGGGTGGACATGTGAGCTGTCACTGCCATCCCTGCCGCGCTGCCTGGACTTCCTGTGTCCCGAATTCCGCGGGATTCCGTGCGGGATGCCAGGACAGCTTTCACCACCAGATGTCCCCCGGGCCGTGCCGAAGCGCGGGGTGTGGCAGGTGAGAGGTGAGCACCTGGGCAGCTGCAAACCCCAGCGCATGACACGCGGACATTTCGATGGACGAGGGCTGCTGAACATAAAAGTTACTAGGGCAGAACCTGCTGGGATGCACCTCACGCCCTACACTAAACCTGGAATACTTGTCAAGGTTTAGAGTGAGGCTTCCCTTGCTCTGTGAGCAGCCATCACCACTTGTTTGCAACACCCTCCGGAACTGCTTTGTGGACAGTCGAGTTAAAAAGCTAAACCAAGCCCTCTGCTGCCGGGGCTGGCAGGGATACCTTGATGCTGCTCAGAGTAAATTGGTTTATCAGGGCCACTACCCAATACGCCAAGGCTGGAAATGACTGGACCAACATCTGTATTTTCAGAGCCCTGGGAACACCCTAGGAAGACCTCAGATGGCAGCGGAAAACAGTAATAAGGCAGAACAGGTGAGAATCTAAAACAAGTCCAAAATAGCAAGCTTTTTCTACTATATTTTCAAATATGAAAGTTAAAAGACATCATCCAAGGCTGTGTGTGCAGAGAGCACAGGGAGCAGAACTCACAAGGAGAAACACCGTGCTCGGACAAGGAATCATGAGTCTTCTTCTCCTTAAGGCATCAGGATACTGGGACTACAAGAACTGCAGAGACAAGAATGGAGATTGCCCACCTAAATGAAGAAAGCAGCTTAGTGCTGTTCTCCACCACCCCAAGCCCAGCATCTCCCCTCACAGGCCTTAGACAGTTCATGTGAACAACCTGTTGTGCTTCTCAGCAAAATCTACACCTTGGCATTCATAATTTAAGCTTCTCAGGAATGCTGGGAATGCTCCACTGTGGAGGTGAGCATTGCAAGACAAGTGTTGGTCACTGCACGTGGACTATTTCTCCATGGATAACACTTCCCACGCTGTGGTCCACACTGTCCTAATTATGGATTACAAGAGCTGGTTTGCTGATGTAATGCCTTCCACGCTGGGTAATTCACTCACTCTTGTGTCTCTTTTAATCAGTCTTGACCACAGCACAGTAAACCCTTATGCTCCTACTCTACACAGTGATCTTTAGGTTCACATCTGCCTCAGCAGACATCAAGATGACCCCTCCCTTCTTAAATCGTGTGTGTGAATCCCTTTGAACCTTTCTTTCATATTTTGCAGGATGACACTGTTGCCTGCCACCCAACAGTTCTACCTTGTTAGACCTACCAGGATTGAATGTCGCACAGGCAAAGTGATTTAATTCTCTTTGAAATAATTACAACGTTGTTACTTTGTAATGCGAATGTCAGAGGAGATAAGGGAAAATAACCATGGGAAGGTGGAAAGAACAATTTAATTCAGAAGGCAATTGAATATCTACTAGTCATAATATGGACTAAGGGCTTGCCATGACTCAACGAGTGATAGCTCATCAGCTCAAACACATTTAACTTGGAAGGTGCACACAAAAACCAGAGGAGGTTAGTTTAATCTATTTTTTTGGTTAAAGACTATTTTGGATAATGACAGTGAGCAGAGAGAAAGGGTAAAATGAGAGCAGTTGTATATGTTGATGGATGTAGCATGTCTTTATTATGAACAGAGAAAATACTAAGAATGCACATCCCTTACAAAGAGGAAGACTTTCTAAAGGAGGTTAGGCATTTGGCTTTGGTCCATGCCACTGGGAACCGTGGATGTCATTTCCCACTTGGAATGCTTCTTCTCTCTCCAAACCCTGTGAGTATCAAGATGTTCACAACACAGTGTAGCCAGGAATTACTATGGCAAGCACACCCACAGAGGCTTGTAAACACATGTTGGAAAAGCCCTGACTAGAGTACTTACAAGACAGAATGCAACCACTCAAAGAAGATTTCATGGCTGAGGAAATAAAGCCTTTAAAATGTGCCCAGACATCACAGACAGAAGAGACTGCAATGGCTCTGCAGAACTGTTCTTCCACTTTCCCAAATTGTTTCTAAAAGCAGAGGCACATGCAAACCCAGAACTCAGCACCTCTTCTCACCTGACTGTGAGCCAAGGGCACACAGTCCCACAGACAATATGCTCTGTGCTGGATCTCCAGGCCAAGATTATCACAGCAGCTTTGGAAATTTGCACACCCAAGGGCAATGAGGCCTTAAATGTGTTCAGCATCTTTTTAAGCATCCTCTACTAAGTGCTCAGGCCAAAGCTTTAAGCAAGCGTAGATGCATCTAGAGCCTTCAGTGCACTGCCAGTGCCTGAACGCAAGGAGTTGGAAACAGGATCAGCATTTTCTCATCTTGCTCCTTACAACACAACTTAAATGGTTTCGGGGCTCATGGGGACAATATTTTTGCTAGGGGAATGCCACCATGGTTGGTAATGGTCACTCAAACTTTCTCATAGTTGATCTGTAATTAATTTGGCAAAGAGTTCTGGCAGATGGCAAAACTGTTCACATCAGGCTCTCCAGACAACAACAGCATTCAGGTCATTTCACAAGTGCCCACTGCATCCTCTTCATGCTGAACTGTCCTGCATTTATTGGCTGCGTGAAAACTTCTGCATGCCCACATGGCACTCATAATAATACAAGGCAAAATAACACCAGGCAAGTAAAGGAGAGGTTTTCACTCTTTTAGAATCATTTAGGTTGGAAACGACCTTTAAGATCATCAGGTCCAGCTGTATAGCCCAACCTTCATAGTTCAGACTTGGTAAACATTACAAGACAAATACAACGACAGGTAAGATGCTCTGAATTAGATCCACGAGAGCAGGGCAGGGTGATCCATGGCTTTTCACTGCCCATATCCGGGCCAACCTTGTGCTCAGCTAATGTTCAACAAAGCTCCCAGCCATGACTCCAAGGAAGGTGTTTACCAGCTCTTACAGCTTTTCCTCAAGTCACAGTCCCAAGAATCATCAGATAATACCCTTGAGTGGGGCATGAGAGACCAAAGAATGAGAAAATTTCTCTGCAGATGTTTCTCCTGGTTGCTGAAGCAGAAGCTCAGCACTGCACCCGTGCCCCTTTCAACACTTCCTGTATTGCTTTGTCTTTCAAGAGTGTTTGTGTTTCCGTAACACCGACCACAAGCCAGGTAAACAAAGTGGCTTTCCCCACTTGCTTGAGATGCTCTGTTCTTATGAAATGAGAAGGTCAATGGCATAAGTTCCTACAAATATGTTTGAAAGATCAAAACCCTCTCCCTATTAATAGCACCACGTGATAGGCTTAAACAGGTACTTTTAGCATCAGCTCAACATTGGAAGGGAAAAAGGATGTGACTGCTGTAAATAAAGACTAAACCATTCCCTTGTTTTTTCAGTCTGAAGGTTTTTGAGGCACTCCAACAGGAGAACAATGCTTATTTTAATGTGGTTGACATCAGAAAATAATAAAATCTCTTTTATTACCAGAATATTGAAATAAAACTCTTCTCTGCAACCTAAACAGCAAGGCAAATCATCAGTAGTATCAGCACATGACCACAACCTAAACAATAAGAATTTCTCTCCCCACCAAGCTTTCAAAACCCGGTATCATCACAGAAAATTTCCAACTGTAGTATGACGAGTCTTATAGAAAAATTTTGTCTTGGGAGAAAAAAAAAAGTGGGTGCTTTTTACCCACAGAGCAGTATTTGCTGAAACTTTCCATTAAACTCAAAGTCTGCTTTCTGAATGAGATGACATCTTCAAAGAAAATTTTCTGTCAATACCTAAGCAAATGGATAGAAAGTAACTCAGGAAGTTAATTTTTTCCAAAAACTGTTCATTTTGCTGAAGGGTCTGACCATTTCCCCATGATGAATTAAATAACAGTTTTTCATAAGTAATAACACTTCTAATTAAAATAATGTGGGATATAATATTCACCCCTGAAAAATATCTTTTTTCAAACAAAATAACTTTATTTGCTTTCACTGCTTCCCAGATTTAAAACAGTCTTCTTGGAAAAATATGTTTCCTTGCAGTCAAACCCATTTTCAGCTGGAAGAAAGCCCTCAGACACAGTGTAAAGCAGATGTGCTTAACACTAATAATTAATGCATCTAAAATACCCTTTCATCTGGGCTCCTGAAAGCATTCTACAAATAATGACCTGCACAGAGGCAAGAGAAGGACTTCTGTTTTACAAGAGAGGGCAAGCTAACAAAGCAAGTGCCCACCTCTGAGAAGCAAATATAAACACTGCTGCCGCAACACCGCATCAGCCCAATGGCCTCTCCAGCCCGGGTGGCTTTTGTTTCCTGGTAGGGAAGATGCTATGGTCATGCAAGGTGGGTTTTCTACGGTGAAGTCAATCCTTTGTGCTCCAGATGTGCTGATCCCTGTAATTTCCCAGAAAGGCTGTCAGCGCCTTTCCCTGGGTGACAGGGTCTGCCAAGAGAATACTGGAGTGCACTCATACAGCCATAAACTAAAAGAGAAGAAGTTCCACTCAACATGAGGAATAATTTCTTTCTGTTGAGGGTGGCAGAGCTCTGGGACAGTTGCCCAGGGAGGGTGCAGAGTCTCCCTCTCCGAAGACATTCCAACCCCACCTGCTCCAGGTGACCCTGCCTTGGTAGGGGGTTTGGACTGGGTGATGTCCAGAGGTCCCTTCCTACCCCAACCATTCTGTGACTCTGTAAAAATACTCTCCCACCATCTGACAAAACTCTGTGAGGCCTGCCTGAGTCAGATCTAACTGCCTTCCATTTCTAGCATTTCCACCGAAAGCAATGAGTTCCACACCCTAATTATACATTGTGCAGCTTAAGTGGCTCTTCTTTGTTTGTTTGTCAGTTCAGGGTCCATTACTTACCAGTTTCACCTGAAATTGCTGCACTGTGCAAAGATCATTCCATGTGCATCAAGTTCAAGTTGATTTTACAGACTTTGTGACAGGCAGTGTTCTCCTCTCTCTGCTGCTTGAGCCAGCAGTCTTGACCTACTGAGTCAGTCACTCTCTGTGCCAAAGTCAACCCATAATTTTTATCGGTTTTCTTGTTCGTTCCTTTCAGAATAAAGACGATTTAGCAGCTTCACTGGTCTGATGGCCCTGGATGAGCAGCAAGAAGCCCACAGTAGGGGTGGTTAAATTCTGTGTTGCCTGATGTGACCACTTTACTGCATACCTAGAAGCCAGGATGCATTTTACCAGGAGCATCATTTTCAATGCCTTTTTTTTTTTTTTTTGGCATTAATGAAGTGCTCAGAGCCCACTCTTCTTCATGTCATTCCACCCTGGGTAAAAAAAGTTTAAAATCAGCACTGTTTAAAGGTATCAGAAGCATATTCTCATTAGTAACTTGAAATGTCTGGTCACATTCTTGTAGTTCATGCTGCAAACGAATCCCCAGGGGTCTTACCCAGCTTGACCTTCTTAATCATCGCTTTTCCTCGCAGCATTGATGCTCTGATTTCACAGACATCCATACAGACCAGGTACAGACTCAGGAATGCAGCGTGTCACCTCTCAGGTCAGCAACAGTAAGTGTGCTGGTGTTAGAACCATATTCCTGGTTAATTTCTGACAACAGCCTGGGTTCCCTCCTCTTGCTGTGTAACATACAACACGATGTTGCATAGCATTCCCGGGAGTTACTCCACTTTGTCCTGACTCCTTGTGCTCTTGCTTCAGCTTGGTCTGAGGCTCATTAACCTTCTGCTCCGTCCCATTTGCGTTGGAGGACAAGGACACCATCACAGCAATGCATGATTTGGAAACTTGCTTCCTGTGTCTGTACACAGTGGATACTCTCAATAGCAATGCCTGGATTTGTTTTCTGAAAATTCACTGCTTTCCCAAAGTATTAGCACTAATTTTTTATTGGATTTTATTAAACTCTTTAGCATTTGGCATCTGTATCTTCTTACTTAAAAGATACCAGCCTCGAAACTTTCGTTTTTTAACAGCTGTTCTGTTCCAGCTTCTTCTAAACTCAGTTATGATCCAATTCCTGCCAAACTTAAACAAAACTTCAGTCTGATATAAGCAGGAGATTTAGGTAAAGATAAGGACAGGAAAAAGTCATCAAAACGTTTGATTTCTAAATAAGCATTCTTTTGGCAAGACAGTTCTAAACACCAGCCAGCTACAGAACATCTGGATCACACTTTGGAGAGATGGATTCAGTAGAATCCAGGCTGATCCTGAGCTTTTTAATCCATAACATCCAGAATAAATGTAAAGCACATGTGTACGAGCTGCAGGAGAAGATACCCAAGTTATTGCAACATTAGTTATTTGCTTCCAAATTCCAACAGGCCTTCAGTCACAGCAGTTAAAACTCTCATGTAGAATTAAGTGTGACTCCCAGAGCAGTATCTGAATGATCACACAGGAGAGTTTTCCTTAACATTGACCTGCTATACTGAACTAAAGGCAACTAAAAATATATTGGGTAATTGGATTGAAGCCACAGAACATGCCCCAGCTGCCCAGAGAGATGGGTCTCACTTGCACACCCCGCTCTTCCCCTCAGCTCAGCTTGAAAAATTTTCAAGTAAAGCACTCAGCCTCTCTCTCTCTCCTGCTGTTTTAAGTCTCCAGGAGCTAGAGAGCAAACACCAGAGAACAACTGCCTCCTTTGCAGGGAAACAGCTCACTCTGGGAGAGTCAGAACCCAGGCTTTGGTGCATGATAGGTGGCAAGTAAGTAAAAGGAGTAAAGTTTTCATGCAAACATTTGAACTGCAGAAGTCACTCATGACAAAGCAGTTGCCATGAAACTGTACTTCAATATAAAACTAATTTCTTCACCTTGGATTTTTCTGATATTCTGCTACTACAATAGAACCATGTAAGTTTGTGTCTTCATCAACCTCAGTGTAATCTACTTGTTAAGTGCCTAAAAGGTATACTCAAGTTCCACTGAAAGACACTCAAAAATACTTCCATGTAATTCCTGAACACCCCAGGACCATAAATGGGTATTATTTTCAGAAAACAGAGTGTGTGCCAAAAAGCTTTAGATCAAAGTATCTTCCAGTAGTTTTATTCCAAATTTGGCCAAGAAAAAGTCCAACTTAAAAGCTAAAGCTATCTAATCTAGCCTCGACACTCAACTGCCTGGTAACAGTCTTCTTTCAAGGGGGAGGAGAAAACTTGACCAAACGAAAGGTGACTCTGATTGAAATGACTACCTCTAGAAAAAATTGTATATAATTTATTGTGGAAAAATGTGCCAAAGAGCGTGATAAAATTTCAGCCAAAGACAAGAAAGTAGGTGCATGTTTCTTCCTTTTTTGCCCTTTAGTTCCTTTTTGTAAGAACTACATGGCATTGGCAGTATCAGCTTCCAGGGTCAGCAAGGCTGCCTCAAGCCCCCTGACAACATGCTTCAACAACGTTGAAGAAACCTTTTTCCATAGAATCAAAGAATTATAGAATAGTTTGGGTTAGAAGCGACCTTTAAAGGCCACCAAGTTCAACTCACACGCAATAAGGGACATTTTTGACTATATCTGCACCTCATCCAAGCTGATCTTGACTGTTTCCTGGGATGGGGCATCCACCACCACTGTGAGCAACCTGTTCCAGTGTTTCACCACCTTCATCATAATTTCTTCCCACTATTGTCTGATTTGACCCTTCTTCAGCTCAAAAAACCATCACCCCTTGTCCTATCACTGCAGCCCTGCTAAAATGTCCATTCCCATCTTTCGCATATGCCCTCTTTTGGTACTGGAAGGCGACTGTGAGGTCTCCCTGGTGCCTCTGACCCCAATTCTCTCGCTGTGTCTCCACAGGAAAAGCGCTCCAGCCCTTTAATCATTGTTGTGACCCATTCCAACAGGTCCATGTCCTTCCGGCACTGGGGACCCCACAGCTGGAGGCAGCTCTGCAGGTGGGGTCTCACCTGAGCAGGGCAGAGGGGCAGAATCCCTCCTCCCCTGCTGCCCACGCTGTGAGATGAGCCCGGGACATGTTTGGCTTTCAGAGCACACATCTGGGTCATGTCCAGCCTCTCACCCAGCAGCAAATACTGACACCAGGGGCTGAGCAACCCGGCTGCAGGACCTGTGCATAAACTATTTATCACGCCAGACTGAAGCAGTTTTTATTTGGGATGGCATTTTGATCACCATATTCTACTTCCTGACTGTAGATAAAGCCCACTGGCAGATCAGTGTGCAATAGGCTGCTCCTGCCTGGGAATATTGTCTCTGTCAGCCTTCATATCACTATGCATTCATTTCTGAACAATTTCACACATCTTACAAAAGGCTTTTGATTGCTTAACAGAGCAGTTTTATCAGAAAAAATGCAAATTATTATTTACAACACATTCTTGATTCTCATCCTGGCATCAAATGCTGTTTCTCTGTTGCTACTCATTTTAAGGCTTCACTTAGACCATAGAAATGAGGGTTTACCTTGTAAATTAAGAGTATTCACTCAGAGCAAATCTTGCATTCACTGTCTAGACTGTTGGAAGATTTTAGATTTCAGCACTGCCCTTATGCTGAGCAGATTCTGATTCCTGCAGAAGAATTCTTGTTTGGAATTCTTGAACTGTGTCTTGCCTAATAACACACTGAAGAACCACGTTTAGATGACGGCACTGTGTGTGTGACATCCTCCTACCTCCACTTTTTTCCAACAAAATGAAATGGAAAAAAAAAAAAACAGAAGAGGAAAGCAAATAGCATTTATTGTCTAAAGAAATTTCAGTTCTATTCCTGAAGCAAATTTTAAGGTATTTCTTTTTACAGAAACCGGGAGAAATTTAACATTTAAGAAATAGTAAGAGAAATATTTAAGAGAAATAACTCAGAGCAGCAACTGGATTCATCAGGAATATGCCCTTCTAGCCCAAGAATTGAGCTGACAAAGCAACTTCTGAATGATTTAGTTCACATTGGCACAAGGCAGCTTCTTCTAATTTTACCAGGTTAATGACAAAATTAGACACAGCCAACTAGTTCACATGTGCAGCTGTGCTGAATCTCACACATTTTACCAGAACAGTTATAAGAAATTGTTAACAAAATTCTCACACAGATAAGTTTACCAGAAATAGAGAACTATCAGCACGAAAGCTGGGAATTGTTTATTTAAGGCATCCTGGACACACTGTATTAATGTCTCCTACAGAATTCAGGTTAAACCCTGAGCAACCGGTTACCTTTTTCTGTATTATACAATGTAATTCTCTGAACATTTGCATGTAACTATTCATGAGTTACTCTTTTGAGCACCCATCCTTCAGCAGCCTGTGACACCTTTAAACACAAAGTTTTCTTTTCATGGTGCTTAAAACAGGATTCCTGTCAGCATCACTTGTGTTCTGTCTCACAAAAACATACGTTATTCATGCGGTATTACTTTTGAGGTGTTCAGACAAGAAAAACATTTTTAAAAAATTTTTTATATTGTTGTCTTTAACTCCAAAAATGAATACAAAACAATATATTTTACCCTGTAACTGTAAACTTGTTGAAGAATTAGTCTAAGTACATTTTCACATTGACTTGAGCTAGGACTAGTCAGTTATCAGGCAGAATTTCACAGATGAGCAACATAGTTCCATACCACAATCCCATTCCGTATGGCTCATGTGATCTAGAATTCACAATTTACTTCTACTCAAAAAAACACCCAGAAGTTTTTAAAACCATGGACAGGCAGCATGAGCTTGTGTTGTTTGCTAATTGGCTGATTTTTGACTAGTTAATTGGCAGCTTCAAGTTAATCCATGACATCAAGCTACAAAAAAATTGAGACACCAAGTGAGTACTCCATGCTCTTACAAATGAACACCAACTTACAGTGTAATATGTAAGGAATGTGACTGCTACTTTGTCCAAAGAGTTTGGGATATTTTGTTTTAATTCTTCAGTGGTAAAGAAAACAGTAATTTTAGGTTTCAAGGTACAGCACATTTGCTATGAAGTTGGATTTCAAACTGAGTTCAATGCTTTTGGTCATCACCATGGAAATGTGACTAGACAGGCACAAGAAATTTCTTTGGTACTTTTATTTTTCTTTTCTCTAAGCACAGCGTTGGTGACAGCTTTTCTAAATTTAGAGATGTACCTGGAACTAGAACTTTGTCTTTTCAAATCAGATCTCCCTCCACATTCTCTTTGGCATCCCTGCACAAAGATTAACCTAACCCCTCTTTGCTGAACAATACTCTTCAAAGCCGTACTCTCTGAAGACAAATAATCTAATTTTGTACAAATAGTTTAAAAAATTGGCATATCATTGAAAAGATTCCTCTGAAAAGATTCTATTCTTATGTAACATCTCTAAAATGCCAAAGTTCTCACTTTTGAAGTGTATGCCACTTAGAACTGCTTCACATCCTAAGCTAAAAAAGATGCAACAAGCAGAAAGCAGTAAGATTTCAGCCAATGCTAATAAAAACCTCCAGTGCTTCTGGCATAGAACGGTTTAGGCTGGAACAGACCTTTAAGATCACGAAGTCAAGCATTAACACTGCACAGCTAAGGCAAACACTAAACCATATCCCCAAGTGCCACACCTACATGTCTTTTAAATCACTCCAAGGATGTTTATCACTTCCCTGGACAGTCTGTTCCAATGTTTTTCACCCTTTCTGTGAGGAAATTCTTCCTAATATCCAAACTTAATCTCCCCTGGCACAGCCTGTGGCTGTTTCTTCTCATCCTGTCCCTTGTTCCCTGGGAGCAGAGCCTGACTCCCACCTGGCTGCCCTCTCCTGTCAGGAGCTGTGCAGAGCCAGAAGGTTCCTACCCCACCCCACCCCCCAACCCGAGCCTCCTTTGCTCCAGGCTGAGCCCTTTCCCAGCTCCCTCAGCCGCTCCTGCTGCTCCAGCCTCATTCCCTTCTCTGGACTTGTTGGTCTTTCATGTCATGAGAGGCCCAGAACTGGAGCCAGCACTGAGCTGTGGCCTCAGCAGTGCCCAGCACAGGGGCGGTCACTGCCCTGCTCCTGCTGCCACACCATGGCCGGCACAGCCCAGGGGCCATTGGCCTCTTGGCCACCTGGGCACCCCTGGGCTCGTGTCCAGCTGCTGGCACCAGCACCCCCAGGGCCTTTCCCAGCTTTCCAGCCACTTTTCCCCCAGGCTGGAGCTGCAGGGGTTGCTGTGACCCAAGGGCAGGCCCCAGGCCTTGCCCTGGCCGTACCTCACGCCGTTGGCCTCAGGCCATGGATCCAGCCTGCGCAGTTCCCCCTGCAGAGCCCTCGTGCCTCCAGCACATCCACACTGGCACCCAGCTCGGTGCTGGCAGCAGCTGCCTGAGGGGCCCTCCATGGCCTCCTGAGCCCTTGGATCAAGGTGCTCCACAGGAGCGGCCCCACGGGAGCCCCAGCGTGCCCAGCCCCAGCTGGGTGTCCCTGCAGGCCCCAGCCCTGCCCGGCGCTGCCATCAGCCGCTTCTTCAGCAGAGAGCAGGGCCTGGCCACCAACAGCCGGCTGCTGCAGGAGCTGCTGCGGGAGAAGGTGTCCAAGGCTTTGCAGAGCCCAGGCAGGCCCAGCCCCAGGCTCTCCCTCACGCCCTGAGCAGGGCCCCTTGGCACAGGAGGAGATCAGGGTGCTCGGGCAGGACCTGCCTCTCCTAAAGCCAGGCTGGCTGGGCTGATCCCCTGCCTGTCCTGGACCTGTTGCCTGATGGCTCTCAGGGGGATCTGCTCCATGACCTCCCTGCCACTGAGGGCACCTGACAGGCCTGTAATTCCCTGGATCCTCCTTCTCACCATTCCTGTAGATGTGTGTCACATTTGCCAGCCTCCACTTAACTGGCACCTCCCCGGTTTGCCAGGACTGTGGTAAATGATGGGAAGTGGCTCAGTGAGCTCTCTGCCAGCTCCCTCAGCACCCCCGGGTGGATCCCACCCCACCACTTGGGAGTGTTCAGGTGCTGCAGCAGCTCACTGACCATTCCCTCGTGCATTATGGGGGCAACATTTTGCTTCCATCCCCGTCTTACAGCTCAGGGTGCTGCCTAAACAAGGTAATATGTACTGCCCAGCATTCTTCTTTATTATAAAGCTTGTCTTTGAAAAGAAGTAAGTGCATATTCTTGGATAAAAATGCGGGCAAAGAATGTCTAGTCCCAGATGACCCAAAAGATAACTACAAACCACTTGTAAAACAACACTGTGGCATGAAAAACAGCTACATCTCAAATGCTTGCAAATAAAGAGTCCAAGTAAGCCAACAACAAAAATACTGAATTGTTTCTACTCGCTAACTCTAAAGATTTTTTTAAAGTGACAGATCACTTACTCTCATTTTAAAAAATAGAATAATATTGAAAAATATTTACTTAAGGAAATGAAGAAAATCTAGGCAGTGCAATGTGAATTACAACAATAATTCAGTTATTTTTCTAGTTAAAGGCATTAATTCAGTACCTTGTTAATGGTTATACGCAGTGCAATGTGATTAAGCCTTACTCAGATAATTACTTTCTTATTTGGGATGTGCTACAGTGAACACCTGACAAATCAGGTGCAAATCAGTGTTATCCAAATGAAACACAAGAACTGGGGGACAGGAAGACGTGAAACAAGTGATATAGTGAGAAAAAAGTAACAAATATGATTGTCACATTTTTGAAACTATCTTTTCAACATGTAAGCATTTGAAGTTATCATAAATACAAAAATTAGTAAACTTTAAACCACTATAAAAATTTGTAGTTTTAACTTACAAATCCAACATGTGCATTTACACATAGCTTACATAACGCATTCCAAAAGGCAAACCACAACACAGCCCTATTCTCATTTCCTGAGAGAAACTTCTCAGCCAGCCTAATCTGAAGACAAACATCTTCAACGGTCATGACCATCAATCAAGGATTTTAAGTCACTTATTCTGTTTTCTTTGCTTGTTTTCTCTTAGCACCCTCATAGTGCTGCTCAGAAGGCTGGTCACAGACTGAAGAGCCGTTGGAAGATGTGGCACCTTCACCCTTCACTTTGGAAGGTGTCTTTCGCGAGGCAAAAAATATTTGGCCAATTGCAGCCTCAAAGGGAGCAAGTGGAGAAGTTGCACATCTTGTCAACATCATTTTTACCTACGAAGAACAAGGATCAAGTTACAATAAAAGCTGTGATGGCTTCAGAGCGAAACAAGTTCGAAGCAGAATGGGTGTATGGCATTTTTAACTTTCCACACAAGCATGAGGCTATGCCACCAGTAACAGAAGGCTGGAACCAATTCCACCATTTCAGCTAGAATTGGTCAAAGAATGCATTTCTTTCTGACCAACACTCTTCACACAGCTATCAACGATCTACAGGGAAGCCAGAGAAGGATTCTTCATCAGGAACTGCAGAGACAGGACAAGGAGGAATGGGTACAAACTGAAAGAGGGGAAATTTAGGCTGAACACTAGGAAGAAATCCTTTACGGTAAGGGTGGTGAGATACAGTTTGCCCTGGGATATTGCAGATACCCCAACCCTGGCAGTGTTCAAGACCAAATTAGACAAAGCCTTGACAAGCCTGGTCTAGCAGATGATGGCACTGCCCATGGATGATCTTTGAGGTCCCTTCCAGTCCTTAACACTGAATGACTCTGATTCTATACACAAACAACGTGCACAAAAAAAAACTCTCTGCAAGATTAATCATCCTAAGAGTAAGTCACATTTAATGCCTAGAACCAAGGTGAAGAGCAACTTTTATGTGTAAGTTTTGTGCCTTGTTCAAACTGAAAAACTGTAAACAGAGTGGCTTCCTTCCATTTAAATTAAAAGAATGGAACATGTAAGGACCTAAACATATAGGTGCATAACCAGACTTTAATTAGAATTCCAGACAGCCGCACTCATTCCACAGAGTTCAGAGATTTAGGTGGGCATCCCTTAGGGCACGTAACTTGGAACCAGGATTGAAAATACTTGGTTTTAGATCGGGGTACTGGACAAGTTTATATTGCAACAATTTCTACAGTTTTCAGAGACATGACAAGTTTCTAAGAGACACTGTTAAGGGACTAT
The DNA here is from genome assembly GCA_013397935.1 of Dasyornis broadbenti. NCBI lineage: Eukaryota > Metazoa > Chordata > Aves > Passeriformes > Dasyornithidae > Dasyornis > Dasyornis broadbenti. The sequence goes on from VZRN01004840.1 coordinate 299,460, forward strand.
GACAGATACACGGTTGTTTTATTATTTTATTAGTTATGTGGGTGCTGGAGTTTCTGACTGTCAGTTCAACCATCAGTGTAAGGATTTAGTTACTTCAGTGCCGTCTGACAGCCAGCTTCTGTGGATACTTGTAATTTCTCCCTTCCAGAAAAACATTCCTTTCCTTCTCCATTCCCAGCACCCACAGTTCAATAACGCCTTTATCGGCTTAGATGGAGAATCAAGAACATAAGCTCGAAGTCAGCTCCCTGAAGTAACTTCTGCAGAATTAAACTTATCAGCTCCTTCACAGAAAAGAGACTGGCAACCTTCACTTTCACACAGTCTCTGGTCTGTCCAACAGCAGCTCTGAAGCTCTTAAAATTGCCAGATTTCTGCTAACAGAGATTATATTTTCTTATAAACTAGTAATCCAGAAGAAAGGCATCATCCTGGAAATGAACAAGACTGGAGGGACTGAAGAATTCAATAGAGAAGTAGTGTCTATTTTATTACAAAATAGTTACAGCTCCTTCAAAGTAGTTTTGGTATGCTTTCTTTTCCTTCTCTTGCTCACACTTACTTTGTGAACACTTTAAACCAGATGAGAATCCAGCTGGCTGGTTTTACAAACACACTGGTGACTGCCTTTGTTTGAGATTACGGACATACAAGCCTGGAATGCCAAATACTGAGTGCCACCATTCCTGATTTTTTTTCTTATCCCTCCTGTCGCCCCCCAGACATTGAACAGTAGCAGTAACAGAACAGGTCTTCTGTTCTGCTCATGTGTAGAACACTAAACATGTGACTTCAGCAGGAGCTGGCCTTCCCATCCAGAAGCACACATTCTAACAAGCAGATAAAATATTTTGTGTTATTTGGTTACTAGTAACATGTTCAAATTCTTACCTTGAAGACAACAAGCAAGATGGTGTATAAAAACACAAGGTTGTGCCTGGCTATCGGCAAGTAATGTCTGCGTTGCAGGGTGAAAAGAACTGCTCCTATCAAAGTTATCTTCACAGGGCTAGAAATCGAACAAAGAATGTTAATTTCTCTTCTCTGCTCTACCGTGGAAGCTGCCTGGAAAGCAATATGTGTTCTTAGTGTGCAAAATAATTACTTCTGAATAGAACTAGTGGAAACATGTGGTAACAGTGGTAAGATCCAAAATCCAGCTGTAACTAAATTCAGATTTTCTCTTTATATACTGCTACGCTTTCTGTCCATAAAGCATCAAGCCCAGCACTGCTCTGCACACCCAGCAAACTCCTATTTGACAAATCCTCCTCAAATCAATGCTTCTATTCAGATTTTATATGCCAGCTTGTTTCTCTTCTTCCTCTCCCAATGTATCTAATGAAAGAGTTAAATCACAGAGCTCACACTTCTTGGACTAGACATAAAAACAGGTTCCTCTACTATACTCCAGGAGTTAGTTACTCCCAGAAGTTGCTTAAGGTGTTGAAGAGCAACACAGACCATGTCTTGGTCCACTGTAACACTCCAGCAGCTCTAGAGTAGTAGTCAGCTCACACCTGACTGGAGCCAGGCCTGTGTTACAGGTTTTGTCAACACAGCTGTGCTGACTTGAGACACGCAAAGATTTCCCAGCTATTTCCAGTTTACAGCAATCTTTGTTGTGGTACTAAAGCCCTTCCCAGGCATGCAACCAGAAAACAAGAGATCTTTGGTCAGGTAGCCAGTGGTCTGACTGGCATCACTCTGTGCATTTCTTAACGTGCATGTGACATGTACCAGTGACATTCCTGTTACTGCAGAGCACCTATTGTAGACACGTTCTTCATTGTCTTTTCAGTAACCAAAGAGATTAACTGCATCAACTTTCTGCTCAAGAAACCCAAAAACAATCCTGCGTACAGGCACCTCGTCCATTTGCAGGACAGTTGATCCACTTAGCTTTGTAATTTAGTTCAATTTAATGCTCCTAAAATTTATACATAAACAAAACCTTTAACATCTTTTTTTAGTTACTTTCAGCCATCTCCACAGTGGAGAAGCAGAATATATTCAAGAGATTCTAATCAGTACGCACTGCTCTGGTGTTGCACCTGTAAAGAAAGTTTTATTCGGGTCTACGGTGCTGTATTTTTGACAGTCACCTCTTCCTTCTGGAATTTTACTTTCAAGACTGCCATTTAGGCACTGACAGGACAGAGAGAAATTCTAAATACTTAGAATTTCAGAAAAAGCCAACAACTAACACAATCCACAAAAGCTGAAATACTGCCAAAGAGAGGGCTACAAATGTCTCCCCTGTTATTCTGTGTCTAGGAGTGGCTGCAGAAAAGCAAGATGGCTTTTTAAAAAACTAAAATTATTATTTTTAAAGACCTGACTGTAACCTGGGAAAGATCAAAAGAATTTTAGGAAATTATCACAGTGACCTTATCTTGACTTACAATAACAGCTTGTGGCTTTCCAGCCTGTTTCAATTCTCATTTTACAGAGAAAACCAGGAGGCATGTAATACTCCCATTCTTTCCTTCTGCAAGAGAAGTAACTTTTCCCATCTTGCAGGTCATTTTTGCTATACTGAATAACCAATTTGTACCTTCTCAAATAATTGATGTCTTTGGAGAAAAATAGCACTGGCAGCAAAAGTAAGAATGACAGTGCTCGAAGGAAGCCATCTTAGTGGTGCTCAGAACACACACCAAAACTCATGTGTATACTTCTGGTACCACTGTACTTTCATTTTGGATAGAAGACCATGTCCCTGTAAGACAAATTGCGTCAATACTGCTTTCTAGCAACTCCCCACTAGCTCTATACTGCTTTCTGACAAATTTTCTTCTCTTGTCTTCCCATTTGCTGGTCTTGTGGTGTGAGCATAAAATGATTAAAACATCTGCTGAAAGTACCAAAGACCATTGTCCCATCTTCCACAGGACACATGCCAAAACAGAGTACAAACATGTCCTGCTGCCTTTTTTTTTTTTTTTTAAAGGCCCCAACCACTAAAAGTGAGCATCAACACGACGAGTTAGCAAAACAACAGCTAACATGCTGCAGTTAAATAAAACAACTTACTAGGACATCTTCAGGAGCTCATTGGTTTCAGGTTTCCACACTCCTCTCACCAGCTGCTCAAAGTTGGAAATTAGGCCACCACCAGCACCTGAAATTGCAGAGATTTACGGCAAATTTCCACTGGCTGCTACCACTGCTGTGCCACTGTGTCACAGAAAAACTCATGACACCAAGTGCTAAATGTGCTACCCAAAGCCCAGACTTAAAAAGACTTAATCCAACCTTTTACGCAAACAAGACTTGAACGACGGCCACGAAACCTCAGAGGCTGAGATACTCAGCAAGAACCTCAGGTCGACCTTTAAGTGACGGCATCTGAACTGACGCTCTCATCACGTTCACAGGTGTTGCTTCCCACAGCAGCACAGAGTCAAGCAGAAACAAGAGCTGCACAACTACTTTCTGAAGTGATCCTGCTGGTGTGGCTGCAAATACAGCTGACAGGAAGGTGGCTTCTAGAGTTGTACTCCAAACAGGAGGCAGGCAAGAAGGGTCATCCCCATGTTTAAAACCAGGTAATGGTTACAACCCAAAAACCTCTTCTTCAAAACCCAAAAATTCTCTTCTTCAGCCTCATGCAAGGACACAATGCTGAGGCAATAATGCTGTTGGGGAGTCCAGCAATAGATACACAGAAGATCAACTTCTTTATTGTCATCAACTGCCTATCCCTTCTAAAACGAACTTCCCTCCAAGTCCTTCAGTGTCACCCTAAATCCAGGCAGAAAAACTGCAGCACAGGGTTTTTCCTTGAGGGGACATCAGACTGCACCAACACAACCATGCCCAGCACAGAAAGGCTGGTGCTACAGCTCTGCTGAGGGGATAGACATTTAAACACCACTCCAAAAAATCTCCGACCCTTGGAACAAGATGTTATGCACCTCACCTCTGGCCCAGCCCACAGCTACCATGACAAGCCAGGCATCTTTGTAGACAACGGCTGCATGTGCAATGCCATCTGTGATCTTCCACGTCCTTGTCACTTCTTTCATTCCTGCCACCAGAAGACGAAGAGGCAGAAAGGAAAAGCACCGGTAGAATATGTCTTCTGGGCAGTAAAATACTAGATACCTGGAAAACATGAGGGAAAAACCCATTAGCCACATTTTTCCTAAGGAATTATCCTTTAATAATCTTTAAAGATATTTTTGGAATATGACTAGCAATGCCTTATATACTCTACTGACAACTCAAAGTCTAGTGGTATTCATCTTGGAACAAATTTTAAAAGCTTCTGAGCACATTTGGGCTTTTGCACCAAAACCAAACACTATCGTCCCATTGTCCCAAAAAAGAATCCATTACAGTCCATGAGAAACAGCTTTAAATTTTTCCAATTGTTCTATACCTCATATGTCACATTTTTATAATTCAAGTTAGTAAAGTGGTGTCTGATTGACTTTGTGGGCTTTGAGTTTATTTTGTGAGTTATTTTTCGTTTGATTGGATGCAGGGGGTTGTTTTGTTTTGCTTTTTTTGTTTTGGGATTTTTTTTTTATAGTACTACAACAGGGTGGTAAATTAAACGCTGATTCTGTGCTTCCACACTGTAGGTACATGGAATTATATAACTTCAGCAAGAATGCCTCCACTAGTTAGTGTCATGCTAGATGAAATGCATGGCTATTTTTAAACACATTTAAGATCTTAGTACTCACCAATTCTAGCTTTTCCAGCTTGCCAATTACAGGCACATTTCTTTATTCAAAGCTTTGAAAGCACACCACTCAAAATTTAACAATATCTTTGATCAAATTGCTTTTAAAGCCAAGTAAAGACGGCTAACAATTAAATCCTAAGAAGACAGTAAATTTAAAAATATTAGATTATGTGGTGTTTTATTGTATCTCTTAATAATCAACAAGATTCAGTTCTTACTGAGACATTCAAAAAAACCCAATCAAGATTAAGTATCTTGATTAATTTATCTTAAGTAGATTATTTCACCACAGGAGTAAGAGAGTAATAATTGCATGAGAGCAGAGAAAGTATTTTTAAAAAGGACAGATGACTTTTTGTTTTCTTTAAAAAAAAAAAAGACACTGCCCCTTTGCTTTGAGGTTTTTCAGCTCAGTCGTGCCTACCAATAATTTCTAAGGCTTTTCCTTTCCCTTTATCTCCTATTGTAAAGCCAGATGCCTCTGTATGCAACCAGGCTTCACCTGGTATGAAGCCAAAGATGGAGAGAGAGGACGTACTTTAGAAGCTACTGCAAACAGCCATTTAAGCCACTTCCTTACGAGACAACTCTCACCAGAATCAATTTAGACCTGCAGAACGTGGGTTTAGGACCCCTGAAGCACCGACGACAGGACTGAAGCTGGCACTGAAGGCTCACCATGGCATTTCTGCCTGTAATCTCTGCTAACAGTAGATGCCGCTGTCCTACAGACTATTTAGGAGCATTCCTCAAGCCCAGCACAACCCCACTCCCTTTCCAGTCTCAAGCGTGGCTTGAGGAATTTCATTTCGCATGATCTGGGACCAGGAATTAAGGTCATTATGCTCATGGAGAGAGAACTTTGTAAAGCTGGAAGCTTAAACGTTTCATAACATTCACAGCTCCCCACTAAAACCTTGTTTAATTTGTGCACAGCAAATCACATTTGACCATGGTGAGTTAAAACAGAAATCCCGATCTCTTCAAGAGTACTCCTAGCTCTTGCCACTTGATCAAACAAGCAATCAGCCTGCCCACATCAGACTAACAGAACCACAGGCATGCTCTGCAAGCTCTGTTAGTAATTCACTAATTAATGCACATTATTAATTTCACCCATTTGTCTAAATTAAATATGTCATCTTCTATTGCAACACAAAGACCAGAAAAACTAATACATATACACAGACAGACAGAAACACTTGCTTTTGCTGTAATGAATTTGCAATTGTAAAACTTAAGGGGCTAGTGGAACTAAAGGATTTTAAGCAGGCCAGACTCTCCAAAGGTAGTGATTGAGCTTTCTAAATTCAAAACCCCACTGCTGCTCATAATTTTTGTTAAGTTTGAGGTTTTCTTCAAAGATCACTTTCTGGAACAAATGAGCTCCACTGGAAGGCCACATTTGTATGAAAATAACTCCAGCTTTTTTTTTTTTCATAACTCCAAAAGAGGCCGAATTGCCACATATTTGATTCAATCATACCATTCTGCTCACTACTGTCTTCCACCACAACAACCACCCATCTGGGAAGGAATGAAATTCAGAAAAAAAGTATGTGTCTGGTAGCAGAAACTGGAGGAAAGATGTGTCTTGGAAACCCAGTTATAGGAAAAGTCCAAAATTTTTACATCAGCCAGGTTCTTGTCTTCAAAAGCTACTTTTGAAAAACTTGACTGTGTTTAAGATTTACCTACGTTCAGCAAATCAGCAACCTAATTAATTTTATTAAAAACTAATGTTGTCAGCTGTTTGACCAGGAATACTATAAAACCCTAAGGAAAGTCTAGTTTAGCAAGAGAGCACTTTGTTATAAAACCGTATCAAGCCACAGGAGTTGCTCCCTATTCCCACAGAACAGGATCAAATCAGCTGCTGCGACGCTCTAGATGAAGAGACAGCATCCAAACCCACAACACTTTTAAGCCAGAATCCTGATTCACATGGAACCTTGATGGTATAGTATCACTTTTACAGCGTAAAGCTTCCTTAGAGCCGGTATTATTCATCTTACCCAACCGTGGCTGCTTACCAGACTGAGGATGCCAGCAGAATATTTACAGTCTTTGCCAGAAATTCTACTGGAGGTTCACCAAGCATCAACGAAGACAAAATTGAACCACCAAAGCAATAAAGCATTGCACTAAACCAGCAGGCCAATGGACTTTGGACTGACACTTCCACAACTCCTGTGGGAAAAAAAAGCATAAGCAGAAATGAAAACTGGAGAGTAACATCGTGTTTTAAAAGTCAGTATTTTTCAGTTTATTTCCTTCACGTAATGAAAAATCCTTCAGTAATTGGCAGGCTCTCACAGGCAGATTTTCCAGAAATACAAACCTCAGGGTACGGTGACTTTAACTTACGCCTCCTAAAAAGAAGTGAAAGGCTGACAACGCATTCTCTGAACATCTTTTGTGCACTAGTTTGTTATAACTCGGTACCAAGTAAAAAAGCTTTCGGAGCATGGCAGCGAGGTCTTGTTGTTAACAGCCTGACACAGGGACACACTTGTTTTCAAATTTGTGTTAAAAACACATAAGTGGCTTATCTAAACACGATTGCTAACATCTGGAGGGTTATTCTAGGAATTCCATTTCTGCTTTTGAGTGTTCCAAGAATTCAAGTGTAACTGTTTTCCCTTTCTTTTTCCTCATAGTACCCTGCTGTGATTGTTGGCCAAAATGAAAACAGCATCCGTGATAATAATCAAATAGTTTTCACCTGCACTCTTGAAAAGAAGAAAAAAAGGTTACCTTGAACTATAATAATAAAAGTAAATTACCCTCCTTATTAAAATGTTGGCAGTTTTGTTTATTTCATTATCTTTAAAACGAATTATCCTTTTAAAACGCAAGTGAACTATGTCAGAAAGAGTATCCAATATTAAAAGATTATACAGGAGGTAATGGGAAGCATTAACCATTTTCAGAGGAAAACCACACTTTACCAAAGCTAGCAATATCCTCAAGTAGTTGCTTTGACTACTTCCTTCCACTCTAAAAGTTCAGCATCACCAAAGCATCCCCTTTACACTGGTGCTGAGCTCTGTTTGCCTGAACAAGTTTAATTTTCCGTAGTCCAAAGGCTGAAATTCACAAAAGCACTACTGTCTGCCCCAAAATGAAATTTGACATCTATTCCCAATTCAGAGCAGAAGCTTTGGTTTTTCAGGCATTTCTGTGGGAAAAGAAGCTTCTTACCCCAGATGAGAGGCTCAAACATATAAAAGAGCATACGGCATTCTCAGTACAATTCACTAAATATATTAACAAGATTGTTCCAGTTTTAGTGCTGGCATAGACATCAACTATTGCAGCACTATCTAAATTCCCATGTAACTGCCAATTTATAAAAATGAGCAATCCTAAGCATTACAGAATATCTCAATATAAAATAACATCCCTCTTATTTTTACTATTTTGTAATTTATTTTCCAAAGTGCAGTACCTGGTGCTCCAAGTAAGACACTTGCAAAATATTAATGGCTTGTGTTTACTGCTTTCAGAGTGGATTTAAAATTAGGTATCTGTTCTCTCGTCAAATCCTTTCTCCTGCCTTCCAGCAACCACCAGCTTCTCCACACTTCCTTTTACCCACAACTAGCAGCAAGTGGTTTTCAGTTTTGAGGGCACATCCAGAAGTTACAACTGTTATTACCAGACTGCCCTCTACAATTAAGCTCCACAACAAAGCAGGTAAGTTTCTTCATTTTACAAGAAAGAGGACAAGGGACTGGAAACTCTACTGCACTTGCAGATTCTTCTGTTGGTCAACATTAGAACTGGCACAAATGCCAGTGTTTAACAATTCATACCTGCTTTCTGACAAGGAGTATACTCAACACAGAAAGCAAAGAGACAAAAAACGCTGATACTAATTTAAGGATCATCTTAGAATTGCTACCTAAATTATGACCGGGGTGTAACCTTTCAGAAGACAAATTCAGTTTTAAGTAGGTCATGTTTTTATACAGAAAGTGGTCATTTATTTTTGTCCTCTGATGCATCCTGTAAAATTAATGAGGCATCACACAACCATGCAGAGGTGGATCTGCCAGTGGGCCTGCAAATGTACACTTCAGAAAGTCAAGGAAAGGTTTCAAAATACAAGGAGTAATTTTGAATATAGTTTTAAATATTGTTCCTGAACAACAGTAATATTAAAAAAAATCAAAACAAAAAACCCCCCCCCAAAAAAAAAAAAAATCCAAGAAACCCCAACGCTACCAGCTAACTATTTCTGTCAATAGGATAAAAATCTGCTTTAACCTTTCCAACATGTTCCAAATAGGCAATCAGGAATGCATGCTACACACACACCCAACAATCAAACCAGGAGGGTTTGTACAAGTTTTTCTAGTACCCCATTCAAAATATCATTAGTTAAGGTAAAGGATTTATAGAGTCAGATTTAACACAGCAACATTACGGAGACGAAATTCTCTTCAAGTCACCTGAAACACGTCACAGAAAAATGGGAAGAAAAAACCGAGTATGACACATCCTCAACCATGCCTCTCCATCCCAAACAAAGAAAATTATCAGTTCTACAACTAGCCAGGGCTACAAACAAGCCACTCTTAAGCCATCCCAAAAGCACTGACCAAGAATTCTTATTTTAAAACATGCAGAAAGCAACAAGTTGGTTGTCTCTGCTGCAGTTTGCCAGCAGTCACAAGTGAGCAAGAAAGCCTGGCTAGGAGGATTGGAAAAGTCCCAGCTAGCGTGCACCCATCCATGATACAAATGCCCACACTGAATCTGATTTTCAGCAGCGGGGGTGGGTTGGTATTTTAATGAGACAGTAATCTGGGATAAAATAAACGTGGCTGTAACTTGACTACATACTGCTTACATCACCAAGCACTTGAGGCTATCCCGTTATTTCCCTGTCAAATATAGCTACTGTTGTAAGTTTCCAAAATGAACATAAAGCCTAGAGAGCATTAATCAACAAGAATACATCCGTACTGAGTATTCATAATAACTGCTATTTCAGTTATGATTTAATACTCAGTTCAAACCACTTGAGAAGTGAGAAACAGGCCAGCAGGCAGTCACCTGGATTACAGTTATTAATTCCAAGTATTAGAAAATACTCAGGAGTTCTGAGCTATCTGGCTATTAAGCTGAGAAGGGGGGGGAAAAATAGGAGTGTGGATCTGACCAGACTTCTGACATCAATTCCACTTTCCGTAAGTGTTGTCTCACTAAAGCTGTGCTGATGCAAAGCAGAGAGGCCCCTCATCCTCTCCTTTAGGTGTGCCCATTCCAGAGAAAAGTTTAAAAGTACTGCATGACAGTGTCAGAAAGTCCCTTTTAAAATGGAACAAAGACATTACACAATGCCACAGGCCTGCACTCGTTAAAAATTGTGTCAGTAGTAACAAAGTTTGGTGAAGATTCTAGCACACATAAGTACTTTGTATCAGTCCTCACAGTCTGTTAAGCGCAGAAAGCCAAAATTCACTTGAAACATTTAGGAAGGGACCAAAGAACAAGCTCTCACTAAACAAACGGTGCAGAGCCTTAGAAATCTGAGGCAAGCAGAAGCTCCCAAATTTGCACTCCAATCCCAAAAGCCAGCTCAGTTTCCTCCATAGCTGTCACCTGGGTTGCACAGTGACTGTATGTCCAAAGCCACACCACAAGCAGTTTAATTCCAAACATTTGAACAAGGACAAAATCTACATTTGTGACAGCAAAAGAAACCAGACGCAGGGTTAACAGCAACAGAAGAGCATGTAGAGATTGAAGTGTCATTATGTACACTCACACAAAACCCTGTCAGTGGAAGTGGAAGGCTTTGCTAAATTCACTTTACAATCTATGGGGTACCACATTGTTAAACCACTGACACAGGACCCACTCATGAGAGTCCCGAGCTGTTTTCTACACGGCAGAATTGCCTTAACACCCTCCCGCACAAAGAGGGTGTGTGAAGGATGTAAAGTTGAGTATCTCTCCCTCTCAGATGCAATTCTGGGCAGAGAGATACTGGCCTGTGTTACACACAGCTCCTCTGCACCCATAAACCTAAACTTCAAGGGGCCTCAGCCCTTTTATTCCTGAGACTTCAAAACTGAAGCAAATAAATAACTAAAGAAACAATTAAAAGGTTTTCAACAAAATTCCTGGCTGATATCGCCAGCGCTTTTTAAGTTCTGGAAAGCGAGAAAAGCTTGGCTGGGTGTCTTCTGCGGGCAATGAGACATCGCTTATGGGCACACGGGCTCATGCAGGCGGCAGACAATCCCATTTGCACGGCCATGGGGTAAATGGGACGGCGGCTCCCCTCGGGGCCTCATCCGCACCCTGCCGGCGCTGGGGATCCCGCGGGACACACACGCACACGGTGCAGGGCCGGGGGGGAAACACGGAGGAACACCGGGAGTGGGATGGGAGTGTGGGGTGTCCGCCCCGTCCCGTCTCGCCCCGCTCACCCCGCTGCTCCTTCAGCGCCAGTACGGAGGCGACATAATGCGCCAGGTCGAAGAAAGGGAACATGCGGAGGCGGGAGAAGCTCAGCGGCACCTGCCACAGCTCCATGGCCGGGCACGGAGCTCCCGGAGCGGCTGCCCAGGACGGGAGAGGCGGGAGATCCCTCAGGAGGCGGCTTGNGCCGCCGTCAGCGCGGGGCGGGGCGGGGCGGGCGCGGCGCCTCACGGCCTAGGCCACTCCCTCAGCAGCTGCTGCTGCTGAGTTCTCCAGGTGCTTGGGTCTCTGGTGTGGCTTCTGTTTGCCTTTTTTGGGTCAAAATCCTGATAGTCCTGCTCCAGGCACAGTTTGAGATCGGGGCTGTCCCCATTCAGAGCCCTTCCTGCGCTTGTGCTGCTTCCCTGCACGCCTCGTGCACGGGTCACTACACTTCCCCTGATACATTTTTCTTTCTCTTTATTTCTTCCTCCCTATTGAATAATTTCTGAAGCTCATTAGGAATACTTAGCATTACCAGCGTGTATGGTCGGTTCAACATGTGGTGTTTCCCAAGCTGATCCCATGTATTCACCGATTAACTGAGGGTGGTATTGATGTACACCGGGTTCTGTCAGAGCTCAGTACAAATGCTTTAACACATTTTCACATCCTTTTTGATTGCTAGCTTTGCCTCCTGAAAGATCTGTAATGAGTATTGCACCAATCCCACAGTATTTTCAGCAAAACAAAGTTTGGTCCTGAGCTTCCCAAGTGATATGTTTTCAAAGATCTGCTAGTTCCAAGATACACGACGTTTGCTTTTTCTTCGCTCACCAGACTATCTAACTTGAAGGAGCTGAAGGAAATTCATGGAATCAGGATGGTATGAGTTTGAAGCGACCTTAAAGCTCATCCAGTTCCACTCCTGCCATGGGCACACCTTCCACCAGCCCAGGTTGCTCCAAGCCCTGTCCAACCTGGCCTTGGACACTTCCAGGGATCCAGGGGCAGATACAGCTTCTCTGGGCACCCTGTGCCAGGGTCTCACCACGCTCACAGGGAACAATGTCTGTCTCATATCCAATCTAAACCTATTCTCTTTCAGTTTGAAGCCATTCCCTCTTGCCTTTGTGAACAGTCCCTTTCCATCTTTCTCACAGGCTCCCTTCAGGCATTGGAAAGCTACAATTTTGTCACCCCAAAGCTAAAGCATGCTAACTCGACCTTGTTCTTGATGGATCCCTGTTAAGGTTTGTTATTCTCATATTTTCTGCATATTAACTTTTCTTCCCCCCCCCCCCACCCCCCCCCACCGGAGA
>VZRN01004840.1:311929-351065 GCA_013397935.1 Dasyornis broadbenti
TGGAAGCTAAGTTTACTTGTTTGTGAGTTTTTGCTGATTTTCCCTACTAAATTTTCTCAACACCATTTTTGTCATTTCCATTTAACTTCTACACGCTGGTGAGAAGAACTCTTAAAGGTTCTAAGTTTTGCACACTGTATGGTGAAATTAAGCAAAGCAGTCTGAAAACGTGCAACTTTCACAGGTGCTATTGAACTTGTTCCTTGCCTACCAGGAACTAATTTCAGGAAATAACTGGAACTGTAGAATCATTCTGGGGAAAAGGTTTATGCCAGTCAACATAGCAAACACTTGAACTTTTCCCAGAATAATTTCAGCTTGCTATGAATAGCAAGCCATTATTTTCATTGATTTGCCTTTTATCAGTACATATTCACAGAATAAGTTCTTATTCTCAATGTCTCTTCCTTTCTGTGCATCCAGTGACTCATTTACTCCCTGACAATTGACCCATGTGCGTGCAGCTCATTTCTATTTCCTGGCCATTTCCACCTTCATCTCGTCTACATGAAGAGATCATAATTTAGTCAAAGTGATCTCTTACTATTCTTACCATTAATAAATCTAATTCTTATCTTCTGTCGTGCTGTTGTGCAGACACAGAAACCACAGTTTGTTTTCTAGAGCAGGGTATTGGCTTGCCTCAGTTGATAGATAATAAGACATAACACATTGGTAAGCTGCATTCTGTGGCAGAAATCACTTCTGCGTCATTTTGTTTCCCCCTGAGCAGGGCTCTGTGTCCGTGCAGCTGCAGCCAGGGAGATACTGATGGTATTTAAAACGATGTAGTTCGTTTTCACTCCTTGCAGTACTGCTTTACCCCCACCGAGTGGCATCCGTTTCATTGCTTGGCAGTGAGAACTACTCAGACTATCTCGTATGTGATCATAGAAGGAGAGGGAGAGAAATAAAAATGGCAATGACCACAGTGAATCCATAGTGACACTAAAAGAGTCGCAATTTCGGCCAGAAACATCTGCACTGCAGCCACTACCGTGCCTGCAACTCGTGTAGATATACCCAAATTCTCTAATATGCCGGCAGCGATATCCCTCCTGGTGCTATTTTGCAGCAGATCAGAAATACCTGTCTGAACGTCAAATTTTTAGTCAGGTCTTCAAATACAATACTGCATTGTCACTGCACCTGAAGTGTTGCTCTCCAAAGCAGAGTTGTGCCGGTTTGGGCCGGGGTAAAGTTAATTTCCTTCCTGGGGGCCAGTGTGGGGCTGCATTTTTGTTCTGTGCTGAGCTCAGGGTTGATGATACAGAGATGTTTTTGTTACTGCTGAGCAGGGCTTGCACAGAGCCAAGGCCTTTGCAGCTCCTCGTGTCGAGGAGACCCAGCCAGGACAGGTGATCGCAACTGACCCCAGGGATATTCCAGACCAAGTGACATCATTCTCAGTGTTTAAAGAGGGGGGAAAAGGAAGAAGACAAAGGACATTTGGAGTAACAGAGTTTGTCTTCCCAAGTCACCGTGACGTGTGATGGGACCCTGTTCTGTTGAGGATGGCTGAACACCTGCCCAGCCATGGGAAGCAGGGAGTTAATTCCTTGTTTTTCTTTGCTTACGTGAGCAGCCTTTGCTTTCGCTGTTAAACTGTCGTTATCCCAACCCCTGAATTTCTACCTTTCCCATTCTGTCCCCAGTCCCACTGGTGGGAGAGTGGGCTTAAACAACACAGAGGTAGCGGGTGTGAAGGTGGATCTCATAGCAGTGAGGTGGGAAAGCATGTGAACCACCACAGTTAAACAAGAAAAAAGTGTTGGTGAGTTTTATACCTCTAACTCCAGCAGGAAATAAGAGCTGCAGTTTCTCTAAGTTTGCTGGCAACCAGGGAGAGATTCCTGCATGTTCAGAGTGGCATCTTAGCAGAGAAGAGAACAGAGGAAGCCACTAGAGAGAAATCAGATCACAGAACACAGTCTCTGTAATAAAAGTAGAGTAACAAATAAGAAAACTTAAAATTTGATCAGTTTTCCCAGCTGTCCTGGATATTTCAGCAATAATTTAAAGGTAGCAAAGGATAATACTCTGAAATAATCCTGTTCATCCTTGTTCCAACTGTACGAGTGCTGAGCGAACTGTTGACAGTGTGGGCTGGTGGTATTACTGTGTAAGATAGGTACATCTATGTCTCTGTGTGTGACGAAATGTTTTGTGTTTTGCTGATTTTTAAACTGGAAGAACAGAAGCCCCTTTCTTCATTCCTTGGGAGCAGGCTGAGCAGCACAGTATACATATAAGAAATTTAAAGATGGACTGGTTAGTACACTGCTTTGTTGTATGAGTGTAAAGCTCAATGTGAAACCAAAACACGAGCCTGAACTGACTCTCTTGCCCAAAGAATGTTATCCTGACCTTAAAACACCCCACTGTAAACACCTGCTGGATAGTTACCCAACTTACACACCCTCCAGAGTACTTTTGAACAGGATTATGCTAATTTTGTGTTTGAGTGTACTTAGCATGGAAGTATAGTTGGTGAAGTTGCTGCTCAATGTGGGATGGTTTTATTTAGTGTTTTATTTCATTGTGTCTGTTGGGATCCTACAGGCAGTGGCCTGGAATTGAAACATGGTGCCTTAGGGGGAAAAAGGAGGAGGACTTCATTAGCATATTTCATCAGTATTTCTCAAAACTCTTACTTTTATTCCTGAAATCAGGAAATTAGGAATATTCTTGTTTTATTAATTATTAGGTTAAATGTTTTTATTTATTAAGGAGATCTCTCAAACTCAAGTCTGTGCAAAATCAAGTCAGGTTAAAATGGTAATCTTTGTCACATATGGAAATCGACATTTACTCTGTTTGCTCTCATCCTGCCATATTTGTGTTTGTAGCCACCTGCCACACTGCTATCTGTCTCCTTCCAATCAAATTCTTGCTCAGTTCCACAGTTTTCTCCCTTTTCCTTGTTTCCATATTTTCCAGCAGTCTTTTATCCCCATCAAGCTGCTTACTTTGATTTTCTAGTACAGTTTCCTCTGTTTCCTCTCTCACCAGCACCGTATATTCATCAACCCTGCATGTTTCCTTCAGTGTCACTGCCCACAGTTTCCCTGGTTTTCTTGCTTTCTCCGTGCCATCCTCAGCATTTACTCACTGCTTAGTACGTCTCACTCTCCTGTCTCTGAGAAGCCAGCTTTTCATTCCATCTTTGTCGCCTTACTTGTGCATGCCTTCAGTCAATACTCATATACTCAGGCCCCACCTTTACCTTTGTGTGCCTTCCAAGTTCGTGTTTCACTCCTGTTACCCTCCTTCCTTCCAGTTTTCCTACAGAAGGTCAGGCCCGGCCTCCTTTCAGATTTTCTGGAAAAAAAAAAAATTGCAAAAATAAATCATAGGAAGTTCAGACAGCCAATTTCCTCCTAACACAACATGACTCTGGTTTATTTTCCTTGCGTGCTGGTTAGTGCCAATCTAAATTGCAAAGTGGAGAAATAATGTTTTTTTTAAACTGAGCAGCAGTGTCATTTGGCTGACATCCACCTCAGATACCTCCTCCCTCACACCAGATTAGATCCTCACAAATACTTCAGGATCCATTTAAAATTTCACGTCTTCTACAGCCTTCAAAGCAGCAGCACTGTGTTCGTTCCTAGCTGAAGCCTAGGACAAGAGCAGCTGTAGCCAATTCTGTTGGGTCTATCCAGGAGCTCCCTGGCATCTACCCTTGAGCCATGGACACACAAGTAGGCAAAAGTGTGTGCTCCAGGCTATGGAGGGATACAAAAAAGTTTGTACATCTACAAAATAAATACTCCAGTATTTTTTATCTTTATTGCTGTAGTAAACTCAGTCATGACTTCACACAGAGCTAAATTCAGCTTAACAAAAGTAAGGATCTTGGCTGCTAAGCCTCTTCTTAGCACATTTTGTTCCTTAATAGTATTCTTTTTGGAAAGAGCTGATTTATAGAGTGGACTTCAACTCTTATTACCATGTTTATCTCTCTTCTGCATCATTAGATATATCACTTGCTGATTAGTTGATAGTACCAAGACAAGCTCCAGCCCTCTGTAGGCCCTACCAAAGTTCAAAGGGTGCCTTTCCCCACAGCTGTGACTTTCCCTCAGCAATGGCATGCAGGAGTGCTGCAGTGTCACTGTCCTGCAATGTTCCCTGCATGAGCTTTTATCCATTGTATTGATTTGTGGTTCAGCTCCAGCAAACACTGAGCAGCCTCCCTGTCCTGTCAGGAGGTCCATGATTCTCAGGGCTGGGTACTCAATACACCTACTGTGCTTTTCATCTCTAGGTAATTCACCAGTCCCGCTCTATCCACATGAGTGTCTCCTCTGGGTCTGGAAGTTGTGGGCCTGCTTCATCCAACTGCTCAGGGTTTTCTTTTTCTGGAAGAACACGTCAGCAATAATCACTGCTAGCTAGTTTCTATCAGTTGTAATCAATCACGGTTGGCGGTACATTCTTTACATGTTCTTGTTACGTATTAGCATTGTATGTCACAATATTAGTTAAGAGTTTCAAACGAGGCCAAAGCCCATTGCATTAAACTCCCTGTATATACACAGCAAAATAAACATCCTTGCTTCTATAACTCACTCTCTCTATAAACAAAAAGCTAGGAAAAGCAGTGGTCTGGGGCTGGTCATCCCTCAGGTCAGGGGAAAGACAAGGGGACAGAGCAAGACCTTCTCCTCAAAATTATGCTACTTACTCTGTTTATCTCCGTGGCCAAATCCTCGGCAGTGTGATCTCACCCAAGACCTACTGTAGAAGGGAAGAAGAGGATACAGAAGTACAAATGACCAGGCCTCAAACCATGCAGTATTTCCTCCTGCACCCACTGGCTTTTCCTTTGCATACCATCAGTAGGGCAAAAGCCCAGGTCTTTAAAGTTCATTAGGTATCAGTGGATTTTAAGTGTTCCAAGAGCTCCAGGACTCTAGCATTCGGGGAGCATAGGATCTGGGATTACTGATTTTCTCAGATTTAAAGTTACTTCTTTAATCAGATCTATTTACATGAAATAGTACACAGCTCATAAAAATACTATTTGGTTTGGATCACATCTGTTAAACTTCCCTGCTTCCTAGGGAAGAGAAGAAAAGCAAGGGACATTTCCATGCATACGGTGAACATAGAGGCTCCCATCAGCATATTGTAATTTCAAAATACTCTTTATGCTTGAATTTAACCTGGTAATCTTGCATTTCTCATACTTTTTTTTCTCCTCCTTTGCTTAGTCATTCTGTTCTCAGTGTTATTTAGAGCTAGTTTTGTTAAATATTGATACATACCTTGAAATGCACTATGCATCCAGCAAATGACATCTCAGATGTAGAAGAGCAATGCTGGCAAGATACTGCATATTTTCCACCCTAGGTGGAACACCCAAAGGTAAACTTTGTGTAACACCCTAATGCAAAGGCAGCTGAACCCAAGACCGGACCTGAGATGACAGCTTTAGGACAGTCATTTTTCCTCCTCCATTTGCTTTCATAAAATGGTGTCCAGAGGTATTCTGCTTAGGGCTACAGGGCTGAACAAATAGTCTGTTCTGCATGAGAAACAGGAGCCGTCCTATTTAAGGTGGCGTGCAGAGCAGTTGTCTTCCTTCCCTCTCCTAGTTTCCCTTGCAATAGCAAAAGATCTGTGGAGATACTGGACTGGGCACAGTCCTGGGCAAACAACTCTAGGTGACATGGCTTGAGCAGGAAGCTGAGACCAGATGATCTCAGGGGGCCCCTGCCAATGCAAACAGTTTTGGGATTGCTTTAATCTTGAAAATACCTTTTTTCCATACCCTTTAGATGTTTTTTCTCAGGGTAGTGTCCTGACCAATTCCAGCTGCAGCAACGGTGATGTAAAACCAAGCTGGGACTCAGTCAGCTCCAGCAGAGGGAGGAATCCAAGCTGAGAGTTGTGAGCTTGTGTCCGCGAAGTCACTGTCCGTGATTCAATAAATTTCGAGTGCATCGTCAGTCTAATTGGACAGATGAGGGTGTATGTGCTCAGAAGCTGTCTAGTGCCATAGCTACCATCTGACAAAAAATTTGTGGACCGTACTTCAACTACTAGATTCTGGGAAGGATTAGCTAAGGAGAAAAAAAAAAAAAAGCAACATTCAACAGGAAACAGACTTCTCATTGTGCCCCTTCATTGTACATTCTCCGTGTTCCCTTTTCTGCTCAGTGGCGCAGGCCAGTTTGGGACACTCTAAATTGTCAAGAGGAGCAAGGGGTTACCCGGAGTGTGCTTTGTTTGGCAATACAGACGGCTTTTTTTGTTAACTGACTTGAACCCATTGTCCGTGCACCCCCCTCCCAAATCTCTCTCCTGCCCTCACCACCCTTATCCCCAGCCCAGCTCACCCTCCACAGATCCCCTTACTTTGGGTTCATGAAGTACAAATTAGCATAATCAGATTATCTGCATGGGGTTGTTCAGCACGGAGCTGAAAAGGAAGAAAAGAAAAAGTGGCTCACAAAGAGAAGCCCTGAGGAGGGCAGAGCGGGTGGCATTGCTGTTGTGCTGTGGTGCTGAAAACTTGCACCTGCATAGCAAGCAGATCCTCTTCTCACTAAGGACTCTTAGATGGTATTAAAGCATAGGAATTAATTGGGGGGAGGGTAAAGGAGACTGAAAGGGTGACGGGAGAGCTGGGATGGAGTGGAAGGAGGAGAGGGAGAGGAGAGGGAGAGGAGAAGAGAGGGAGAGGAGAGGAGTTATATTAGTTTAACTACCTGGACTGGGAAATGTGTTCTTTGCTGACAGAGAAAAACAGTTTGATTTCTATTCATCAACCTGATAATCTGGCCTATCAAGATAAGACTTTTAGAGTCTCTGCAGGAGACTGATAAGAAACATGGTAGGAAAAAAAAGCCAACTGTCTAGGGGCAGGGTATGTGTCTGTGGAGGTGTTCCTGGGCATTTTCTGTGGTGGACTTGCCTTGCTAAGAGTAGTAAACAATCTGCTTGACTGCCTTAGTGCCTGTTCTAATTCTCTTCTTTCTGCCCTTGCTGGGAGATGAACGCTACCAGAGGACTCAAGACTCAAGTCCGTAGCCACAGGTTTTAAAAGCAGCTAGGGGCTCTGTATGCTTGTGTGTTCAGGAACATGAGATTAAATGACTTGAAGGTGCCTGTTTTTAAAAATATCTTCAGACTGCTTCTGCACTACCAGCTCTTCCAGCTGAATTGTCTGACCAGTCACACTCATCTTTCTGATGTATCTTTAAAGCATGCATGGACACAGACTACAAGAAAAACACCCCAAAAAGCAGTCATGACAGCCCTAAAATGTTTTAAGTTGAGCCCTCGAGATCAAGAGTCTTACTGACAGCCCCAGCCCTAGACTTTTTCAGTACTTCAGGGAGTCAGGATAAAAGGAAACATAAATGTCAGGGTAAGACACGCTTTGAGGCAGTATTTATAACAAACTCCTACCTAACTTGAACTTGCAGTTTTCAAGAAATATTGTCTTTGGTTTGATTTATCTTAACAGCAACAGACAGAGAGCTGCTGGAAATATTTAACTGATGAACTTGTGACAAATAGCAGAGAAACTTTTTCCTTTTTACTATTATTTTAGCAGCATTTTCACTTCTTTGAATTTAGAAATTTGACTTTAGCAACTTACAGCTATGTTGTTGAAGGAAATAGAAGACATTTGATAATCAGAAACAAATAGTCGATGTATGTCTGTACTGGTTCAGCAGCCTGCACTCCTGGGAAATGTTTGAAATTAATAGGAACCACTATATCTGAATTACCTAAGTGGCAGTTTGAGTTATTTGTTGGATGTAAGACAAACAAGGTGATGTTACTCTGTTTTCTGCAGATGACATATCCAGGAGTCATAGAGAAGTCTACCCCCCTACAACAAGTGTAGTGTCCATCCAGGTTATTTCACGCATGGTTATTTCGTCCTCTGTGCTTTCACTGGCAATGTGTTGCTTTCATTTTTTTCACTTACATTATTCTTTAGTCTGAAAGAAGAAAAGTTTTGATTATAAAGGCAAAATTTGTGTTTTCTCATTTACATGTGACCTTAAGTGAACTTCGAGATGGATTTCAAGGAGATGATGGGGTAATATAGATCAATAGATAATAGAAAGATCTAAAGACACACATGTTTACTTTCTTTGTGTTTTCTATATCTGCTCAGCTATTCTGTTCAAAATTGACAGGTAAAATTATGCTGCTGAAGTCACCTGCTGTGACTTTCTCACTTCTAAACTCGAGGGCTGGGAAACACCCGTTTGCATTTCACGTGTCTGTGCAGAAGTGTGGCCTTCGAGACTGGGCTGGCCTGTGCCAAGCAGAGTGGCTGGGCATGTTCACCAGACAGCAGCTGGCTGCTCTTCTCTGACTGAGAATTTAGGAAAAATGTTTGCAGCATGGCTCAGGAGGAAGAGCCAGAGCGGGCAGCTCCCTTCAGTATCGAGTTATTTCAGTTCCCTTTCAAGTGGTGGGAATGTTTCCCACCCAGGTGGGCTGGGCCAGCACCAAGCGCTCTTGGCAAGTCCAGTCTGCCAAGCTCACTCTCAGTAGGGGACTGTCAAGTGGCAGCTGACTTTTTGCCGCTCAGTCCCACAGAGATCACTGCAAAGCCTCTCAGCACAGCCAGATTCTTCCTTCTGAAATACTTTTTAACCTACAGGCAGTAAAACAGTTCAGGTCACGGTCAGCTGGTCTGACATCCCATGGTTAACTAGGTCTAATAGCCTCCACTCAAGGTGCTTTTGGGCATTTCAGTTTCCTCTTGAGAGTTTGGGTCTTTCCCATAAGTGTAAAGCTTTTTAAGGCTGGAATTTAGTACTGTGAAGTCTCGAGCTGAGGGAATCCATAGGTTACGTTCTGGTTGGTTGTACATCAATGCATCAGAGCACGGCAATCCTGCTGTGATCTGAAGGCACAGTTAATATTGTCTGCTCTTGGCCTTTCTCAGCTCCAGGACTGAGCACTGCGGCCTGCCAGGGTTTGCCACGTACAGTCACCAAGAGAAAATCAATGCTAATCAATGTTGACAGACAGGGCTGGAAGCAGAATGCCTCCCTGGAGACCTTGCTGACTGCTGGCTGTCATCCTTTAGCTTTTCATTAAGGTTTTAGGCTATCTAAGGGTCTGTCTTTCAAGATGTAGAGTGAGGGATTTCGAAGAAAGTGAGGGAACTACCCCAGCTCTGAGATGCTGTGCCCCCAGCCATCTGCTGAAAGGTGGATGCATGGGAAACCTCTCCTGCCCTGTGCTTGTGAATACCTCTCTGCATCGCTTGCCCGCATGAAAGTCGGAGACTTCATCTGAATCCCAGTGCAGTCCATGCTGAGATCCACAGGAGTCTCACTGACTTCTTCCTGCCCTTCCTCCTGAGCCTCTTCTCTGCTGTTTTGTGACATTGACCCAGAGAAAGGCTGGCTGCTCTTTGCCTCTCATTCTGGCTGTCAGTGCTGAGGGGTCTCTTCTCCAAAAGAGGTTTATCACGGGGTCCTCTCTTGTGCTCCGCTGGGTTTGCAATCCGGGGCAGCGAAACAAACTGTGGAGGGATGGGATGTGCATTTATGTGCACATGTGAGAAGGGGGTGGAGTGAGAGTACAATGGGATGAGACTCTGCTCCTTACAGAGAAGAGTTGGACCAACTCAGAGTGCAAAGAAAATGCTGCCTATGGCTTACAGGGAGAACAAATATGTTTATATGTGAGAGAGAACAGTAGTGAATAAATTCAAGCAGATATAGGTATTGTCCAGGCACAGGGCAATCCTTACCTCTTCTGTAACCCTTTTGAGCTGCTTCTTCCACTCACCTTCTCCCCTCTGATTCTCTCAGCACCTGCTGTATCAAAAATACAATTACACCCTTGAAAAATGCCAGATTTAGACTCTGTCACTGGGTCAATGACCTTTAGATTTAAGACTGGCTCCCAAGTGACCCCTGCCCCACAGGTCAGTAGTTAAGTCGCCCATTCTCTCCACCTCCTTTCATCACCCAACCTTCAAAGAACAAAAGTCAGATCTGCCTTGCTCACACTGCTTTAGCCATGGTCACTGCATATCATTCCCTAGCAGCAAAGAAATTTGTGGGAACTGGTTAGATACTGGAAGATAAATTGCTAAATGGTTCATGAATCATACGCCTGTGAAACACAGTGGTGCTGTACCTTTCACTTCTTGCTCAGAGCAAGGTGCTAGGATGGATCTTAGCGTTCTAAAACAACTCTGCCTTGCCGTTTTGTGTGTCTGTCCCATGAATCCTGTGTGTCCCCTCTGTGGTGCTCATTGTACCCTCCTCCCCACTGATTTAGGTAAGGTACAGCAAACAAGGCTGCCGAGTACAAGCCTCACCACAAAGTCTTCCTCAGCATGGGCTACACTCACATATGTGGGATCTCGCTGTGCTTTGTCCTGTGCCAGGCCCAGAGTGTTCTCATCTACCAGGATTTGAATCCACAGAATCTCAGCCAAAACCCAGACTGCGACGTGCCCTTCCTCTTAACCACGGGCAGGACATCGTTGGGATTTATGCACAAGGCTACAGCATCCTTGCAGGATACTTTTGCAACTTACTCCTTTCCTTACCCAGCCCAAACATCCAACTTCGATTACACTCCATAGCCACAACAGGAGTATAGAGAAAGTGGACGTTATGGGCATGATGGACAGCAGCCTGCGTACTTGTTCCTGGTTGCTGTTAGGAGCAGTGTACAATGACGTCGCACCTCTCCTGTGCTCTGTGACAGCTGAACAGTGGCAGAACTTGTTTCCTCCCTTTGGAGAAAGTAATCCTCGTTGGAGCTGAAATGTGGAGCGCTATCCTCCCACTGATCCTGGTAGAAATTCTAGATAAAGCAGTGTCTCACTGAGATTTCTGCATCACAAATTCACGGGAACACACCTCACACCCTCTGTGCAGGTTAAGAGCACCGTGGGGTTGGACTGGGCCATGACTCTTTTAACTTTCCAGCACTCCTTTTTGTACCAGGAGATACCAAAGGTGCTTCTAGAAAATGTCACCTCCGCTGGTCTTCCTTGAGATATTGACAGCAATAGCCTCACCAAAGAAATAAAAAAAAAAATTACAAAAGTTAAAAAGTGCTGTTCACACAACTCTATTCAGCACTGCTAGCACAAGGAGACAGTAGGATCTTTAGGACCAGGGATATTTTTGTCACTTGTACTAAGGTTTTGCCACTGTAACAACTTATCTGAGACATTTTCAGCCAACTCCAAAAAACTCGGTACATCTCCATGACATGGAGATGTTGGCATGGCTGTGCCCTGCCCACTTCCAGAGAAGGGATTGCCACATGATCTTCCGCATACAAACTAATTTGGCAATACCTGCTGTAAGCAGAGGGCTCTCTCTCTAAGGTGACATTGCCTTGCTTAGTATAAATACATACTGGCCATCACACATAAATGCATTTTGAACCTCACATTTGCTGATTTTGTGACTTTAATATAATTCCTTGAGATAGTATTTTCCCGACACGCATTTTGTGCAGAAATTCCCCTCTTGGTGTATCATAGAACATTGTCAGGGGTGTGAGACATCCAGTCAAGCATGAAACTGAAACTGGCCCCATGTCCCAGTGATTTCCCATCTCTTCCTCACAACTTGTGCATCCGTCATCCTAGAGCTTCCTCTCCCTCTCCTAGCCTCAGATTCCGCTGGGGATTAGGTTGTCCCCACCAGATGTTAGCCAGAAAGAGCAGCTTTACATCGTAAGCTGCCCTCAACTTTGAATTAATTTTTATATCTGAACCTGGATTCCAGTGTGAATCTTTAGGTTGTGCCTATCTGAACATCTCCAGATAACAATGGATTCCAAATTAATTCTTTAGGGTATCTTATGCTTTTAAAATAGAGTTGATTAAAATCTTTTGAATTGTGAATGTTTGGAAGAGATAAATAACAATGTTGCACAATGAAATTTTAGTTATCTGTCTTCTTCAAGGGCTGGTCAAAATCTTCTTAGCATGTGGAAATGGAAAGACATATACAACCCAAAAGTGTAAGAAACTGTAATAAACAAAGAATTCCTGTCATTATTCATCATCTGATAATGTGTTTCTATCATAAAGACTCTTGCATAAGACACAGTAGAAGAATCCTCAGCTGGAAATTACATTCTAATATTTTTTAGATCCTCTACCAAGTGATATGCAAATGTAAAATGAAATTTTAGAGAAGTTTAGAAAGACAAAGATTAGTTTCTTAAATAATTTATTTGGAATATATTAGGTGTTAAATAACACCGTATAGCACAAAATATCATCAGTTGCACTGTATTTGTTCATGATCAAACAGATAAGAAATCCCCAAAACACAAAGAAGAAACTTGACCAAAAAAAAGAAATCTTTGGTAGATAAATCTAGTGAAATACGTGCTGACTGTGACAGTAGGGAGCCCCTAAACTGAAAGGAGATCAAAGAAAGCAGTGATATGAACCAAAGCAATAACAAGAAGGGAAGGTTTTTAGCATAGAAAATACAACAGGCAAGTTATGTTACAAAATTGCCAGGTTTTCTCTCCCCTTCCCAGGATGACAGCTGCTCACAAGATGTTTTTCCTTGCCTTGGTGATGTGTGTTTCCTAGGATAGCAAGTGACTGATAGACCAAATAGCACCACCACGCCTCAGCAGTAAGTGCTCTGATTTACTTGGGCTAATTTGTCCTGCTGCAACTCCAGCAAGCCAGCAGAAAGCTGGGAGGAGGACGTGGCTCATTACCTTTGAGGTGCTGTGCAGGAGAGGCTGTGGCTCCATTTAGTCACGTTACGGTGGGCAGAGGTGGGGAGAAATGAACTGTGCAAAGGACTCTCGCTTGCCTTTCCACTCAGCTGCTCCCCAGGGCAGTCCTGACAGCTCGCAAACCCGGGGATAAGCAGACTGACCATTGGCAGTGTTCAGAAACGAAACCAAATCAACATGGACCCTTTCACCTTTTTATTCTTTTCTTTCTTTTGGTCAAATTCTTGTCCACTGGCATGCCTGTGCCTTACAGCACCAAGTGCTGGATGGGGTGATCGTGTTCTTGTCAGACCTTGGCTTTTGTCAGCGATGAGGACAGCTCAATGTAGCTGTAGCAGGAGCCAGCCCTGGCTTCTTTGGTGCACCTGGTGCCTGGTGAGGCTTTGAAAGGCAGCTCAGCTTCAGGTGCCAAATCCCCTCCTGCAGAAAGGCCGTACATGCTGCGTGCACAAACCCTAGTTCTGCTTTCTGAAAGCACCTCTTTGTCTCATGAACAAACACAAACAGCCCAGGGATGTGTCTAGGCCTACGGGAGCTACATTTCTTCAGCAGTCGAGCAGTTGTCTTTTCTAAGCCTTGGCATGTACCTTGGTCCACATGGAAATCAAGAGGGCTTGTGTCAGTGGGAGCAAGATCTCACCAGAAAGCTGTGCTACTTAAACCTGCTGTCATTTTCTCTGCTGCTCTGGGCTGCTCGTAACTCACATGAGCAGACCAGGCCTTGGCTGGCACAGGTTGTAACTCAGTCAGGGAATCAAACTGGATTTTTTGTGGGCAACAGCAACCCACAGGGGCCACTTTCATGAAACCTCTTTTCATCCCGCTTATCACCCAAATGCCTACGCCATGGTGGCTGGTGTTTTTCCTACAGGGAAATAACTCACAAATGGAAGAAATTTACACCAATTTCTTCGTGCTTGTTCCATTGGCCCATTTAGGGTTGTATCCAGGTGGGACAACCTCAGCTAGAGCAGGAGAAAGCAGGGAGCTTAAGGGCAGTCAGCCAGGTGTGTAGGCATAGCCATGGACATAGTCTTGTCCACAAAGGTTTTCACAGTGCAGCACTGAGGCCTTTGTCCTGGCACCTCCCTCCCACAGCAGGACCTCCTGCAGAAGAACAAAGGCATTGAGCCACCAACCTCTTTGATGGACTTTTAAGGCAGGTGGGGCATAACTGACTATCTTCCTTCACATGCACACTGTCACTGCTATGGAGCAGATTTACTTGGCCTATTGAACCCACTGAAACTCATCTATGACTATGTATTTTGTCATTTTCAATTGGTACTTTTTGCTTTAACCCAGCATTTAATTTTATTTAATGTGCTTTGCTCTGACACGAGGGATCCCTCCAGTCTCATGAAGAAAGGTGTAGCCAGGTTCAAGGGCTAGGACTTACATTTAAAAAAATAAAAGAATCAAGCTAGAAATAAGATTCACAAGATCAAGAGGGAGTGCAATTAGCCCCTAGAACAAGTGGTGGAGGACTGTGTCAAATATCACATCTCTCAAAATCTTTCACTACCGAGGCCAGACATGGACAAATTTTGTGGTGCTGTCATAATTCTTCATCTCAAGAGTGTTTCCTTGAAATAGCATGGGAGAATAATCTCTTTGCCTGTCAAAAGCCCTGAATGAATTTCCTTGCCCTGATTTATGGAGGAGATCCAGGCAGAAGACTCTTCTGACTTGGACTCTGCCATGACAGCAGCGAGTCCTTCCAAGCTCCCAGAGACTGCAAGTTCCCTGCCTGGACTTCCAGGTTTTTGCATGGCCAAGGATTTCCTCTCCTATTAAATAAAAATGCATATCAAATAAAATAGCAATAAATATAAATAAATAATCACAGTACAGAGAAGAGCAACCCACAGATTCTGCCAGGAGAGAGGGACTATCACACTAACATCACGACTGCATTTCTCTTGGTCTGCTAGGGAGATGATGGCTCTGACCAGCACTCGACGATATTGCTGCTCATGCCGGGACAGGAGACACCACAGTTTTCAATCAGTGTCAGCTCTTCCATGCTCTGCAAGTGTGGGGCTTGCTGGAAGAATCCCAGGATGCTGCCCCGAGCTGCCCCTGCCGTCTGCTGCAGGCCTGGCTCCCCCAGGACCTTGACGAGGAAGTTGATGTATCTCATGGCCAACCGGAGCGTCTCGTTCTTGCTCAGCTTTTTGTCTGGTGGGTGGGTGGGAATGAGTTTCCTCAGCTTGGCAAAGGCGCTGTTGACATTCTGCTGCCTCCACCTCTCCCTGGTGTTGGTGAAGATCTTCCTTGTCATTCTTAAGGTGCTGCAAAGCAAAGGAGATGGTGAGTGAATGCTGGATGCCCCTGGCTTTCACACAGGCTGCTTTTGTAGGGGCACTGCAACCTCGGGGCCAGTGGCAAGCACACAGTGATGGTGCTAAGCTTCTGATTTTTACCCTCTGTGGCTGATGCTCCTGTCCTGCATGTCCTTCACAGATTCACCCTAAAGTCGTGATAAGTATTGGAGATGCAACCAGATGCCAGAGTTCAGTAAGGACTTCACAAAGGAGATAAAGGAGTTTAATATCCTCATACAACCATTTAGTGCCCAGCTTCTCCAGGCTCCTCAGAGTTCCCCTGCAACAGAATTCCCAGCAGACAATGCATATGTCATCCCACCAGGCTTCATGAGAGCTACACAGGCATTTTTTATGGGGGAAGGCAGGCAACACCCAGTGCAGAGCACATCCATGCTTTCCCAGCCTCGTTTCACACCTTCCTGGAGTCTGCTCCCAGCTGGGCCAAACTTGGTGATTTGTGGCTGAAAGGAAGCCAGGTGGACTTTCACCGTGGGCCTTCAGTGAGCAGCAGCCACCACCACAGACATGTGTGACTGTGGTTATTTCAGGAGGCCTCTCCAGGGAGGCACGAGTCTGGTTCCCTGCCTAGCCCACACTGGCTGCTCACTGCTGATGTCAGATACTTTTCAGTTTGGCTTCTGCTTTAGCCTCTGAGGGATGCCAGGACTAAGCCACAAGTGTCATGAGTGCATGAGGGGAAGCGTGATTCCTACAAAATACACTGGCATCTCAGACAAAACATCTCCCTAGGTGCTCCCTGTCCACCCTGCCTCGCAGAGCCAAGCAAAGCGAGCCCAGTGTCCAGAGCAGACCTGGCAGCTTAAGAGTACTGAGCAACAGGTGCACAGTGATTTTAAATGCCATTTACCAGAAAGACTGTCAAAAGTTCTTTGTGTTGCCCTAACCCCTTCTCCCACCACCGTGGGAAAGCGTCTTCCCTTCTCTCCCACAGCCCTGGAGGAGACACTGACTCCTCCATTTCTGAAGCAGCTCTTCATGCCAATGGCATGCAGACAGTTGGAGCAGGGAAAAGCTCTCCACAGCCAAGAGACTAAAGGAAAAATGTTTCCGCTTACCTTCTTTTACATGTGAAAACCTCAGCTTTTTATGCTCACTGGCAAACCCTTCTTTACAGTAGTGCTGTAAAGGGGAGTGGGGAGCAGAGGGAATAGCATCCTTCATCCCCAGGAAGAGGAAACTTTGGGATGACAGCCCAGCTGTGATCCTGTTTCCATCTGAAGCAGCGTAACACCATGCACGACACTCGGGGTTCACCAAAATACATGGTGAAAGTCCCAAGTGAATAAAGAAACACAAATGTGACTCACAGATTAACTGGGATGCCCTGCCAGGGAGCCAAGGCAGGGAAGCTCCTGCCCAGCTCCTTCAAGTCCCAGTCCAGCATGGATTGCCAGCTGGAGCCGGGGGAGCACAGCTGCAGCGCTGTAAATCCTGTCAGAGCTATGCTCAGACACCTCTGGCCAGAGGTGCAGCCCATACAGGCACACCCCTGTACTCTGTAGATGGCTGCTCACGCTGACAATACCTCACAGACTCCTCTTGGCCCTGGCCTTTGCACTGCTAATGCATTTCTGTGTTGGTAGAAGTCTGAAATTACTGTCATACCTTTAGGGGATGAGAAAATTGTCTCATCAAAACGGCCTTGCTTCAAGAAAGGCTCCTTTAAAAAACAAACCCTCACATTTCAGATTGCTGAGAGTTTCTCTTATCTTTTGTAGACTTACATTAAGACTCATTGCTTGATCCAAATGGGGATTATATCTCTCTTTTTATTTCTTTTTTTTTTTTTTTTAAATTGCTCTCCTGCTCCATGTATCATTTTTGGTTTGTGCTGTGGGAACAAATCTGCTTGGTTCTCAAACATTCTGCGTGTACCTTTTTGGCAAGAACACTGCCACATCAGTGGTACAGATTTTAAACACTGTCTTCCAGTGCTCCTCGGTACTGCAATGTGTTCACTGCCCAAGGCAAAACTTTTGCCTTTACAGATTTATTCTTCCAAGCAGCTGCTCAGATCCATGTGAAATTCAGAGTGCCACCTGCTTCTCTCTCTGTCTTCTGTTTTGGTGTTTATGTTGTTTGTTTCTTTTCTTTGTTTCTTTTTCTTCTGAAGACATCTGTGTATACAAAGGTAGTTATTTTTATAACATGGGCAAAGTTATTTAGCCTTCCTTGTTTCTTCTCATGGGTTGACTGGGCTGTATTTTGCCAGGCCTTTTGGTTTCTGCACTGTAATTCTGCCATGTGGGTCAGTGTTTGCTGGATACCTGTTTATATCTCAGCTGCAAGTACCAAGAGAGAGTCAGCTTCTTGTCTTGCTCCTGCTGCAGACAGTCCCCAGCACAGCACTCCAGGAAAGCACGCTAACGCCCAGCCCCGGTGCTGTGAGCATGCCCTCTTGTCCCGTTAGTGGTGTTATTGGTGGAAAAATAAACCCAGCCTACTCCTTCACGGCCATGCTTTCTTTGTCTCTCTACTCATGCCTTTGGAATGGACAATGCTACGTTTGTGGTCACAAGCCTTGTCAGCAAACAGATGCCTTTGTGAGAACAGCTCCTGCTTTACACTTCAAAAACGTGTGTTTGTGTTTCTGACATTTATTCAAGATCAGCAAACAGCAGCTCCTTTCCTCTTCCCAGTGCCTCCTTTTGCACTGGTAGCTCTATGGGGAGCTTTGTTTCAGGTGTTTCAGGCTCAGCTCCATGCATCTCCGCACCTTAAATTCCATTCCTTTTTATCTTTACTGGTGTGGGTTTCCTGTCATTGTGCCTGGAGTTTCAGTTAGAAACACAGAGGAAAAATTATCCTGGTCCAATCCTGCAGTAATTGTAATGTTTCAGCACAGTCACCTACACGTCCCTCAAGTTCTCTGAAACCACAGCACCTTCTAGTTAAAATGCAGCCAGTTTGCTGGCACGGGATCTGATTTCCACTTCATCTGTCTCATTCTGCTCCTTCTTTTCCTTGTTTCTCTCCAACCCTTCTCACCAAACTTGTCTTTCCATATATTATTTGCAGCTTCGGGTCTTTGCTAATTTTGCACATCTGAGCAATGTGTTCTCTGGCTTTCTGGGATGCACCGTATAAAATACATGTCATCTACTGGCTGTGTGCAGCTTATATCCCACTGGTCTATTTTAAATCTGTGCAGAAATCACCTTTTTGTACAGACCCTGTACAGATTTATTGCATTAACCTGCAGATCTGGACTCTACTTTCTGCTCCCCTTCCCTAACCACAGATTAACAGCCCCATATTTGGCTGTCAATTACAACCCCGGGAAGACAGCATCTTAAATTCAAGAGGATTAATTCTGCTCTCAGGAATGTAAATCTGGGCGTTTACACCATTTTCACTGGAGGAATTATTCTGAAGGACAAAATTTTGCACTGAGGAAAGGATTTAACTCAGCTTCAAGAAGGCATGTCCAGAAGTAGGAGGTAAATGCAGTTTCATGAGCTAACGTGCACATCTGCAACACGTAATTGTGCAAAGAAATAACCCCAGATAATCTGCTCCAACAACCAGAAAAAGGGGAAAAAAAAAAAAAAAAAAGGGGAAAACTTGCCACCACCATGCACCAAACAGACAACTGAAGCTCTTCCCACCCCCTGCCTACCCGTTTGAAAAATATAAAAACGTGCGGTGGGTGGAATCCTGGCTGTTTTTAATGCAGCCTCCGGTGTCGCCAGACAAAAGAGATGGAGATCTCTCCCGTAGCAGCAGTTCTCTCAGCCTCTCCGTGCAAAAGCCTTTCAGGCAATCCAGGCAGCAGCAGCAGCAGCTGCAGCAGAGCAGCTCAGGCACAAAACACATCTCTGCCAGACATTCCCCAGAAAATGCTCCCTGAGCCAGCGGTTAATG
Source organism: Dasyornis broadbenti (assembly GCA_013397935.1). NCBI lineage: Eukaryota > Metazoa > Chordata > Aves > Passeriformes > Dasyornithidae > Dasyornis > Dasyornis broadbenti. Next base: position 330,874 of record VZRN01004840.1, read on the forward strand.
TCTGAGGGCTGGCAGGGGACTCGCCGGGAGCCCGGCACTCAGTCATAATTAGCAGGATGCTATTAACTAAAGATCTTGGACAAGAAAGTTCCTCCCTCAAGTTATACCTCTGACCTCGGTGAAGTTAAATCCATGTTGAAACTGGCCACTGGAGACTTACTCCTGCAAATCTTAATCAGACAGCAGATGCCTGCTGCCACCAAGAATTGGAGTGTTTCTAGTAAACCTGCGGTGCCACACCAGCACTCCACGGGGGAAACCCAGTGCCTGCTGAAATCGGTTATTTAACACATTGCACTGGATTTTGTGAAGTCCCCCCAGCCCTTAAGTAAATGGCAACAGAAGAGCAGATGGTGCCTGTTTCCTCTACCAGGCAGGTGCTTGTGAGCCCGATCTGCCACAGGGAGAAAAGATTCCCCAGCTATCACTCCTTGTTGCCGTGTTTTGTTCGCTTTGCACCCCTGTGATCAGGGCAGGAGGAGAAAGGGGAAACTCACAGTTTCCCTCTTCAGTTTCACACAAGCCTCGGAGCGTGGGGCTCAGCTCCGTGCAGAGGGAAAGACTGAGCATGGATGTCACAAGACAGGAGACTACCTATCCCTAATGTGTGACTTGATTCTTTTTCCCATTCCCTAGGAGGAATAAACTCACTCTTTGCAGCTTGACCATGCACTGTTCTCTGTGCTGGCGCTCAGATTTCAGGGACTTTCTTTGGGTTGGGAGGGGAAGGAAGGGGAGAGGGGACGTGCACCCCAGCTTGATGGATTGCCAGAGGAACAGCGCACCTCTAGGTACAGGCTCTCCCAGCTTTCCTCAGCTCTCTGTCCCCATTGCTGCCTCTCTGTATCTCAGCACTGCACCCTTCCCAAAGTGCCTCCCACCCGAAATCCCACTGGTGCAGTGGTGGACACGGACACAGAGACATCTCAGTGCTGAGAGTAAATGCTGGGCTGGCATCCAGGGAGTTGAACTTCTGTCCACATGTCTGTGGTTCCCTTGCCTCAGGCAAATTCTATTTTTTTTTTTTTTTAATTTTTTTTTTAATAATTAGTTTGCCTACTCTGTAAGGTTTGTGGAAAAAATTACCAAGTACGTGTGAGCACACGAATGTGAGCAGACACGAGCACATGGTGGCCCAGCCTCGCAGTGCGGGTGTAATGAATGAGTAGAGCCCCTCCCAGCATTCCCAGGGTGATTCCTAACACTATCAGTGAACTTCATTTTATTTCAAGTAAGATGTGGGAAGGGGAACTACTTCAAGAGTAAACAAGGCTCCTTTCTCTGCCTCATACCTCTGTTGGGAGTGTTATCTGACAATCATAGCACGGCACACGGTACAGCAGAGCAGCAAAAGCACTATAAAAACCAGTCCATGCTGACACGGTGATTTACCTTTTTTTTAGAGTCTGTAAATCTAGGACAAAATGCACGCAGTAGAATCTCTGCTTCTGGGAGCCCTCCTGTCTAAGGGCAGCATTTACAGAAACTCTCACAGCCACACTGTGCTCTCACTGAACCTTTAGAAAAAGGAAGTCACTGGAATCTTCAAAAGCAGCTGTGTGGAGGTCTCAAGATTAAGTCAGCCTTCGTGTTTGGGGTTACTGTACTGCATGTGATCCCAGTTCCAAGGGGCAGGTCTTTCACCTGACCCGGTGCTGCCCCTGGGCTGCTGAGCTTTGTAATCCAGTTGCCCTCCTGGAGGGTGCAGGTCTTCAGCAGAGAAGAGCTCCTCTGCTTTCTGAGAAATCAGCCTCGTCTGCGGGCTCCGCAGCATGCACGCCGTGGCACTGTGCCCTCTAGGCCTGCCTTGGGAAAGGAAGATCTGCAAAGCCATGGGCTGCCGCCCAGAAGGGGTCTGGGAGAGCAGAAAGCATGTGGCCAGCTTGCCAATAGCCATGAAGATGTAGCTCACTGAGAGGTTTACTCTGCACATGGGGGTAGGCTTTGTTTTCTGTTGTTTTTGGTTTTTGGGTTTGGTTTTTTTTTATGTCGGGTTTTTTTTTTTTTCATGTGCCACCCTTCTGCTTAATACTTTTAATGGTCCTTTGCAGAGAGATAAATTATACCACAGCTTTACACAAAAAAAAAAATAATAAAGAACCCACTCATGGGCAGCAACAGCCTTTGCTAAATAGAGTTCCAGTGCATTGGCAGGGGCATGACAGCTTGCTAAGCTGAGAAAGGAGCACTCTGCCAGGAGGTTTAGCCTTTATTTGCTAAAGTTGCACTTGTGTTATTTTCTGTTCCAGGGAATCTGAGAGTCTCTCTTGGAAAAGTGCTTCTCTGGCCTGAACGACAGTTCCTGTTAGTTTCCATTAACAACAGTCTCTGCCAAATTAACAGCCCAAAGACTACATACAGACACTCTCCCTGTGCTTTAAGATAAACACAGAGAAGAAAAACAGTTTGGTTCTCAGGTTTTTTTTTGTTTTTTTTCCCCAGACCCACTGTTCCTCACTGATATTTCTCCCACCTCATCACCTCACTCATTCCTGCCTTCCTGCCTCTCCATCTGCCACAACGAGGCATGAAGGCAGCTGTGAATAGCAGAAACCATTTTCCCTGCCTGTGTGTGCAGGGAAGTCCACATCGTCCTTTCTGGAAGGAGGATGTGAGGAAGGAGTGGGACCGCGTGTCTTAACAGCTCGGCAGAGAGCAGTCTGCATCAGCTCACGCTGCTAGAGCAGTTGTTGGGAGCAGAGAGGGGAAAATCCAGGACATCTGCATCAGGGGGAAGGAAGATCTTTATGGTGTTTGCATGTCGCCTCCAAACAATATTTGCTTTTGCATTCTATGCAGATCTGCTCTGAGGCTGGTGGCAAAGCTGTCTGTGGCTGCAGCCAAGGACTGAAGGCCTGACAGAGCCCTGGTCTTCCTGCCAAAGCTCAAACCAGGCTGCTGACCACCTCGGGTCACACCAGTGCCTGCTGCCACCATGAGCACAGAGAAACGTGGACACCACGGCAAAGCGTGGCTTCCAGAAGATATCCAGAAGGTATCCAAGGGATACAAACCACTGAAAGACAAGGAGCACAACCCCATTTTCCCCGGAATATCTTGCCACCAGCCTCTGTGAGGCTGCTCCTGATAGAAACAGCAGCACAAAGACCATCCTTGCCTCAACCACCTGCATTTGGTCCACAAGCTTCCTGCCTGGCATGCTGGCTCCGTGAGCACATCGTGTCTTGTATCATCTGCTCTTATCACAACTACCGTAAAGATTTATGTAAACAGGCAGTAAAAACTAGCTGCATTTATTTTAGGGGTTATCTTCCTGGTTGGTTGGCTTTGTGGTTGGTTGTTTGTTTTGCCTTTTTTTCCCCCCTTTTTTTTTTTTTTTTCTTGTGTGTGTGTGTCTGTGTGAAATAATATAGAAGTGCACGGCGGAAAAAGATTCTGAAAATGAAATATTGTCCTGTAGGGTTACAAGGGAATCATGAAGGATAGAGACAGCTACATCAGAAAACAATGCATGTTTTGCTGTTTATTAACTTTCTCAGGCAAACAGTGCTATGCAGAAGGCTATCCCTGCAAATAGGAACCTGTTTCAGATTGGCAGTTTCGAAAGTTTTTTCACAAATCCAAGAGTTAATAATATTTAACAGTAGAAGTGAAAATAATTTAAAAAAAAAAAAAAATTTGCTAAGTTTTTCCTCCTAAGTGTGCTGTTGAAATGAGGAAAATTCAAATGCCTGTGTATTTTACAAATGTATCAACTGTGACACAGATGACCAGTAAAGTGTGGGGATAATTTTAAATATGTGAGGATTGGAATTTAAAACTGATTCCTTACACCTTTACCTGTTGACACTGTTAGTGAATTTCCACATATTCTAGTGAATAAGCATTTCTTATTCTAGTGAATAAGACTCATTAGTACATGATTATCTGTGCTTTTGCAAGGAATTTGTTTTAAATGTCAAACAGCATTGGAGAATTCAGCTAAGTTTTAGTTCTGAACTCAGGGAGTCTGTGATGCTCTGTCTAATCCTTTTGCACCAGTGCAATAACTCCGATTTTACAGCTCTTTGCAGTGCTATAAATGAGTTTGCCTGGAGTGTAATTATACAGCTACAATGTAAGAAAATCTAGGAATAGTTAAGAATGGTGATTTAAAAATCACTTTAGTTTCCTCCACATACCATCACCAACATTTCTCTCAAAAGCAGTAAAACTGATCAATATTTTCTTCTCGTAAGGTCTGACTCCCTGAGTCTCTGCGGATAGTGGGAATCCGGAAAGTTCAGGTACAAACTGTCTCTTCGCTTGATGAAGTGCAGCCACCTGTGAGTGGCTGTTTGCCAGATCAGGTGCCTTAACTCTGAAATTTTTGACGACAAGATCCAGATGAGCCCCAGTAAGAAAGGAAAATCCAGCGAATTGGTAAAGGGCTACTGCAGAAATCCCTTCCTTTAAGGATATTCCCTGCTCTGAGGGGAAACGTCGGCATTCCTAAGAAAGTTTCAAGATAAGCCTGAGAGAGGGGAGGACAGCTGTAAAGAGAAGAGGCCATTGTCACTTACTTTTCTCCTCTTGTGCCTCTGGAAACCTGGTCAGTGGGCGAACAAGTGGCAAAATCAGACGCTTCCTACGTTTCTTTCCCGACTGCTTTTCCAGTGCCTGGCCACAGAGCTTGCTCTTGCTGGAGTCAGCCTAGCGCTGGTCCCGGCTGCCTCATTTATAGAGTAGCAGGTCCTTTGTCTGGCGCGTGTCACCACTAGTCCTGGCAATCCAGGGAGCTTGTTTTGCATCTCCCAGGAGATTCTCTCTCTCTGTCCTGCCTTTTCTCTGCTCACCACATGCCTCCTTTTCTGGGGCTGCTATGGGTTGGTAACTGGAACTATCCCTACAAGCCTTAGTCACTTAGCCCAGTGGCTCTGGCTAGGTCGGGTGAACTTTGCAGGAAAGGGTGGAACCGCCATTAGCAAAAATCTTAAGTTTATTCTCTTTTTCCTCATCTGTTTGGGGAGATTTTTTTAATTTTATTTTTTTATTATTATTTTTTTAATTTAGTTTCTTTAGCCCACCAGTGGATCCTGCACTCCCTTCTCAGGTGGAAGCTCCCTCTCACTTGGAGTCACGGCTGGCACCTTCTGCAGCCAGAGGACAGCGGCAGCTGCTGCCGTCCCAGTGCTGCCCCAGGCCCTGGCTGCCCCTCTGCCTCCCTCTGTGTGACAGCAGGAGGCCACAGGTGTGAATTCACACCTCTTCCAGCCTGCCCTTCACTTCGGGGCCCAGGCACTGCACTGCAGGTTTAACCCATTCTTTCACCGTCAGCTCCAGAGCCCTGTGGCTGAGATGTAGAGCTGGTGAAACAAAGAGCTCTTTTGGTGTCTCCAAAGCTTCCTCCCTGCTCAAGGACAACAGGCAAGCGAGGTGACATCCCAGTGCAAAACCCAAAACCTGCAGAATAACCCCATCACGTGTCTGTGTCCGTGACAGAGACTGGTCCATCCCGCCTCACCCTTGTCCTGGGTAACAGCTCAATCACAGGTCAAACGCTGGCACAGGTTGCCGAGAGAGGTGGTAGAGGGAAATATTCCAGGTAGGATGGAGTGCTGAGCAACCTGATCTAATTGAAGATGTCCCTGCTCAGTGCAGGGAGGTTGGACAAGGCGGCCTTTAAATGTCCCTTCCAACCCAAACCAGCCTTTGTTTCTACGAAAATTGTCACAAAATTGCCCCAGACACAAGCCAGCAGGGCTGACTAAAATCACACAGATCCTTTGCGACCCTTACAATCTTTTCTGCACCTCCATCCGCCTCTCCATGAAGTGCTGGGGGTTTGCTTTGGATGGGCATAAAGAGTAAATACGCAGAACAAGAGCGAGATATCTGCTTATGCCCTGGAGCAACAGGAATTATCCTGGGGATACAAAGGGGAGGGAGGGGTGGGGAAGGAGAAGCCCCAGCTCACCACCCCGCTTTCATGGGGCAGGAAAGCGTCTGCACCAGGATAAGGTCGCTTTAAGCACACTCCACCACTTCCCTCTGCCAAGTCCCAGGAAAGCTCACCCCAAACAGCAAGACGGCTCAGCGGTGCTCACCTACCGGGTTTTTAAAAGCACTGGGAATGTTTCAGTTAACAGGATTGCCCCCATAAATATTAATAAGCCAGCAGTGGAATGATGCGGTTTCTCTCCGGAGAGAATGAGCCTCGGGTCCCCGCCGGGGCAGAGCTGCTCCCCGCAGAACTCGACTGAAGGTTCAGCCCTTTCACACGGTAAATTAACAGTGGCACTACAGCCTGAAAGCTGTGTCAACCGCTTCATTTAGCACAAGTGTTATGTTAACTAAAGGCCCTATTCCGGAGGGGCCTTTGGCCTCACAGAAGCCTAATTTCCATGTAATTTACATTGGAGAGTTGGAGAGTGCCCCTCCTCTCGGTTACTTGCTCCAGCCAACCCATTCTGTACCCAAAACCTGCCCTGAGATGCTGCAGCCAGCAGTAAGGAAGCAGGCTTGTAAGTCCAGAAAGGGAAGGGAACCGAAGCTCTTGATCCCTAACTGCTTGGACACTTCACTGCCTAGAGCTTTCAAAACCTGGCCAGGCAAAGCACCATGAAATACACAGTCAGGAAAGTGTCTTTCCTTGCAGGGAGAGGGGCAGGATGTCCTGCTTTTCATTCCCACTCGTGTATCCGTGCAGGAGAGCCTGCAAGCACCACGGCGCTTCGTCCTGCGCTGCTGGGGCACACCCGGACCCTCTGGCAGGCTCTGGGCAGGAGGGCCCAGGTGCAGAGCCAGAACTGGGAATGCTGGTGGGATGGCACAGGGTTGCTGACTTTTATACCAGCGTCAAGGGTCTTTGTCACCCAGTTCAAAAAGGCTCTGAAAGGGTGGTACGTCACAGCCTGCTTCGCTGTGTCTTTATTAAGCTTCCTATTGAGCTGTGGTTACTTGGCACCCATGAACCACCCCAGTCTCATTCATCTTCCTCCCCATTCTTGTCAGTGACCTGGCAGCAGGGGGAACATGTTACCAATCCATCCCTGCAGTCCTGGCATTACTTTTCCGTAGAGCAGCCCACAGCTGCCGGGAAAGTACAGCTCAGCCAGGAACAAGAGCTGTGGAAGCAACATTGCACCCCGGGCTTGCTCCTCCTCGCAAAAACCTCTGCTGGGATACATCCTGACGGTTTCCCTGGAGTCTGGGGCATTTCTTTGCCTGCAACTGGTCTGGGTTTCAGCAGCCACCCATGAAAAGTGAAGGAGGCACGGAATGCATTTTGTAAAGTGTGATATTAGCAGGTCACCTCAGCCACCTCACCTCTGCACCGCGGGCACCAGGGACTGCTAGACCTGGATGAAGCAGCAGACTGACTGCAGTGTCTTCTGCAGCTGCACTTCCATGTGTGATTCCATGAGGTGGGACACTTGAGAGTTGGCCACTTTGAAGAGGTTGAGAGCATGTAGGTGGCTGCAAGGTGTGAGCGTCTCAAAACTGGGTCTCTTTTTGAAATTCGGTATGTCAGGGTTAAAATTCCAGCCCCTGAAACATCCTAGGGGCATAACCCTCATTGTTCCCCTTCGTAAAAGCTGTTCCTGGCGTAGGGGACTGTGTGATGAGCCAGCAGGAGCAAAGGGCTTTATCCTGGTACACAATTCCAGGGCCAACAGAAGCCTCTCCAAGACAGAGTGATGGTCAGATGGGCAAACAAAATGTTTATGGTTCGCACTGGGCCAGACCTCAAACCTCAAACTCTGTCTTTCTCTAGCAAAACCCTTACTTGCAGGTGACCAGGATACAGCAGAGAATCCTACCTAAATAGGAGCAGAGGTTTCAAAAGATGGGCCTCGATTCAAGTGATTTTTTTGTGCTCTGTGGGGTGACCCAGGTGAGCCTGATGGAAGCAGCGCACGCAGGGCGATGGGCAGGAGAGGCACAGCGAGAGGCTGCAAACACACAGCTGTGCCACCACTGCCACTTCAGTGCCCTGCTCCACGTATGGGAACAATGAGAAACAATTATGCACATCTGGGCTCCTGCCCTTTAAAATCATAATTTAGATTAATAGATTTTGAGTATATCGAGCTGGAGGAGGCTGCTTGAGGTTCAGAATAGCAGCTGCATGCAGACTGCTGAAATATTAAACTTTCGTCGTCTGAAGCTTTTTCATAGTATTTTGAATCTCTTATTAGTGTTAACAAAACACACCAGGGGGTGCTTTAAATTCTGGCCACTCTTTGTGGCTTAATTCCAGAAGCCAAAAATCTCCTTTTTAATGCTGAAATTTGCTGATAACATTGAAGAAAATGTTTAGCCACAGAATAAAGAGACTGCAAACCTAATGTACCTCTAAACCTTTTCACTAGGAGCAGGGCGAAAGACAAACAGCTCATTCTTTTTCCACTTGACACAGACGCACCTCGACACTAAAAGTTCTTGGAAATCACCTAAAATTGAGGAAAACAAGGCAGGCCTCTGAGAGGATCGGCAGCTGCCACTTCCAGGGGCACACAGCGTGGAACTCAGCCAGGTTGCATGCAGAAATAAGACAAGCACACCAGCATCACTGGAAACAGAGATTCCAAGAAATGCGAATTCATGAAAACCTTTCTGACCACACTAAAAGCCCCGAAGGGTCTTTGCCACAGATGCCCCTTCTACAACACACTTACAAGCAATGAGAAAAGGTTGTCAGGAGACCAAGAAGTTTAATTTCCAGTATGACTTCAGGCAAAACCCTCAACCCCCAGGCACGTGGATGCGATGTGCTGGGAATCTCCAGCATTTCCCACAGTCCGGCAAGTCCTTTTCCTTCACGTGCCAGTCTTTGGAGCCCCGTTGGTGCCTCTTTGGGATGAACTCCTCTAAGAAAGAAGTCAAATTGCTCTGAATCTCTCTAACATCCCTTAGTGCAGGTTCCTGCACGGGAATGGCTGAGGTTGAAGTCCTCGAAGGAGAGGTTCCCTGTTTGGTGCTTGAGGCTGCTCCTCTTGCAGGCCCAGCAGGGAAGGTGTGTGCAAAGGGAAACTGCAATAAACCCGGCCTTTCAGGAGTTCATTATGTGCTCATTATTACACAGTCCAGTTCCTACAGAAAAAAATGGATGTACTCACTATTCTGACTCTTAAAGGTAGCTTTCTTCCTTTGCTTTTAGCATTATCCCATCCTGTTATTTTGCTGAATTATGAATCTATGCAAATATTGCTGCCTCGATGGTGGAGAGATGGTACAGTTTCGAATTTAATTTTCAATGGCTTTGTTTCCATTGTTTTTAAGTACACTTCTGTATTTCAGATGCTCGGCTGGTGCAGACTGACAGACTTCCATCAGTTACTATAGACCAGTGTTGATCTGCTGCATGCAGGAATCACCCCATTACTCTTTTAATTCACAGGTATTCCTTCGTATGACTGTGGTGTACACCCCTTTACTTTCCACTGCCTCTGCAGAAGCCAACAGCAGACAGAGAAAGGAAGACACATCTCTGGAAAAATTCCTCCAGGTGAGAACTGTGCAAGCTGCGTATCTGCGTTTTCAAAATAATTTTTCAAAGTCAGGCAGAATCTCTTAACAGTTTGGACCGGGGTGTCCATCCTCCACATGACCATGAGAGTCGTTCCTGCAGAGCTGATGTCCCAGCCCTCCACACCTCAGCACAGCTGCATTAACACCAGCGGAGTCCTTCCTGTACTCATCAGCACATTCCCATCCCTCCTGTGTCTGTCACCTGAGCCCATGAAACCACAACATGTCCTGGACCTGCTGGACCCATCAAACCTGCAGAACCGGAACGTGCAAATTTTAAACAGTCCTCGGGACATCTTTGCCTGCCCTGGGTGAGCAAGATGTAAACATCGGGATGTGTGTTCAAGAGTGGGGAAAAGACTGGGGGGCAAATTCTCTTGGCCACCTGTGAGCACCAAAAGCCCAGTGCAAAGCCCTGGTTTTGTGTGCCGCAAAAAGGCAGCCTCATCCTTGTCACAAACAAATCGCATTCATCCAGGAGCATCTGACCACAAATGTAGCTCAGCTCGGTTTTCTGGGTCATCTTCAGTGGGCACACCAAGAATTAATCAGCTCTCAGCTCCTCTGCTTTAGTTGCAACTGACCTCTCTTGCCTTCTTCAGCTTTCTACTCCAGTTGGTAAAAAAAATACCATTGGTTGTCCCTGCGTGGAAAGCATGTCAGCCTCAGAGACCAAGCAAGAGCCACAAGCCACGTTCTGAGCAAAGGTCAGACTCGAGGGAGGTGCTGCTGTGCCCGCCTGGGCTCCTGGCCGGTGTTTCAGGAGGACACAAGCCTGTATCAAACACAGAGCCCGGGCATGTGATCACCTGGCCTGCGCTAAAGCACAGCAGCAGGTTTTGGGCAAGTCCAGGCTCTGCAGGCACAGGTGGTTTTTGGTAACCTGTCCCTCCATTCAGTTTGGTCACTGTGCTCAGGGACGGAGTCCAGGCTGCTGACAGCATCTCCCACCTAAACCTTGTTTGAGGTGCGGGGCTTTCCACGGTGGGTGAATGAACTTACAACACATCCCAAATGCAAAGTAACAGGCAGGAAGCACAGAATGAGCTGGTTTGGAAGGGAACCTCAAGAATCATCAGCCCAGCTCCTGGCCCTGCACAGCTGCAGGGAGCTCCCCAGGAGCTGCACCATGTGCCTGAGAGCACTGTCCAAACATTTCTCGTCTCTGTGCTCCGAGGAGGTCGGGGATGCTCTTTCCAGCCCTCCAGAGGTGCCATCCTGGGGGAAAGTGCAGACCTCCAGGAATGCAGCAGCACTGCCCTCCCCAGCCCAGCACCGAAGCTCTGTTCATGCACGGGCAGCAGCCACTGCTGACCTTTGGTTTGCTGATGTCTCCCGCTGCTTGGCCAAGGCAGAACGCCTGCCCTGCCTGCGCGGAAACAAAGCCCTGCTCCCCTGCTCCTCATCCCGGCACCCTCTGCCCACCCCTTTCAGCAGCGCTGCCTTTTTGCAGTTTTAAATGTTCCTTTTTAGAGTGCCTTTTATTTCCAGCTTGGAGAGCAGGGGGACAAGAGATGGGATAGGGATGCTGAAGTAGTAATTTACATAATCTGATTAACAGAGGATTATCCAATGGCTGCCGAACAGCCTTAGTGTGCTTGAGCTAAAAACCTTACTATTCATTGCTCTCACCACCCTGCAGGGCGGCTGCACCTGCAGCACCAGCTAATACTCTCCTGGGGACTTCAGGGAAGGAGAAAAGCGGGGGCATATTTTTATTATTATCCGGGGGAGGGTTGAGGAGCTGCAGCTCCTTGTGTGCAGCCTCTAATTGATCTGTCTGCATTAGTCACCGGGAAGATGAAATGAAAGCTGAGCCAGTTGGCATTATCAGGAACAGCCATCACCTTTGAAAAGGGCCAGCCTGTGTGGCTCCTCCCAGCTTCCCTGTGGCCACTTCGGTGGGGCCCATCCTGAACGGAGCTGGGTAGAAGGGTCCTGCACCAGCACGACTTCCCCTGTGCCTCGCTCAGCTGGAGAGCGAACCAGGCCCGACCCTGGCTCTAAGATCACCAGGGAACTTCTCAGAACTGCCCCAGGAGCAGGGTGGTGGCAGGGAAGGAGTCTGCTCCTGGCTGGCAAGGCCTGACACCCAGCATGCCACCTTTTTATTGCCCGTGCCGCAGTTACGCAGGGGCTTGGCTCGGGCGGCAGCTGGGAGGGTGTTGGGAAGCTGTGGGAAGGGCAGCAGGACCCACCAGAGCCACCCCTCACGGGGAGAGGGAATGAACCTCCTAAACAGGGCTCCCAAAGCACAGTGCAGGCCCTCCCACAGACTCACAGAATACTTTAGGCTGGAAAAGACCTCTGGGATCATCAAGTCCAGCCATTAACCCGACACTGCCAAGTCCACCATAAACCATATCCCTAAATGCCTAATCTACAAGTCATTTATATCCCTCCAGGGATGGTGATTCCACCATTTCGCTTGGCAGCTTGTTCCAGTGCTTGACAATACTCTTGGGGGAGGAACTTTCGCTTGTATTTGATCTAAATCTCCAACTTGAGACCGTTTCCTCTTGCCCCGTCCCCTGGGAGAGAAATCAATCCCTTCATCCTCCTTCCAGGTAACTGAGAGAAAAGCAAGGTCTCCTCTACTCCAAGCCTCCTTTTCTCCAGGCTAAGTAATTCCAGTTCTCATAGTGGAGAGCAGTGAACTCTCCTGTAACAATTCAACAGGCAGGCTTAACAAAAAAAGAAACTGACACGAAGGACAGAAAAATGCCATAGGTCCTTGAACACACTACAAATCTCAGCAGCATATGTGGGCATCGACTGGGGCCGAGTCCAGCTCTCCCAGAAGGAGTGGGAGACGGGGGAAATTCAGGTCCTGGCAAGATAAGAGGAGTTCAGCTGCTGGTTTCAACAGAACCAGGTCTGCACAGCAAGCATCCTCCCATGGTGGAGGGTTGAAACTCAAAACTGAGAAACATGTGAGCTCTAGAATGGAAAGAACTGGGGACACAGAGATCTCCGTCGCAGGAGAAAAACCAGATACTGTGAGCTGGACCCTCCCACACAAACTCACATCAAAACCAGGGAAAGATGAAGAATTTGGGGTTTGGGGCTTTTTTTTTTTTTCCATTGTACAGAGGTGCATCTGTAAGGCAGACAACTAGAAGAGGTTTTAGAACCTTCCAAGGAAATTAAAACCGGACTTTATACAAGAAAAGAGACAACAACCAAATTTAATCTGCCCTCAGTAGAAGTGCTGCAATATAATCACCCAAGACTAATTTGTTTGTTTTCCTCCTTTGTTTCCAGGAGCACGCTCCATCCTCAGGGCGAGCTCTGGAGATGCTTTACATATTCACTCGTGTCTCAGGCTGCTGCATTTGTCTCTGAAGACATGCCTGACAGCTGCCATTCACAGACACCACCTGAACAGATCTGCAGCTCAGTGTGTCTTCCTTACTCCCTCCCACAGCGTGGATGAACAATGGGATGCAGTGGCCTGGTAAAACAGGGAGGTTGCTGAGTGTCCTGAAGTCATCCTGCCTGTTTGCTCATCCAAATTCTCCTCCTTTTTAAGCAAGAAGGGGAAATGCTTCTGACTCTGGGGTAAAAACCACAAGAACAAAGGCTGAGAAGCAGCCACCAGAGGACTCACTGTGTGTGTGCACAGCCATGCTCACCGAGTGGTTTGGTTTTTTTCCAGGAGCTGTGACACAGAGAAATGTCGTTTCACTGCTCAACCCCTCAGTGCTGCCTGGAAGCCATGACCCCTGCCAGCTGCTGGCTGACCCGCCAGGCTGGACAGCGTTTGGAGCCGTGGAATGTCCAACACGGTGTCCAAGGTGCCCATGGCAGTGGTATCCCCATGCTCCTCTCCGTGGCAGAGCTGTCACCAAGATATTTCCATGCTTTGGTGTAATTCCCGTTCCCAGGTTTAGGAGTTAACCAGTGTCTACAGAAAGGGATAAAACTGCATCCTGGGGCACACAAGTTCTCCTGCTTTGAGAAAGATAATCTCTGTTGCTAAACTAATCCTTGATGCTGGCATCTTCCCAGATGTCAAGAGGAGTGAGGAACCGACAGCAGCCCCACTAGAATTTCCCTGTACCACGTGCTGCGGGGTACCTGTTTCCTACAGAGCCTCATTCCTCTGTGCAGCTGTAGCTCTGTGAGGCCCCCTCACAGCTCCTGATTGTTGAATCTAGACCCTTGTCTCCTGATCAGAAAAGCATTCAAAATGGCAAGGGGCAAAATAGAAGGGAAAGGAACCTGCAGGTATTGGTGGATAAAAGTCAGGCCCCATCTTCTCTTGGTCTGGTCACTTCAGTTCAGGCCTGTTCTGTGTTTTGGAATTGAAGGGCAGAGATCTGGTGCAGATCATCTGGCATCTCATGCTGTCCCAGGAAAGGAGAACATTTCCACAGATCACAGACACCGCAGAGACAGCAGAGACAACAGCAGCATCTGTTTACCCCATCATGTGTTCCCAGAGATGGACTTTTATATATAGTCCCCGGAGGCTCAGCAGCCAGAAGAAAAACATTTCCTCACAGCTGCTATTACCTTTTTTCCATGCTTCTGTCCCCAGAAAAAGCAGCAGAGCTATTTAGCTGCCATCCATTCCCCAGGCACACAAACCTGACCCACGTGAGGCACAGAAAATACACAGACAGCGCAAACAGAATGAAGGAAAAAAGCCCTTCTCCTGAGCAGCGGGCACATTTCTCACAATAAATCTCCAACATACAAATAGCAGCAGCTCCTCCCCAGCAGACGGCAGCCAAAGTTATGGAGCAAAAAATCATGCCAAGGAAACACATTCAAATGTCAGGGTCTGGATCTGCTCACAGTGGTGAGAGGAGGGATGCATCTGCGTGCGTGTGAGGAGGTTGTGCTGCTCCAGCATTAGGTGTCAGCTTAAACACTGACTGTTCCCAGAAAGGTGCATCAATCCAGGGGCTCTTCCCTTTCTCCCTTCCCCAGCCCTGCCCCCGGGCCCCTCCCGGCGGGTTCCAGCTCTCCCTGCGCAGCTGAACGACTGCTTGGGAACACAGGACAGCTCAGCTCTGGGGCCCTGCGTTATTTATGAGTTTGGAAATCAGAGCCGTTCGGTTCACTGCCAGTAAATGGCAGTGATTGGGAGGAGGCGGCGGCGGGGGGGGAAGGCTTGTGTGCAGCTCTTCATTCTCTATTCCCTGTGAAAAGGGAATCACTCCAGCTAACTGGCCCTCGGAGATAAGGATTTCAGACAATCTGCATTAGCCTGATAAGCCAGGTTTGCATTTCATAAAGATTGTTTGTTAAGAGCCTCAGTAAAATAAAATACAGTCAGAAGGGCTTATCAGCACAACTCATTTCCACTCGCACCCCTCTGCCCGTCAGCGCTGACATTTTTTCTCCCCCTATAAATTAAAGTCCCTGTTTGTGTGCGGGTCTCGGGGATGGAACAGGGGCTGGGGAGCGGTGGGGGAGGGCTGGGTAGGACAAGGAAGAATAGCCTGAAACCTCCCAGGTGCGAGTGGTCACTGTTAGAGCCCCGGCCCTGATCCACAGTGAGTGGGTGGGCAGCAGTGCCCACCTGGTGGGTTGGTTTGGGTTTGCCCTTCCCAGGGTAAACCAGAGCAGCTGGGCTGGCTTCAGCAGCCTTCCCTCTTTGCACCAACCGAGGATCAGAACAGGAAAAAAGAGTTTATGCGTGTTTCCCTTTATTTCATGTTTTCCCATTTCCTCCCGTAAAAAAATCACAGCCCCTAAGATGCAAAGTTATGGACTTCCAAACCCCTGGCAGTCTTCTCTCTTCAGACAGGCCATAGCCAGGCATTTTGCTCTAAAACTGCCTTGATGAATCATGGAGAACTGCTACAACACCCTCTGGTGCTCACCCTTTCCCCCTCTTTTCTTTCCTAGCACCTGCAGTGTTTGCAGGGAACACACCAAAGCCATTCTGTTTGGACAGTGCTGCCTTTGCAAGAGGGAAATGTCTGTTTCTGTACAAACCCTGGTTCTTATTCAGATATCACACAGTAATTCAGATTCAGAAAATCCCTTTCCAGTCACCCCTGGATGAAAAGTCCCAGGGAGAGGCAGCCACACAAAAACAATTACAACACAAGTACACAAGGCCTTCCATGGTTTGACAGCCAGTGCAATTACAAAGTCACGTAATCTTCATCATCTGCTGTTTCCAGCTGCCATTGCTGCACGCACTTTTATTGGGGTTTTTTGGCAGAAAGACCTTAACAAGGCAGAAGGAACCCTGGCAGGGCTTTGCATTTCTACCTTCATCCTTGTTGAGTCTGTGGCGAGCACAGCAATTGGTGCCACAGCCAAGTACAGCTCTTTCTCTCTCACACCTTTTAAGAACTCCAACCCTCTGCACGACCACCAGTGACCATCACAAAAGTTGCATCAGCCCCATTTCAAACAGGTTCCTCCTTTTCAGGCCCATTTGTGGGTGAAATCTGGGCTCGTGGGCCCCAGTGGCAAAGCCCTGTCTCACTTCAGTGTAAGTTCTCCTGTAACGCCCTTGCCTCAGAACATGAGATGGGAGATGCAGCAGTCCAGTCACAGCTCTGGCCAAAACCCAAAGTACCCAACTCCAGGCTTCCAACAGCTTCATGCCAGCCTGCCAAACGAGACATTAGTGAGGACTGGTTAGCAGCAAGAGCTGCTCAGAATCGATAATACCAGGAGGGACTGGATGATTTGGTGGCCAGAGGAAGAACAGGGCCTTTCCTTGTGTTATTCACTGGAGATGTTGTGGACCTTTACTCAGAGGTTAGAACACCTCCACTGTGCTGCAGGGAAAGGCAGGTCTGAGGAGGGCTGAGGGGCAGCAGATTAATTGCCTGACTTCATTAGCTGCTTGCAGTAAAAGACCGGTGAGGAGGAGGCTAACAATGGTGTCAGCACATTGACCTCAGCAACAGCTTTATCTCAGAAAGAAAGGACAGGCACTTCTGATCAAACAACAAATGCATTACAGAGGCATCGTTAACCCCGGGAAGTGGCTGCAGCAAACAGGCAGGGGCTAAAGGCACCAGCAGGGCCGGGAAATCATCACAGGCGGCTGCAGGCAGCACATGCTGGGCTCTTTGACAGCGGCGGGTCCCGAGCTCTTTGCTGGTGGTGCTCCTGTGTTTCCAGGCATGTTGGGGATTTGGGGATTGAGTTTACCATTAACAAATCTGTAGATGACACCGAGCTGGGTGCCAGTGTGGATGTGCTGGAGGCACGAGGGCTCTGCAGGGGGAACTGCGCAGGCTGGATCCATGGCCTGAGGCCAACGGCGTGAGGTACGGCCAGGGCAAGGCCTGGGGCCTGCCCTGGGCTCACAGCAACCCCTGCAGCTCCAGCCTGGGGGAAAAGTGGCTGGAAAGCTGGGAAAGGCCCTGGGGGTGCTGGTGCCAGCAGCTGGACACGAGCCCAGGGGTGCCCAGGTGGCCAAGAGGCCAATGGCCCCTGGGCTGTGCCGGCCATGGTGTGGCAGCAGGAGCAGGGCAGTGACCGCCCCTGTGCTGGGCACTGCTGAGGCCACAGCTCAGTGCTGGCTCCAGTTCTGGGCCTCTCCCGACAAGAGACTGAGGGGCTGGAGCGTGTCCAGGGAAGGGAACGGAGCTGGGGAAGGGGCTGGAGCCCCAGGAGCGGCTGAGGGAGCTGGGAAAGGGCTCAGCCTGGAGAAAAGGATGCTCAGGGNTCAGGAAGAATTTCTTCACAGAAAAGGTAATCAGACATTGGAAGGGGCTGCCCATGGAAATGGTGGAGTCAGAGTCCCTGGAGGTGTTCAAGGAAAGTCTGGATGTGGCACTCAGTGCTCTGGGCTGGTTGACAAGGTGGGGATTGGGCACAGGTTGCACTTGATGATCTCAGAAGTCTTTTCCGGAGAAGGCACTCCCTTAGATGTATTTATTAGGCTCACAGAGCAGGACACATCATCCTTTTGGAGGAGTGGAGGCTGCCTTGCACTGCTGCAGAGGATGTCAGACCCTGGAGTGGAGAAGGCACGCTACAAGGAAAAAAACGCCTCCTTTTTCTTTTTCTTCCAAATAATGCACAAGAACCCACTGCATCGCATAACTCGGGGGGTACAGGAGATAATCTGCTCACCTCTCACCCCCACAGATGAATGGGGAGGAGAATCAGGGGAAAAAAAGCCCATAACACTCTTGGGTTGAGAGAAGAACAATTTAATAACTGAAAACAAAGGAAAATACTAACAGTGTTGATGATAATAACGAGAGAGAGAGCAAACCCCAAGAGAAAATGATGCACAGAACAGTTGCTCACAACCCACAGACTGATGCCCACCCCGTCCCCCAGCAGTGATCAGCCCCTCCCAGGCAACTCCCCCAGTTTATACACAGAGCATGATTTTCTCTGAAACCCTTGGATTGTTCAGCTCACCTTTCACAATGGTTTCTTATGCCCCTGCTCGCTGGTATAGCATGGGAAACTGAGAAGTCCTTGATTTGGGGTAAGCATTACATAGCAACAGCTAATACACAGGCGTGCTACCAACATCTATTCTCCTAGTGAATCCAAAACAGCAACACACCAGCTACTGGGAAGAAAATTATCTCTGTCCTAGATGAAACCCTGACAATAAAGAAAATTTTGCACAGGAAATAAGGCACCAGTTATCTAGTCATTCATGGAGGAACCCTTTCTGCATGACACAAATGTATCTTGGCTTCCCAAAATAAAATAATTAATTAAAATAAAAATATAAAAAATCCCCAAACCCAACAGCCTGGCCTGGCTTCTGTCTTTACCAGCTGTTACCTATTTAATCTTCTCTCATTTTCCATGTTTGTTCAGAAATCCCTCTTCCAGTGCAGCTGGAAAAGGTTATTACCAACAGGCAACCAAGCCTGAATGCTGACAATGCGAGATGATTAGAGGCGCCCAAAGAGCAAACACACAGATTTTTCAACAGAAAAATGCTCCTGCTGCCCCAACAGGCTCCTGAAACACTGCTCTAGACAGTGGCAGTGACAAAAAAAGGGCCAGTGTCAGCTCAAGAAGAGAGGCCACACAGTTCAACAGCAGCTCCTTGTGGAAGCTGCTTTACTCAAGAGTTTTGACTTTTCTGACAGGAAGTGGCTGGGGAAAAGGCGCTGCAATTATTTGCTTTATGTCAAAGAGAGCCACTTGGCTGATCCTGGTTTTGAAGTGGAAGGAGCAGAAATGGCTGAGCTGAGGGAACACAATGCTATTAAGAAAGATTATCAGCCGGCGTAAACCGGCTGCTGGTGCCACTTTACCAAAACAGCCCAAGTAGAACAGCAAACAAGTGCCAGACTGACTGTGATGTCCTGGCACATCGTTCCTCAGGTTCCCTGGTTCTGTTCCTGTGGCAATTCACCTTGACTCCTGATGAGCTGTACTGTCTGATGCTAGAAATTGAAACTTTCTTAAGCTCATCTACAAACAATGATTCCAATTCCCTCTTTGTAAGAACAGAAAGTTATGGAAAACTACTACAGAATCACAGGAAATAGGAACTCCCTCCAGCTGGAAGACAGGATTAACTACGGTTGATCCTTAACTACAGTCACCCTTGGCTGGCATTTGCCTGATGTGCTCTCAGAGACCCCCAAAGTCAAAGGTTTTACACATTTCCACATGTAAAATAGTCCAGTTTCAATGCAGGTGGGTCAATTTGCATTCCTCCCATTTAATTCTATTTCGTACCACCTACGGAAAGGAGCACACACACATCCCTTCCGTTTTTTGTAACCATCTTCTATGGCTTTTGAGAATGGCCTTTTATGGTCCCTTCTCTTCAGGAAGTGCTATTTCTTCAGGATTTTTTGTCGTTATTCTGGAGCTTTGAATACTTTTCTATCTTTTAACAGCTGCGCATAAATAACATGCCTTGTTTGCTACAGGAAAATTAAGGGATTTTGCATGTGGTTGCTTAAGGCCATTAGGAGAATCTAGGAATTTTCCCCCTCTCCAGAGCACTTCCAAAACGAAGGCAGTTACTAAGTTAAGAAGGAAACACAGAACTAAGAATCCATTTCAGATGCGGCAGTTCAGGAGAACCTAACAGGAAAACACACCTCAATCTGGCTGTTTCTGTGGGAATGGTAATGCTTCAGCCTCATGATGTGCCTTCAAAAAGCAGCAGTTCCACGATGTTCACACCACTCCTGGGGACCCAAGTCTGTGTCCAAGCAGGAAATCTGTGGCCAGAGCACAGCACAGAGCATGACAGGAGATGTGCGAAGTGCAATCTGTTTGTGCGGGATCCTTTCTCCTAAGTGTGGGCATCTGCTTTATTCCATGTATCTTTGTTGTCTCCAGATATCTGTATTAAAAAATAAAAGCTCAAAGGGAGTCAATAAGCAGTGTAAGAAACATTTCAGAATTTTTCTCTGTGCATTATGTCATGGCAACTGCAATGAAGAGCGTTAAACGCTGCCCAAGATGACAAAACTGGATGAAACAGCATCTCGAGTTGCAAATTAGACTCTCCTTTTAATCAGTGTTAAATATACACTTGTATCTTCTGAGGAGAAAACATTTTAACCTGAAGAATACCTTGCAGGTATAATCAACTGTTCAAGACATCCTCCCTTTCAGGGACATGCATTTTTTTTCCATTAGTCTTTTCATCTACAAAGTCAAACATTTGACAGATTATAATTTTCTGAGAGCATCTTTTCTTTCACTCTTAAACACCTACCACATTTGAGAAACTCACAGGCTTACTGCATGTTATTACACCAAGAAATTCAGGACAACAGAGTAATGAACAT
>VZRN01004840.1:351095-401587 GCA_013397935.1 Dasyornis broadbenti
CCCCCCCCCCCCCCCCCCCCAATTTTATGGAAAAAGTACAAAAAATTCTACCTGAGAAGTTATCCCTTATGATGTCATGGTTTAGCACATGAATGGTGTTTGCAGGATTTTACATCTCTCTTCTTAACCAGGCAGGGCTAACAAAGTGACATCCAACTGAAGAGCCAGCCTGACAAGCTGTTGCCAGAAGCTGAATAATTTACTCCACTGTTTCAGTGGCAGGAGAAACTGAAACTGAGAGGACTGGCAGGATTGCTGCTGCAAATTTGAAGGAACAGTTGGTATTTGTACACATTTCTCCCTTCCCTTAGAGAGATGCCTCTGTTCTGTGAAACAGAAAACTATGAATAATCCCCATTTCTGTCTACTTGCAGGAAAGCAGGGATAGCTGTACTTTTCTAAAAACCAAACCTTTTACAGGAAGAACAGAAGAACTGGGACATTAAAACCAGAATTTTATTTTTGTTCATGGGGAAGCATCCCAGCAGCATGCACCTTCACATTCTTAAAGGAGAAAAGAGCAGATTGAAAAATGTCCAATGTGGATAGTCTCTCCTTCCTTGCATTTAGTGCTGCACCATTACCAGACACCTCCTAGATGTAAAGCAGGTGGTCACAGGGGTTTGGTGCAATACAAACATTCCACTCCCAAGAGCAACCTGTTGCACATTGTAGGGATGTATCAGTCTCAAATCAAGCACATTTGAGGTACTCATAACTCCGGTGTTTTGAAGTTAAACAGTCACATGATCTCCTTTGAAAGAAGAGGAATTTCTCTGAGATTTTCCCATCCTAACCCTCTCTCAGGCTTGAGAATTGAACAGTCTGAAGGTTTTGATGATCCCAGGAGTGTCGAAGCCACATGGCCACTGTTTACCTTTCAACAGTCAACTGCCCATAAGTTCACAGCAATATTTCCTCTCTACTCCCTTTGTGCAGCTTTTCTTTCAGCTTCCCTCCAGCTGCCTTTCATCCTCTCCTTTAACCAGCTGGAAAAAGCACGATGAAGGTGAAGAAAATACCTGTTAAGCAAAGGGAGGTAAATGTCTCCTTAGGAAACACATGGGGCGTTACAAAGGGAACGATGTCGATGCCTTCGGGCTCTGGGAAATCACAGAATGACAGTTCTGGGGAGAGGCTCTGTCAGCAGCCAGGGGTCAGTAGATTTGGATGACATCGTCCCACTCATCCACAGGCCACACACCGTTGTCCTGCACGTTGGAGGGTGAGCTCTTCCAGTCCCACGTCTTCACAGGCACCTTCCACTCCGGGCCGTAGTTGGCCTCCACGTACTGCAGGGTTTCGCAGGGCACGTGGACCTTGAGCTCCACAAATTCAGTCCAGCACAGGGTAAACTTGGGAAAGAGATACCTGTGTCAGAACAGAAGGGCATGGTCACTGGCAGAAGACTGAAATACACCTCTAAGCAAGTTCAAGCAGAAAGCAAGTGGGCATGTTACATTTATACTGGTTTTTCTCTTACACGCTGGACAAGGGCGTTATCAACAGTAACTGGTGAACATTTGATTTGCCTCATGTGCTTAAGGAAGGAGCATTTCTAGTTCTTCTGTTGCTTGTGCTCATATCATTCTGCCACCTAAAGGTTAGTCCCAGGCTTTGCTTTGCCAATTACAAACGGGATTTAATAGTTACCTCTTTCAGAGATGTGTCAAGCTGCTGACACATGATTACAGCAGTGGCAGTTCACAGGCAGATCTCCCAGTGTGACCAGAATGACATCCTACAGAAGTGTCAGAGTCCAGGTGTTAAACAATACCAAAGTCTACCTACTATTCCTGCAGAGGATTTCTCCCACTTCTGAAGTTCTGAAGATTTCCACCAAAAAAAAAAAAAAATCCTAAAATTCCTGTTCAAAGGTTAAAATTAAACCATAAGCACTCAGTCCTTTTGGAAAAGTTTTGTGCATTGTTGAGATGAAGTAGAACTACCCCCTCCATGTTCTTGCAAGCACGAAGTTAATTTTATTTCTAAGCTCTGAGCAAACAGTATGAGAAAATAAAATAATTTTGCTTTATGCCTTAAATAGAGAGAAAGAACTAAGTGATCAAGCATTTTTATATATATATATCCAGTGACTAAGGATTAAATTAACTCTTACACAAAGTCCTCTTGTTAAAAACCTACAGAATTAACTCGTTTTAAGGATAAAAGCAAACAGTGTGGATTTGATTCCCAGACTCAGTTTTTGTGGATACTCATTCTCTGCTGGAGAACACAACTGTCCAGTATTAATTTTGCAAACAAACAGGAGGCTTCAACTGCTGCAACGCCAAGACAAGATCAGGAGGATGCACATGCTTGTGTCAGCAACGCTGGGCAAGTGTTTGTCTACATGGATATGCAAACCACACAGCCAGACTGTGAGGGTTAGAAACCAGCTCTGGAAGGGAACAGAGGCTAAAAATGACCATGAGAAATATTTCAGGGACTCGATAAGAAATGCTTTAGTTCTCCACCCTTTAATTTAGATGTATAGCTAAATATTTGCACAGGCATACTTTCTTTCTGAAGAAAACATCTTTTACCTTTCAGTTTTAATCTTAGAAGAGAATTTCTACCCTTCTCTGTGATGATCTAGTAGCAATCACCATCTCTTCTGGTAGTACATAATCAGCTGGGGAGAATCCTTTAAAATCGTTAGAGTGGATTTAGGATTCAGCATCAGCAAACAATCACTTCTGACTGACCTCCTCACTTTTGCCTTCCTCCAAAATTCTAACAGAGCTGAAGACTGAGCAAAACTGAGGGTCATTCTGGTGTTGCAGGCATTCAGATCAAGCATGCCAAATGCTCTCACATCTCACAGTCACAAAAGCTGGATGTCTTTTCTCTTTCTGAGAATGTATTTGGAGTAACACATGTCTGGAGCTACTTGGCTAAGGATTCCGAACAGCTAGGCTCTGTCATGGCTCAGGGCCTTTATGATGGCAAACAAGCAGTTTTCTTGTTCCTCTTCAGTATGCATTAGACTAAGACTAAGAAACACCAGCTCAGAATTAGAGGCCTGGCTTCCTTATGATGCTAAGCCTAAGCAAAGTTACGGTCTGGTTCTCACTGAACTAGAAAGCCACATTTGGAACTTTTAAAAAGCTACCACCAAAAATAAGTACGAGGCTACAAGAAAAGGGCAAGAATTTTGTGAAAGCTGGAGTCCCAAAAGAGCTGTAATATCCAAGGACACAGAAGCTGGAGTGCAGCACAGGTTCATATTTACCCGCTATTCTCATGCCTGGGACCAGTTATTATCAAAGGGAGAGGGAACAAATAGCTCTGGAGTATCCAAGGTTTGATGCTACAGTGGAATTTTGAAGGAGTCTGTCAACTCCACTGGCATGGAAACAGCTACTGAAATTTAGATGCAACAGGAGCACAAAGAAAAGGAAAGGAATTTATTGGTCAGCTTGCTTTTCAGAATGCATCACACAAGAAAACTGGAATTGCTGCTGTATTCTAAAAAAAAAAATACTCTGCAACACAGCATATTTTCCGTGGGGATATTCCAAGAGCTCTTCCTTTAGTCTATTTCTGAACATCCCTTTGGATCTGGTCATCAGAGTATCTTCCCCAATCTTTATTTATCACTTCAGAACAAAGATAAGAAAGACAAGGGTTTGGACATTATCTCCAAGTGACTGACAGTGCTCACTAAGTTCCCATTAGCTAAATAAACAGATACATTTCAGGTAAATTATGAAAGATAATGAAATCGTATGAAGTCAATTAGTCTGCAGCTACCTCCTTCTGAGTGAAGGTCGGTGATGGAAAGAAATAAATCTAATTATCAGAACCCACCTTCAGTCTGCTGAGTCGGTTAGGAAGCTTGTTTGCTGATTTAACACTGAAAGGTATGAAACAAGAAACACGGGATCCTATCCAAAATTCCATTTCCAGAGCATGAACAGCAAGGCCTGCAGGAATCATCTACGCTACAGTCAACCCAGCGTTCCAAACCGTTACCTCAAAATCCCAGATTGTGGGTTTTACTTTGCAAGGAGAGCTGAGGCTTTTTGCCGTATTTAACTTGTTCAATTTCTTTCCTATTAGTGGTACAAATCCAGCTCTTACTTAAATTTCTTGCCCGACTTGGCCTGAGTTCCTCCATTCCATATGTGGTCGTCCTCTTCATAGAAGAAAAAAATATCAAGTTTCACATCATCTTCTCCCTGGAAAGAGAGTTCCAAGCTGTCTTCCACCTGGAAGATGAAGATACACACTGTATATACACATAAAAATAAAAAGCAACTTATGTCAGCAGAAAACAAATTCATTTTCATCAGATATACAGGGGGACTCCTAAACGAAGAAAACACATTGATTCTGCAATTTTTAAACTTCTTAAACACTTCTGCAACTGAACTCAAAGTTACAAACCTACGGAAAGACACACATGGAGAAAAATGTTTATTATCTGTGTACCTTGCCAAATTTGTGCTTCAGTGGCAGCCCTGCTTTCTGGAAGGCTGGAATGATATCTGCTTTGTAGTCCCTTATAAAGATTCCCAAATCCACATCTTTGCTGTGAGGAATGATATTGCACTGTCTATACCAGCCTGAGGGGGGAAAGAAAATAAAACAGAAAAATCCCAAACCAGTTAATTCAGGAACATGAATTCAAGAGAACAAAAGCAACACAAAAATGAACTGTCCTAAGATCACCAGGCAGGAGTCTCTGACTGAGGCCATAAACAATGCTTCTGCCTTTCTTTAGTATGGAATGATCCACATCAAAGACAAGTATTACTGCACTTATAGTCATCTCTCTCCCCTCAGGAAGCCAAGAAGGAGAGAGAAAACAAAGATAAAATATCTTCAGTTTTCTAGTTTAAATCCATTTATATTTAAAAAAAAAAAATTCCTTATCTGGGCCTAAATCTAATCAGCAACGAACAGCAACAAGGCCACAGCTGTGCTTCTGATTTGCAACTATTGTTTTATACAGCATCCAAGATGTTAATCATCTTTCAATTACCACTGCAAAGCAGAAAGACAAGAAGTGGGACACCCTTTTGTCTGTTTCATTACGGCAGCTTTTAGTAACTGTTCATTCAGAAAATTATATTCCCTAGGATTAAATAAATACAAGCCAAATGTGCACACACACAAGTTTTCACAAACTGTTTCAATAACAAAAGAATCCTCACCAGCAATAAGGCACTACCTCCACCTTCGGCAGAACTGAACACTTGCATTACCTGCTCTGATGGACTGCCATTTTATCAAAAGTTTGTTTTTAAAAAATAAATAAATGAATGCAAACTGTATTTTACAAGTCAGTGATAAACATCAAATTGCATGGGAAGAAAAAGAGGGTTAGAGTGTACTTGGACAGCAGAAATATGTGCTCATCACTGTGTTTTCCAACTGGCACTTCAGTTAAATTCCAAGGCACACAAATTAGGGAACTGTTGATTACTTCCTAGCAGTGATGAACACAACACAGGTAATTGCTAACAACACTAAATGCTTCGCTGGAAATCTGCCCGGCATCTCCAATGCTCAGGTTTCTAAAGAAAGAGTGTTTTCCCAGGAGCGAAACGGCCTATTTCAATACAGTTATTACCGTCCAACCCAGTACTTTCAACCTCTGCTGACACCACAAGCAGTGGAGGATGAAGTGTTTAAAGTTTCAGATGAGTTTAAAAATGCAACACAACACAAATGTTTTACCAAGACATGTTCCACTGCTCAGCCAGAACTTTACCCCCAAGTTATTCAGTGTCAGGGCAGCCAGATGAAGCAAGGATTTTGCTTTCTTCCTGAATTCCACTGCGTCAAGAGAGGCATCATCAGGATACAGCTGGAAGGCAAGAGTAACCAAATTACTGTCAGAGACCAAACTTGTCCCTTCATTTTTCTCAGTGTCCTAGGAAAAAATGATCTTCAAAAATTTACTTAACTAATACCTGTTTTCACATAAGCAGCCCATTTCCAGAATATGCACTGGAATGACAAGTTAAAATTAAAACTCTGAATCATCAACCTTCATTTCTTTCCAAACCATCAGAATGCAGGTTTACAGTAGACTAGAATAAGAGAATACATATTTAGACACTGATTCTCAGCACTTGGCAGCAAGAACAAGGGTGAGCTCTTGTTCTGCACACGCTGAAGTCAAATCCCGGAGTGCAAGGAGAACACAGGGACAGAATCAGTCCCTTCCAGCACATCAAGGCTTTTCCAGCCTCCAGAACTCCATTATTAATTTATTTGGCGCCACCAAGTGTCAGAACCGAGTGTCGAATTTTAAGGAGAACTGCTGAGGAGGAGAAAGTGTGAACACAAAAATCTTCCAGCCAGAACTGTGGCCAGGTCTGCTGTCCATGCAAAGCCAAAACTAACATGGCAGGCTGGGCAAACATTACCAAGTCTAACAAGGGAACAACTACTCAGCTTTGTGATGGATTTCTTTAAGAGCCCTTGGGCAATCAGCAGCCAAAATGAACTTTCCAAAACAGGTGCCAGCTACTTATCTCAGCATTAAAGCTCCAGCAAAGTTCAATAAATATTTTAGGGGCACATTTTCTCTGCCTGTGGTGATTTCTGCCTGGAGGCTGAATTGGAACATACCTTTCTGTCTTTCACACTTGAAGGGACAGAACACGGGTGCCCTTGTGACCCTCCTGCTACACATATGGGGATCTACAGCCTACTAGTCTGAGCAAGAGTGGTCCTCTCTTTCCCCAGCATCTCAATGACTCCAGAGTGGAGCTCTAGTGTCCTTTTCCCCACTTCCATGAGCTCAGAGATGGCTCAGATTGAGTGGCCTGACTCTGACTCTGTAGTCTTAGCTGTGTGAACTGGTCACTTTATAATTCATGTCCTTTTCAAGTTAGGACAAAACGCTCTCCAGACTGCTGCAGAGACTTTTCTGCTATCTGCTGAATCAGGGAGCAATACTCTAAAAACAGTGCTCTAAATAGTGGTAAACACATTAGCTTACATAGTCAGAAAAGCAATTAAATCAGTCACTTTGGAATGAATAAACAAATTCAAATAGGCAAAATGAGGAACATGGAACTACTCAAAATTTGAGGACTGCCATAAGGAAAGTTTTCAGCCATGAAGCTACACAAGAACTTAGTTTTATTTACATGAGATCTGTTTAACAGTAAGGGAGTGTGAGAACTATGCACATGCTGTTTCCCTCTTGGAAAAATGTTTGCTCACAACTGGTAAAAAAAAAAAAGGCCATGATCTTCAGGTAAAATTTTACTTTCATTACTACTTAGTAAGCTCTGTGGAATGAGAATCAAGGGCTGTATTTAGCTTTGTGCATGTGAACAGTCCCATTTAGGTTAAAAAAAAAAACAGTGACCTATTCTTAGTTTTGGGTCAATCAGTGAAAACACACATTTCATCTCAGAGACACCACCTGGTTACCACTAACCTGAAAGAAAGCCCGAGCTTCTCTGTACCTACATTCAAGAAATCTAGAGTGGGACATCTCCTCTAGAAAACTGGACGGATTTTTTGGAATTTGAACTTTTAAGTCATCAATGGAAACAAGCAGAAGTTCTGGCCTGCATGGAAAGAAAGATAATACATTACTCCATTTAACTCCTTTACAAAGCACATGGCTCTTTTTCCCTTTAACTCCGGTTATAATCTTAATGCACACTACTGGCAGTGATTCCTCTGCCCAAATACAGCCAAAATGAACTATAAACAAAAAAAGCAACAAGAGCTTCAAAGTCCCCACACTTTACAAAAATTTTGTTTAAAAAAAATTCCTACACCTACAAACCCCAAGTTAGTTTGTCAAATCACTGACTGCTTTACTGACTCGTGACTTCAATTTGATCAGAGATGTTTTATCCATAGCTGGGTAATTGTCCAGTGCATTTGAAAATTCAGGCTATTTGGTTGTCTAAGTATGGGGTGCTCTTAAGAATCAAATTTTATGCTGTACTTTGAGGCTATTTGCTTTTAAAAATTAAAAACTGCTCAGCCTTCATAATGACTGAAGTGTGATTATTTAACAGCTCCCTCAGTTTACTTCAAACATTTAGGCACATAACCCATACTGATTCCATGTTTTTAAAGGATGAAAGAATGGGGTCAAATTAAAGGAAAAGTTTAAACAGATTTATTTTGACCTGTGGAATGTCTCAACGTTTTTCTCATTTTCTCAGAAACGATGTTCTCAAAGCTTGCACTTCAGGGTCTGAATCACACATGAGCTAAATTTTACAACCTCACTTCAGGAAAGCGGGTAGCTTTACACCCAAGACAAAAAAAATAATTTTGGGAGTGCCATGATGACGCCTTCCTTCTCCTGTTGTGAACTCACTTTTCATACGCTCCAGGGTAGCGACCGAAGTGGAGCTTCCGGAAAGGCACAAACTTTCTGTCCATGTGCTGCTTGAGCCTCAGGGGTCCGTGCCACAGGAAATTGCCGCTCCTCTCATAGAACACCACCAGGTGAATGGCATGGGATGCCAGTTTGAATATGTAGTGCAAGGGAATTTCCATCCCAGACAGGTCATCCATCCCATCCAAGCGGGGGTCCTTGCTGATAATCTTTAGCCACTGGAACCCCATCTTCTCAGCAGTTCTAAAAAGGCCCACCTGAAGATGAGAGAGGCAGGAGGTAGAGCAGGCTAAAGATCAGAGAACGAAAAATGAATGCTAAATGCTTATTATTAACTGATGCCATTTCCTGTTTTCATTTTTTAATCTAAGCACACATGAATCAAAAAATTTTAAGAGCTTGAAGACCAGATGCCACAAGCAATTCCAAACACCTTCTTTCCTTGTCTTAAATTTTGTCCTTCAAACAGTAAAATAAAACAACAAATACAGGTTGTAAGCCATGTAAACCATGCAAGGTTTATTCCTTGTCATAGCACCCCACCCTGCATTCTCAAGCTATTCTCTAAAATTATTCTTCTGCCAAACTTGATGTCCCTAAGTTCTTTAATAACACCACCACTAATACAAAAATGATTACTGCAAATTCTTCTTTTGTGGGGAAAATAAATCTCACCAAACACCGAAAGCTGCTCCAGGTAACAGACTTTCATATTTCCATAAATAAAGGGAATTAAATTCTGGCTGATTAAAAACAAAAGAACCAATCAGCATCTGAAGAGCCTTTTCACTGCCCGCCTTGAAATGTTTTATAAAAGCGTATCAGCTTCCTCTCTGGATGATACAGATATTATCACTGAGATACAAAGGAGCAGGGAAAGGGATTCATATGAGTGTGCTGCCACACAACTTTATTCTCAGTTTCTTTCAGTCCTTCACAGCTATGGGTAAAACAACTGTCTGATCAGGTTCAGTGACACCCCTCTTCACTCAAATTCTTCAGTAAAATAGTCACAGACCACTTCAGTGTCTTCTGCTTTTTCTAATTTAAAAAAAAAAATAAAAGGAAAAAAGAAAAAAAGCTGTTTGCCACTCATATTTTTAGTGTGTACAAATTAATCAAATAAATATTTTCAGATTACACTTCATTGATGAAATAATCTTGGATTCAATTTTGTCCTTCATCACATGCTATACCTCTGTTTTTAACACACCCACTAAAAAATCTAACACCACAGAGAAGCAGAGATACCAGTACATTAAGTGCAATGGTATTAAGTACAAGGATGTGCCAAAAGAAGTGTAAACCAGCAGACTATTGATAATTTTTCCAGACTTGTCACACCAATACCTGCATTTCCTCCTTTATAAGTCCCCAGACTCCAGATTTATAACAGCTGCACCTACATTACAGGCTCAAGGTTCTTCTCCTTCCTTTCTAACACACTTTCTTCCTTTCCTTTTGGCACAGACTCTTACTACAAGTGTTTCCTTGAATATTGCAGATAGCCTCTAAAAAGTTTTAGCTATCAATGACTTATGTTTCCAGGCTAGTAAATGGATAACTTTTACTTTAAAACAAAGTTTCCTCTGCCTAAAATATTACCATCACATAAACTCAGAGACAAATATGAAAGCATCAAGTCACAACGTCAAAGAACAGCTGAACGCATTCAAATACACAAATGTGAACTGAAAACATGCACTTACTTCATGTTTCCATGTTTTGTCCAGTAGTGCAAAGGTAGTGAAGTCTCTTGGAGCACAGAAGTACTTGCATTCTGGGCTGGGGCCATCAGGAGAGCTTCTGAGCTGCTCAATGTCTTTATCAACCAGTCCCAGAATCAAAGGATCAATCAAATACACTGGAATATTGTGACTGGATATTAATCCTAGGAACTTCCTAACCACGTGCTGTTCAACAGATGACAGAAACACCATCTTTAACCACACAAAGGTTAATGCACTAAAACTCTTTGAAATAAAGAAAATACAACCCACTGAAAGAAGGAAATCTTTTCTCCCGATACATCCTCGGTACACTTCACTTCCACAAACAGTTGTGAGACTGAGTGAGAAGGCAGGAGCAAGCACCACACAGAATTTGCATTCTACCCGGGGCACTCAACACTGCACAAGGGGTTAAAAGCTGTAGCAAGAAGGCTCTGTGCCTGAGGCAAGGGGTTATTAACTTGATTCAGTGGAAAACATTAATCAAGCACATTTAAACATCCATGGCACACAGCAGCCATTTACAGCAGTCACAGTCACCCTGCTACTTGGATGTATTCAACTGTAACATTTAAATTTAATGATTTTAAAGCTCTGGCTTCAGAGAGATGTGAAAACACGAGGACAGGATGTGGGTCAGCAACAGAGTTTTGGCAGCAGCATCACCTTTGCGGTACAGGCAGAAGCAAGGTCACCCTCTTAGTGATTTCAGCTACATAGAGCTGAAAGCTTAAGTGCCGTGCTCGTATTACTTCTGTGACTAAAACCAGCACGTCATGCTGATGAACAGGGAAAAAATCTGTGCAGAAACATCTACTTCCCCTTCCCCAACCCATCACTTCTACAGGAAAACAGGTATTTGCAGTTGAAACTTTAAGAAGTTTTAAAAACCCCATAAATAATGGTAGAAAGAGATGGCCTTGATGTCAAATCATCAAGAGAAAATGTGTTCAAATTTAGTATTTTGGACACATCACTGCAGGCTCTGAGGAAAGCTGGGAGTGCAACAGGTCCCTGGCAGGATCATGGAGCATCCTTTATCACAAACAATCTCAGAAGAACAAGTCAAACCCTTAGGAGAACTCTGCCCACAGACTGGAAGCCCCCTGTGACCATGACACCTCACACCTGGTAGGCAGCTCCAAGGGGTGTCACCCCCCGGAACAGCAAGACATGCCTGGTACAAGCAAGCGGTCCACAGAGCAGTTGGTTTGGATTAGTTCCAGGGACAGCTCTTACCCAGAGCACCTTCCCTCTTGCTCAGCGGAAACCAGGACTTTAAATGGCCAGTCTGCTAATTAGCAACATTATCGTGTTGCATCCAAACCGAAAGGCAGCCAGCTCCCAGCACATCCTTCTCCTTAACCATCTGTGCTGTTTTTCCACTGGGAGATCAGTTAACAAAAGTCTTCTGTAAAACTGTTTCCAAACAAATCCTAACAACAGATATGATAACCGAGTTTCTGATTCCCCAGGGATGATGCTTTGGTTTCAATTCAGTCTTGCAAGCCTTAAGCAAGACACAACAAATATATCCCATTTCTAGTACCTAATGGCACTCCCAGCACTGGTCACGAGGGCTGGAATACAGCAGCTGGTAAATGCTGAAATGTGACGTTTTCCTGCTTGTGAAGAGCTTCACAACCCAGCACAAGCGGGTAAAGCAGAACAGTGAGAAGCAGGTTAAACACCTGGAGCTGGCAAAGGAGGATTGTGTGAGCCAGGACCTTTTCAGACTAACAAAGAAGCTGCATGGTAAACCAGCCAATCTGTTCAAAACCCAGTCTGAAAGGACACAAAACCGTGGATCTGTCTCAGAAAAACAAGTGTGGCTTCCTGAAGCACTAACAACACCACTAAGCACTGGCAAAGGTTGTGAAGCTGTAACTGTTTCTCAACTTTACTTTATGCTGACATTTGATACTCTCTTTAGTGAGCAAAGTTATGAAGTGTCTCTTCATCCTTCAAAGGGGGAAGTGCCCAGTGAAGAGTGAAGAGAACTGGACCCTGGATTTGCAGTTCCAAGCGAGTTCTCTCTCTGAGGAGAAGAGCTGTATGAACCAATGGCACTGTACATACCCATCTAGTGCTGTCTTGCCCTGACTGGCTTCCTCTGACTTTGGAAAAAGCTGCTCCATTCTGTCAAAAAAACGAAACAAAAACAAGGGGAGGAAGAGGGAGAGAGAAGAGAAAACCCCCAAAGTTTCAGTTGAATCCTTGCTTTCTTAACATGACATTTATTCACTTTATGGTTATGGCTAGGGTTATGCCTCTGGTCACTCAGCTACAGTACTGAATGTGAAATCATAAATAACTGCTCTGGCTTAGTATATTTAGAAGGACAACACAAGCCTCAGGGACCTCCAGACATGCAAGGATTGCATGGTGAGGCCTCAAGTTTCCCAGTCAATGTGCCAGTAAACATAAAAAAGGAGGATGACAAATCCTGTCAGGCAAATACCACAGGCGGGAAGACAGCAGGACTATGCCTCAGTCTTTCCAGGTGTAATCCTAGACAATTCGATTTTAAAGACAGCATATTCATATGAGAGAGTCAGGGCAGCTCCTGGCTCAGACTTTGCTTTTTCAAAAGAATTCCTCATTTGTTTTTTAAGATTCAGAAATGGTGAGAAAGAAGTCAAAGGTTGCAGCAGCACCTGTCACTCACAGTGCCTGCACTTAAGCCAAAAAAAAGAAAAGCCAAAAAAATAATTCAGGTCACTTGAAATCTACACGGTTCTTCTGTAAAAATAAAGCGAGTTTCTTTATTGAATCGGAGTTGCAACTGTAAACTATGAAGCCACCAGAGTATTTAATTTACAGTAGCATTCACCTCTTTTGCTGCTACAGAAAATCACTCCCCTGAACATTTCCAGGTCAGGTATAAAAAGAAGTACAAAGAGCATTACAGCTATAAAAGAAGGATTTAATGTGGCATCCAGCACATTAAGAGTACTGAGCCACAAAGCGCTAAGATGACTGCAGAAAAAGTTGGGATTTATCTCCGCAACACCGGTGTTGGAAAACATGCAACCAACAGATGCTGCCTTCCCTTCAGCAGAACCCTCAGTTCGATTTCGGGGTCAGTAAAAGCCACCGAGCAACGAGAGGTGAGGGTTAAAAGCTGTGGCGGCTGAAAGCTGGCAGGAGCATCACTCCCTCCGGGAGAAATCGGACGCCCCTGGCTGACACAGTGACTTGGATGCCAGGCTGGGAACTGAAACCCGACTGTACCCCTGCCACAAGACACCGGCCTGGGCTCCCTGCCCGCCCCACGTTCACCCTGAAGGAATTCCGAGCCGCTCCAGGGAATTCCGGGGGTGGGATTAATGCCCAGACAGCGCTCCGCAGGGGAAGGCAGCCAGACGCGGGGCAGCGCGCTCCCTCTCCTACCTTTTGCGACAGGTAGAACTTGTAATAGCACAGCTGGAAGAGCAGGAAAACCAGGCTGGTCAGCGACAGCAGGGCCAGGACCACGTTCCTGTTGATTTTCTGCATCAGCCCCTGGGGCGCTCCGGGAGCCGCTGCCCGGCCGCCCTCACCGCGATGCGGCTTCACGCCGGAAAGCGCGGCCGCGCCGCCGCAAAGCGCTGCTCGCCGTCGTAAAACGCCTCCCCCGCTGTCGTAAACCCCCCTCACGAAGGTCTCCCTCGCCCACCCCGAGACGGCCCAAACCTCCCCACACACCCCCAATACAAAGCGGCGGTAAAACGACACAAGGTGAGACACACTGGGTTCCAGATTTCTGTATTAGTACAAAACATCGCGTCACACGCGGACGGCCCCCCACACACACACTTTCATGCCGGGGGGCTCCGGGCAGGGACCCCGCGGTGCGGCCGAGGGATGCTCGGCCACCGGGATCGCCGGGCTCTGCTCCGAAGGAAACCCACGGCCAGGCTGGCCCTGCCACAGGACACCCAAAAATAGCGACGCTGGGGCACGACATCAACACAAGTCACGGTCTGCGTCCATCCAACACCCCGCAGTCCTCAAAATAAAAACACGGACAAACCCAACACACTCCCAGGTGGTTCCCCCGGTCTCCATCTGAAACGTGGGAGGGGTGAGGAAACGGGATTTGTACACTGGCCTCTGCTTTGCCTGCGTTTTTAAGAAATGAACCTGCCATCTCTGCCCTGCCTGTTTGGTTTTTGCAGAAGCATTTAAATCCGCTGGATGGTTATTTTTTGTTTGGTTGGTTGTTTTTTTTAATTATCTGTCTAACACTGACATCCCCAGCTGCAGTTCACAGTTCTCCTTACAGTTTTCCACAGCACAATGGCAGCTATGCTCATTTGATGTATTAATACCTCAAGGGAAACCTTTAGTTCCTCAAAAGTCAGGCATTTTGGAGTTAAAATAACTTCAGAATACCAGCAGTCAGTAGTTAAAAATAAAAGCAAGCATCTTCTTTTGGTCATAGAGCAGAAAACTCCTGATTAGCCACCATGCAGTACCAGCCCCGAAGTAATTAACAGTAAAGAGCATGTGCCTGGTGCATTCAACTACAGGGCAAAACTACAGACCTTCAAAAAGTCTAATCCACTGCCAAAGAACAGCCCCTCCAATCCCTGAAGGTGGATTCACAAAGGAAAAGGTAACTCCATGAGCTCCAGGCATCCCTGTCCAGCGGCAGGTACAAACCCTGCACCAACTGCAACAAAAAGCATCACTGGGAGCAGTGTGGTGTCACTCATCTTCCTATGATGACGGGTGCTGGAGAGACACTAGTCCAGAAAAAACAGTCTAAAAAAAATACCTAAAGTGCTTAAGGCAATTCTTCATATCCCCATTTACTAAAAACAGTTGGACTAGATGTTAGCAGCAAAAATTTGACATTTGTGCAAACTATTATATAACAAATCCATCTTTTTACGGGTAAAAAGTCACGTGTTAAAGTTCACCTAGGAAATCAGTTAAACCAAATCTTGCAAGTCACAAGTCACAGTATGAAACACTTCCAAGCTTTTCTCTAACTACCTGTTAAAGAAAAATTACATTTTTACATCGGTGCATATCAAATTCACCTTGCAGGTTACACTACAACTTGCTAACAAAAAAAAAGCGCAAACCGAACAAAACCCAAACGCAAAAAAACAACTTCATAATTTAAACGCTCTTGTAGAGGGCTGGAAAATACTCATGGTTCTCACTACACAATAGCTGGCTGTAAACATCCCCTTTCTTTCCACAAAGGGAAATTTGAAGAGGAACTGCAGCTGAACACCCAAGCTCAAGACAGTGGATGGTGGTGACGAGGAGGTGCCAGTCTGTCCTGGTGTCTGTGCACCACAGGCCTGGACTAGAACTGGCCTCAAAACTGAGTTTGTAGCAGTTTATCCCCAAAGAACTCCTAGTCAGGTGTCCATTGCAGTAAAATGGAAAGAGAAAAGATTATACACAGAGTATTTGCATAACGGTAACATCTGCAGATAATGTGTGAAACAGATTCAGACACTTGACCAAGAACCACATCACCTCTGAGTATCTTTGTCCCAAAGCCCACGCAACAGAACAGGCAGAAGAAGGTACAGTTAAATTGGGAACTATTTTGTACTTTCCTCTGCAAAAAAAGATTACAAGTTCACAATGCAAATAATTCAGAGACGCTCGAGTTCCAGATACAAAATAAACATTTAGGGCTCAGCCAACCTGTCAACTTCATGATTCCTCAAGAAAAATAACACTTTCGAGAATAAGTAATTACATTTCCTTGTTAATTTTGACTTTCCACTGAACATCATAGCCAATTTATTAGAAGGTGTCTCAAGAACTTTCTCCTCCTCCTCTTGAGAAATTGTGACGGACAGAAAGGAGCCACTGGTAATACTGAGGTTTAACATGATTAGATGTTCATGGTTTTATGGGCTAAAGGATACACGGAAGGAAAAATTGTACTGGCCCAGCAACAAATGAGCCAAATCATATGGACCATGAATTTATAACAGTTTTCACATGATATCAGAAAAGAACCTTCAGCTAGGAAACACCTGATTCAAGAGTGTACCTGAAAACTACTTCTAGGCTCCTCGGCTTGATTAGGGTGAAGAAAGCAGATTAAAAAAAGTCTATAATACCCAAGTAATTTCCACTGACAAGCTGGGATTTTCCATGAAGAATATAACACAATTTTTTTTTCCCTTTTTTTAGCTCTCCCATTATTATGAATCATTTGACCACTGTTTTACTAGTCTTGCAAATAGGAGTCAATGTGATGGAACATCTATACACATTTACATTTTCTAATGTAATTAGAATGCAATTAATGTAATTGTGACAAACAGGAGCTAATGTCGATACACATGATTTTAAAAGTGAGTTACCTGGGGAAAATAGGAAGATTTTATATTGGGGCGAGGGGGGAAATAATCGCAGCCTGCTCTGTTTCTTCACACTAGGCCTCCACATTCTCATGATATCCTTTTGAAATCATGCTGCTGTGATATTTTGCCAGGCTACACCAGCAAATTGGTCTATTTTCAAAACACATCTCCTTGTGAAATCACAGCTTCTAATGGCAAGCCTAGTAATAATACATAGTTAAGTTACTTGTATTAGGAGAGCTAAAAACTGATATTTGCTATATTCTTCATAGAAAAATAGTATTTGTAACAAAACTAATATTCAAGTCCATAACAAAATGCTTGAATATAGCATTAGAAAAGTATATAGTTACAGTTCTTGACTTTTTTTTAAGTAGGCAACGGTTCAGCTTTCTGACATTTTTCTGGATTCCCAGTACTGGTTCCTAACACTTTAGCCCCAAACCTTTGCACTATCAGTACCCAGGCCCTAAGCAGCAGAAGGTAGCAAACCCAGTATAATCCAATGCTCACAAGCTTCTGTGAGTAGTAGCTACACAGAAAAATAAAAACATTCAGCAACAGAAGTGTTGAACAGACATTACTAGGCAACATTGTTTAGGCTGCTTGTTGAACCACCCAATCCATTTTCACTCTTCTGAAGAGTTTTCACGGCACTTGGCACCTGCAATCCAGTACTCACTGTGAGCCCACCACACCAGATCTGAGGGGGGAAAAAAAAAAAAATCTGCATTATGAACCAAACACATCTCTTTCCTCCCATCCCACAATTAACTAACACAAACACAGCTGTGTGTCTCCTGTCACGGCACTCTGTAAAACATTCTAATCACAGACATGCTAATTTTTAAGTCCATAAAGTGTAAGATGCTTCACATACTATGCTCTATGACTAAGTTTATAACTGATCTAATATTAAAATCACTTGCTCCTAGTAAGAAACAATTCTTCAAAGGCCAGTGTGCCAGCAGCAAGTAGAGTGACAATGAAAAGCAACTCTCTCACTATGCTCCAGCGCCTGAAAGCAGTGCTTATTTCTGCCATCTCATGCTAAAATTATGTCAGCATAAACACAGTACAAAAAAAAGCCTTGAAGCTTCAGGGGCACAGGTACCAGTGACCTCTTCTGCAAATGAGTTACATGAAAACATGCTTTACTTTCATAAGTTTGAGAGCTGTAATTAAGCAGTTTGTCATTTTTACTTGTCCTGTTTGTCAATAAGCTTGCTGTCACTCAGAGTGAGGGCTGTGTGGGGTGCAGAGGCATAGCCTGAATTTTGGCAACTGTTTCCTCAGACAACTTGGGACCTGAATTTATATGAGTCAGCCTTAGCAGTGCTAGAGAATGGCCAACACACACATCCCAACAGTTCTGATGCTGAAAAGGATCAGCAAGGCAAATAAACAGCCGTGAAAAAATCTAGACCTGTTAAAATCCCAGGCCTACACACCCTGCTCCCAAAGTATGATGCACCTTACAACACAGCTGAGTCCTCCAAACTCAGCTAAACAAACGACTTAAAGGAAAACTAATATGCAGTAACTAATCCTTCTCCTGTGCATTCTGGGCAAGGTCTGAGCCTTTAACATTACAGCATGTTGTTGCCAGCTACCTTAGAGCCACGAAGAAGGTTATGCAGAGCACTGAAATCACTGGCAAGAAAATCCCACTGAGCTTTTAAAGATGTGAAAGATGGGAGTCTTTTTTTTCACTGGGAAGCATCTGGTGCTGTTTTGTCCCATGACACCTGCTCTGATGGCTCAGAGCTTCCTGGACTCCATCAGCTCAGATCAATTATTGCAGCAGGCTCATCAGCCACTGCAATGTGCTATTAATTTACTAGACAGAAATTTAATGGTTTCTGTTTATATAACTGAAACATCCAGGTGCAGAGTCCTGCTGGAGTGCTACTACAAGCACCACATGAAATCCAAAAGAAAACAGTTAAACATTTTTAAAAAGTACTGGTCAGCCAAACCAAGTGCTTCCAGTTTCCTTCTTTAATAAAAGCCAATTAAATCTGCATTCAATGCTAGAAAATGCAACTTGTTATAGATACTGACCATGAAGCCTGGTAGCAATGGCTGGGTAAACTTTGTTCGGAAGGTATGTAACAGCGCCTTTGAGTTTGCATTATAAAATGAGAGCTGACCTATGAGAGAGAGAGAACAAGTTGAAACTAAGCTTAAACATAGTTTAAGCTATGATGTTCTTGCTGTCTTAACTTGCACAAAAAAAAAGATTCGTTTCCAGGACACACTAAGTACTGCCCCTAAGAGTGAAAATTCACAATTTTCAGTGAATTTCAGTAGATGTCACACAGATGAATTCAGGTCATTTGAAATGACAAGCACTTAGGGTCTGTGTTGTCATACAAGACTGAATCAGCCTGGAAGTAATGCACACCTCTTCAGCCTTGTACTGCTCCAATTCAGTAGCCAACTAAATTTTTAGGTGAATCTCCTAAGAGAGTAATTTACCTCCGTCAAAGTCACAGTATACTCCTATTCTGTCTGGGACAGGTATATCAAGAGTCTTTGCTTTATTGTTATGCTTTGCTGAGAACGTGGTTTGCAGCCAGTTGTTGATATGGATGCACCAGCTCGAGTTAGTCTTTCCCAGCTGGTCAAACTTCCCTGGGTTTCTGTATGTGACTCCCACACTGTAGGATTTGCAGTCCTTCTGGGCTCTCACTTCCCAGTAATGCTGTCCGCTTTCAACAGCAGTGTCTCCTGCCAAAAGAAATACATTTAATTACAATTAGGTGTAATTAATTACAACTGAGTGTACCTTACAGTGCTGCCTTCCTAATAAGCACCAGTGATACCTTCTCTATTTTAAGGTGAAGAAATAAAAAAAAATCTGAACTATAAGGAATAAGGAAATTGTACAATAGAATACAAATATAAAACAGAATAATGAAACTGTATTTACCTATGTTCCTTACAACAAGATACATTTAGCACCAACTTATGTTTAACAGCAGTGAGCGTCAATCACTAAGAGCTTTGTAATAAAGAGCTTGAACAGAGCTGCAGATACAAAATTCTGGCGTTATATGGGCAAACTTCTCTGGGCCGGATAATGTCGAGCACACAGTCTTGAATACCCACAAACTTTCCCTCTAATTCTTGCCTCAGCTGCCCTTTCCTAACAGAGCAAACATGTTCAGCTCACCCAGCACTGTGTAGGATTCACCAGCAAAGCGATCCCGGCCTCCCCTCGCCGAGGCTCTCGGGCTGTTGGTGGATCTCTTCGGAGATGCTGTGTTGCTTCTAAAGGAGAGATGAACCACTCAAAACCTGGACACAGCTACAGAAATGCACACTCAGGTGTCCCCAAGTCCATCGGGTGCAAGAGACACACACAAACACTCTTGAAACGACACATTAGTTCACGCCTCTAACAGCACGCATGCAGGAGGGCTGAGAAGAAAGAGGTGGCAGACAGAAAAAGACACACAGAATATTGTAAAAAACAAGTTCAGAGGCAGCTGAGAACGGAAACAGAGGGGAAAAAAGCAGATGTGTGGCACGTGGTTTGGATGAAACACTTCAGGATGGAGAATATTCTAATGAGCAATCAGTTGTATAAAAGAGTAATTTTAACCTAATGAGGTTTTCAAACTTTTCTTTTACCTCGGTTAGGCCCTCAGAAATAATTACCAATAATTTAACCATTAAACCAAGTGAAGGCTATTTGCAGTGTTCTTCAGTAGACAGAGAATCACATCTGAATACTATTTTAAAGGCAATCAGTAGCAAAGAATTTTAACTTCTCAGAAATAGCTATGCAGTTTACAATTTGAAAAAACCCCCAAAAAAGTACAAAGTCAGTCTCTGAAACACACTTGAGAAGTTATTTTCAATTTCTCATCCTCTGTAGTCTATCAAACATTAACCTTGGAAGAAATAGCACCCACAAAAGAGTTTTCTCTCCGATTTTTCCTTCAGCTACAATTTGGTAAAGCTACTTGCTACTTTAACGCCCGTTAATACAGTGAAGTTCTGCTTGTTTTCTTTCCCATTCATTCATTATTCTCAAAAACTATTTCAGAAAGTGTTAGAAAATGTTCCTTTTGCCTAATACCATCATGAAAATAAAGTCACATAGGAATCAAAAGCTAAGTGGTATTAAGCTGCCATATGTAAGTATGCTGAAACCTGGTCCATGACCAAGTTTTTTTTATTCCATTTACAGAAGTCTGCATGAAATCACTGATAAAAAAGCTGTTTACTTGAGCATCACCATTTTAGCATGTAATCAGACAACAGTAATCAGGAGACAACTATGCTTCCAAATTGCTCACAACAGCTACATGAACAGGGTAAGTGCAGGTGCACCACATCAAGTGCTTTTGGATTTTGTAAACATGGGGGATGCTGCAGTTTACTTACCAAAGGAAAAAGTTAGCAAGTGATAGCATGGAAAAAAAAAAAAGCAAAGCCAAGAATTAAAGCATCATTTCAGAGGGAGGCACTCTGCAGATTCCATCCTGCTTCATCCACTCACATTCCCAATAAATGCTGCTGAAAATTTTCTATTAGACCCAGTACAAATGGGTTATGCAGAAAGCAACGTGGCCATTTAGAGAATCACAGTAAGAAAAACACAGGCACTTTGCTAATTTTTTTCTCAAGGTTAAGAAAGCATTAAAGGTTTCTTGGTATTCATTTATTTTGTTCAAGTCTGTAAATGGCCACTGCATGTGCTTTGTCCTCTCAAAATTTAATAGCCTTTATCAGTTCAGAAAATTACTTTGACTATTTGACATAAAAGCTTAAAAAAAAAAGTTGTTCAGGCTTTTTCCTCCACAGTACTTAAGTCTGCCTTCCAACAGAGGGCAGCAAATTTCATAGCAGAAAGTCAGTGTCGTGCCCATTTTCCAGGAGAGCACAGTCCTTACTAGCCAGTAACTGATACATTTCTTCCACTCTTCAGTGGCCAAATATTCTTGTCTCGTGGTTTAGGACTGTTGCCTAGATCACTGCAATTAGTCCCTGTTTTCTCATCCGCTTCAGCAAATGGAACTTACTCCAATCAAGATGTACTCTCTTCCGGAGAAGGTCAAGGAAGGAGATCAGAAATTATTGAGAGGCTTTTTTCTGGTCTAATAAATTAAAGATAATTAAGAATGTTGTTGCCATCATGTGTTTTCAACCCTGAAAAACTGCATATTTGTTGTTTAAAGTAACTATACTGCAGGTTTTTCTCCCCACTTCCCATGCAGCCAGCTTCAAATTTCCCCTCTAACGCAGACACCTCACAGATGTTTTTAAGAGGAAACAAAAGCCTTGTACAAGAACAAAGCTCATCTATATCCTTTCCTAGAAAAGGACAGTCAGATACAAAGCTGAACATGTAATCATGTCCTTCTACCAAAGCAGAGCCAAGAACCAGACAAGTTCTCTACTGACAGCTACAAAGGGATGCCAACATTATCAAATTCCCTGAGCTGAGCAAGTAGGAGCATCTTCCAAGACATTTTTAAAACTAAGTTTAGCAGAAATTACTATACTTTGTGTAGTAGAACAATTGACACTGCATGGCTTCAAGAGTTTTTGCTTTTTAGATAAGCTTTTCTTTACTCCTGATTTCAGATCAGAGACAGATCCACCTGATAGATTTATACAGGGCAGTTAAACCTGTAAGAAATTAGGAATTCAGGCATTTCTTTTGGTGCCCCAACTTCTAAACCAGCAAAATAGAGCAAGAGAGCAAAAACAGGAGAAGTAACTTCTCAAAAAAGAATTTTACTCAAAAAACAATGAAAAAAATGTGACACTAAAAAAAAAAACATGACTGCACAAGGAATTGAAGAATATTTTCCTAAGTTTGTACCTCAAAAAAGAGGATTTCTCATTCAAACAATTAGTTCTGAAATTAGAATTGCCATGAAGCTTTTAACATATGCCATCATGCTTCATCTTCTTCAAACATGTGAAGCACACCTCTTACCCTCTGATGTCTAGTGACAGCTACAGCATAAGTTCAGAAGCAAAGAGGTTTTCAGATTAAAATATAAGAACAAAAAAAAAAACTTGAAGTTCTCAGAAAGGAGATCTTTACCATACTTGTAAAAAAACGTGCCAAAGGGTTAAGAAAGCAACAATGCCTGTAAATAACAGGGATCTCTGGATCAATACTAAAATACATGATGCCCTTCCAACTATTGCAAATCAGGGTTCATACACATTAGGATGAATCCTGACAGAAAGGCTCTCTTTCAGTCACCACGAATCCAAATTAAACTTCAAAATCACATCTAAACGTGCATGTGCAGTTATTGATAAAGGCTATTAGATTTGTTTGTCACGACATCAAGCAAAGGAAAGTAGCACAGATTCCCAACAAAACTAGTTGCTAGATCCTAGGAATAAGAGGTATATTATCACCTTCTATTGCTCTTCAGCAGAGGATTCTGGCCACTGTCGACAGAAATAAGTAGTCATTAAAGAGCTGTGCTATTACTACAGTCAATTATCCCATTTTTAATATGCCAATAAAAGTTATTCTATCATGCTTCTGGCAATATATTCCTATGGAGAAAGCATTTGTTCATAAATTATCTCAAGCTGTGCATGTGGAAAGACAGTAAATTGTGGTTGAGGGAGTTGTGTGTAGCCATTCCCAGAGTATCCTCAAAGCCCAAGAGGTATAGACCGAGCAGTAGGGCCATGGGCTCCGTACAGATTTAGCTGAATACCAGGCTCACAGCTCTCCAGGTGAGAGAAATCCACACAGCAGGACAGGCTACAGGACACCCAAGGGAAGAACAGCTCTGCAGAAAAGCCACTGGAAGTTTGGAAAGCAGAAACTGACAACAGCTGTGCCCTGCACCCTTGTGGCAGAGGTGGAAAGTCACAACCCGGCCTGTAGCCACAACACAGCGACCAGGAGCCCAAGGCAAGTGACTCCTCCTCTCCTTTTGGCAGCTGTCAGACTGATCCTGAAGCCCTCCTGTGTTCAGGTCTGGGCTCCTTGGATTTAAATCCTGACATAACAGAGTAAGTCCAGTGGAGTACCAATACCACAATTAATAGTCTGGGGCACAGAAAGACAATTGAGTTTGTTCAGCCTGAGGAAGAAAAGCACCAATGGCTGTCTTTAATGAGGTAGTAAGAAGGGGAGAAGAGAAGATCAAGCCAGGCTTTTCTCAGAAGGGGTCACACTGACAGGCACCTGGGACCCCCTGCACCCCAGGGAATTCCACTCAGGTACCAGGATATTCCTCTCCTCCCATAAAAGGGGCCTGAAATAGAGGACTAGCCAAGTTAACACATTCTTCATCCTTGGATACATTCAAGGCTCAGCCAGAGCAGACAGTGTTAAATGTTCTTACAACAGTACTTATCCTGTGCCTCAAAACAGCAGACATGTAACAATCTATCAAGAATTGTGCTGAAATGCTTTTCCTGCATGAGTACAGTATGTTTAGAGCTGCCACTTTCACAACAGTTATGTTTTGTTATCCGTTACTTTTTGCGGTGTTTTGTTTTATTGGTACCTTTTCCCCTCCAATGACAGTTTAGGATAAATTCACACACCACCTAAATATAGTACCAATTTTATTTACCCATTTCTTTCTCAAAAAGACAAAACAGTCAGCTTCCTTATTTTTTTTTGTAGAAATGCTGTCTATTCACCAGAAGTGACCTGCAACACCAGTAAACACAGAATTACATCAGCTGCCTGTTGACATTTACTTTATCTACTGTCCTGGGCTTATGTGGCAAGGTTTTGGTACCAGGAGAAGCCATAGAGCCACAGTGGGTGAGCACCTGGTGGGTAGCCAAGGTCAATCCACCACACCTACACTTTAGCTCAGTACACTGAATGATACCCTAACAAATGCATTTTTTAAAATAAAAAAAATATTAGTCAACAAATTTGACACAATTTTAGCCTCTACATCAGTGTAACAGAGGAAGGAAAAAAACTAAAATTATGTCCAAAGAAACATTTCTGAATGCAAATTCCTTTCATGTCCCACTGTCCTCAAGTGCTTTGATTCTCCCCTGCCCTCTTCCTTTAATTGCTCAGTGTGATATCCCAGACACCTACAAAACAGAATTCTTACCTGTTTTTATTTTCCTTCCCTTTTATTTTTTCTTGGCCTTTGCCTCCAGTAGGATCCCATTCAACATAGGTGTCTTCAACTTTCAAGTTCAGATGAGATGAAGTACTATCCAAACTGAACACAAATGCTGGTCAAGACAAAATAGAAAACAGTGAAATGGTGCAATGCTCTCTTCCAGCAGTGGTTATTCATAGAAAAATCACAGAAGCAGTAACAAAATTGAAGCAGAGTATTATTGAACATAATTGAAACATCAGCTTTTCAGTCTGACACTTGCAAACAAAAAAACTAATACAACAGGTTGAATTCCCTAAATATGTTTACAGACTG
Source organism: Dasyornis broadbenti (assembly GCA_013397935.1). Lineage (NCBI taxonomy): Eukaryota > Metazoa > Chordata > Aves > Passeriformes > Dasyornithidae > Dasyornis > Dasyornis broadbenti. The sequence goes on from VZRN01004840.1 coordinate 375,895, forward strand.
CTCTATAAATGTCCTAATACCACCAGATAGAGTCTTACTCTGAAGGAAAGTATACTTGAGATTTGTAAGAGTTTAGAGCTCAAAAGTGCACAACTGTAAACAAGTCAGGTTAAGCACATTGGTAAGGAAATTATTTTCTACGGCTTGATTATTAAAGAAAGTGAACTTAGTGTTCACCCTGGAATAACAAAAATATTATGGGAAGCATGGTAACTGCCCAAACAATCAAAATCAGAACTGATTTTCTGGTACTGGAACAGGGAATTCCACGGCTATTAAATGGGTACTGTGTCTCTGACAATGACTGTTGCTTAAGAGTACTAAAATAATTTTAGAAAAGTTACCAGAATGACCATCAGCTCACTCAAATTGTATACAGCTTTATTTTTATGAAGTAACAGTAACAAGGAACAGAATGTATACTTATATAAATTTATATAGTTGTGATAGCAGTCATTTTGCCCTTTACACCACAGACCTGGTTGCAAGTCAAGCCTCAGGATCATTTTCTCACCTTAATAGTGAAGATTTATGTTCTGTCACAAACATCCCTTCCAAGAAATTTCTCTTTCAGTTTATTTATGAAATGGATATTAGGAAGCCACTCTAACAGATCAACACCAACTCAGATCAACTGACTTCTAATATGATGACTGTGCACCTTCAGCAATTTGAAGCTGCCAACTTTTTAAATATTGACAGTGATTATAAACTGCAGCTACAGAGTCAAGAAAACCCTTTCCAGCAACTTCTATTACAGAAAGCTGTGTCTGTCACTAATAACAGGATAATCACACCAACTGTTCAGATGCCCCAAGAGTCATCCACAACATTCATCCTTCTTGCTGTACAGTGGCATCATGCAGCAGCACATGGGACTGTCACTCCATAGTTCAAAGCAACCAATGCCAACGTTTTGGAGAAAGTGACATTAACTGCCCCATTTTCCAGGGCCTGAATGCCAAAAGGGCAGCTTTGTGCCAATAAGCTTCTTAATACTTTACAGTTGTTTTCCTTACTACTTAGGAGGTGTTTCAGCAGTGCTCATGCAGAAGCAGACTGAACATACAGGTATGAAGGCAGAGGAGTTTAAGTGAAGGGTTTTCACCACAGAAAGGTTGAAGAGTTTTTCAAATTTTACCTTTGGTTTCCAGAGTCACAGGGTCAGAGTATTCACCTGCCACAGCTTTGTTGCAAGCTTGTACTCTAAGGTTCATGTATTTTGTATCAAATTTCAGACCTGAAAAGTGAATGTTTAGAAATTTGAAATTATGTTGATTACTAACAACTCCTACAAGACTAAGACCTATCCCCATGTAGTTGTCTTGCATTTATCTCAATCTCCAAAAAACATCCCTGAATACCAATGTGAACTATATTTACCACACGATTTTTTGTAAAACCTCTTAGTCAAAATAAAAGACAGAAGTGTTATTGTACAAAGCACCCAAGACTAATGTAATACAATGGCAGCTTCATTACACACAAGAAAGGGGCACTTTGCAAAACTTCCAAGCATAAAGAGTTTATCAATATTCTTGGGTCTGAAGCACAAAAAAATCTTTACCTGATAACGTGTATTGAGTAGCTTTAATGTAGTCGACCAGCTCCCAGTGCTGTTCACCTTTTAGTCGAGGGAGCCCATCAAAGTTGGTTTTCCTATACTCCAGCACAAAATGGTCAATTCTGCTGTCCTCCTCAGGCATTCTCCATGATATTGTTATGCAGTTGTCAGCAACCAGACAAGCTGCTACATCTATCTCTGGAGCTTTAGGGACTGCAGAAACACAAGCACACAGGTCAGCTTAACAAAGAGAATGCTAGAGTAGAGTGAACTTACAATTATGAACCCACAGTTGGAATCAACACCACACAGGAAGAACACTACGAAGTAAACTTCTCTTTCTAGGTCCTTGGAAGGTAGGTTCAGCTGCACTCCTGACACAGCATCACTTACATTTATTTCCATCACTACAGACACTAATATTTTCCACTAGCTTCTCTTCAGTTAACCAGTTGTCTTGCCTTTTCATGCCTTTGTCCTGAAAGGAGGGGAAATAATTACTAAGGCCCACTAAAGACTAAAGTTTTGTTTATAGACAACAGAATTCTGTTTCCACAAAATCAAAGAGGACTTAAGTCTCTGGAAAAAACTTTTGGAAAAGAAGGCATTTATAAACTATTTGGAGTGTCTAAAGGACATTCAAGGAAGATTTTGCTGCAGGAAATAAAAAGGAGGTTTTATTGTTTTCATTTTTTGGAGAAAGGGTCTGCAAAACTCTTTTCCTTTGTTTCAGCATTGACAATAGCCTGAAATAGATATAAAGGTGGCCTGAAAGTCAATATATCAAGCAGGGACATCAAAAAGGTACAAAACTGATGCATCTGTTGAACTGACAGACCTGCAGATTTTGTCTGTCAGAAGTAATCTCTTTTCTGAACACTCTGGCCCTTAACTGTGCTGCTCTGTAGAAGACACAGTGACTAAGTCCTAATTTCATACAGGTTACGTTTGTGAAGCTGAAACGACCTTTTCTTGAACAGATTGTGAAGGGGAATCATGGCAAACAATGACTGATGACAATCAGCTTCACATTATCTATGGCTGAGTCACTTAGAGATGTATAATTTCACTATCTAGACACAAACCCCTCCTAGCTACAGCAGGATCACCAGGAGCAGGAGGCCAAGTTTGCTTCATGAACACCCTCTTCACACCTTCACTTCATTATCTGTTCCAGTATTTTAACCCAGCACTACTAAAACACACCCTTTTAACCTCACACACCCCTGCAGTTTAAGCCAAGCAGGAAATTACACCAAAACTGGGGCTATGGGTTTAAAGTGCTTGATGGTCAAGACAGCTGATCCCAACTGATCTAAGGATATTCCAGGCAACAGGATGATATGATCAGTATATAAAACAGAAGGGAGAAGGAAGGGAGAGAGGAGATATTCAGAGTGATGGCATCTTCATCTTCCCAAGTCTCTGCTACAGGGGATGGAGCTTTCCTGTGGATGGATGAACACCTGCCTGCCCATGGGATGCAACAAATAAAGTCACTTACACAGCTTTTGCTTTATTAAACTGTGTTTCTCTCAAACCACAATTTCTCTCACTTTGACTGTTCTCTTCCCTATCCCACCTGTGTGGTTCCTGCTGTGGGTTACACTACAAAAAAGGTTCAAGTGTTAATTACATGCATTTGACATCAAGCTTCAAAGTCACACAACAATAATTTGGGAAGATCTCTTCAAAGAAAAATTAAGATTAGGACAATTATTTCAGCACATGTATCTCTAAGTTTAGCTAACTACCCCAATTACTTTTGTCATAGTACAAGATTCCAGGTAAAGAGTCTTCCATGAGCTCAGGGTGACCAGATCTTCAGCATAATTCTGGCAAGCAGTATTCAAATTACCACACCACCAAACCTGCTGTCAACTTCCCACACTAGGACATTAGTATTTCATGGTGTATGAAGGCCTACCATTGCTCAGTGTAAATTTGTCTGCAGCAGTTTGAGCTTTTGGTGTCTGGGTAATTTGGAAGCTTGGCTCTATAACAGAAAAAGCAGGATTGATACCCAGTCAGTCAATTTTCCTGTTTACAACTCAAAGGCCCAATTTAAATTCCTATATATTTGATAAAGATAAATGTATAAGAAGGGTCATACTAAATAATACCTTCATCTAGATGAGAGATTTTGTTCACACTTGCTGTTAGATCTTTACACTCCCATTCCTGTTAAACAGGTGCCCTGTACCCTTAGCTGTGAAATGCAGAGCAGTGATTGACACCCAGAGTCCAAGACTAGAAGGTGAATTTCTGCCTGGACACTGCCAGCTGACCACTAGGAATAACACTGGTCATTTACTACACCTGCTACCACATACTGTATCTGCAACACACGGGGCAGAAATGTAAACTGATGCTGCCAAGTCCTTAACAGATTTGGATTCGTGACCTAGAGATGGAACAACTTCACATCCCTGCCAACAGTGCTCATGTCAATATATTCTCAGTAACAGCCAAGGGCAAAATGTTTTAAACAGGAAAGCAATAGGAATAAAAAGGCATGGAAGATACATACTGGTCTAATGCACCCAGTTTTACTGTCAAACAGGAATAGCTGCATTAATACACATTTTTGTAACATGGTAATTATGGTCACTGTACTAGTAGACTGCCCCTCTCCTGTATTTCAGACCATTTCACCACTCTTGTAAGCAATGTATTCGTTTACAGTTACACACTAACACCCCTGCACGAGAGCAGGACTTGGGAGTGTCACTTGGCATCAAGCTGGCCGGGACAGTCCTGAGAAACCTCAGGTGCCTTCACAAAGTACAGAGGAACTGACAACTCAGGAAAAAACATGGTCTGGAAGACTCATTCTCATTTCTGAGATCAATACTATTTTCCAAAATGCTGTCTTACATAGAAATTTACACAATAAAACTATAAAACTCTCACCCTCAAGGTATTCAGTTTAACATATGAGTAAGAATGATTTTAGGCATTCTGAAAAGTTTGCTCGTTAGTGTGCAAGTGGCGTGGTTTTCTCTTGTTTGATTGGTTCAAATATAGTAAGCTGCTCACGTAGCAACAAATTATATTCACTGGCTACGGTTTTTACCTGGCAAAAACTTCACAGCTTGGAGCATGCGCTTTTCCAGAGCGAAGTCCACCATCATATGAGTCATGCTGTCGCTGACTTTTGGCTTCAGAGAGAGGCGGAATGCTGAAGCTACTGTGACACTGAAGCCAAGAAAGCAGCATTAGCAAAATGTGTTTTACATTGTCAAGCCCTATATCCCATTTTCCAAAACAGCAATCAAGACAATCTGCATCACTGACGTCAAACTGCCGATCAAAGATTAGAACATTTTTCTAACACAGAGCTGTTTACCATTTAGCACACTCAAAATAGAAAGTTTTGCTAATGTGACTGTCTCAGGATAATAGTGCAAGCTACCAGCTGTTCCGTATTACTCAGCAAATAATACTAGAGGTGACCAGAGAAGAGTTTAAAACTTTTTACTAGTGGAAAATAAACCTGGATAAGAAACAAAACAAAATTTGTATCATTTGACATAAATTCAGTAACTATGAAAAGTCTAAAGTAGTGCAGATTCAGGATCATGTTTAGACATTTCTAAACAGCAATTAACAAGCCTATGCTTATTTTATATCTATGATATTATCAGGGGATGAAGAGTTTTTTCAAGTTGCAGATTGCAACATGCAAGTACCAGACCAGTTTTACAAAATACAGTGAAACAATGAAGAACCTTCATTCGACCAAGGCAAAGGCAGGGTCCTGCACTGGGGCAGGAACAACCCCAGGCACCAGCACAGGCCAGGGGGATCTGCTGGAAAACAGCTCTGCAGAGAAGGAGCTGCAGGTCCTGGGGGACAAGGAGCTGTCCCTGAGCCAGCAGAGTGTCCTGGGAACAAGGAGGCCAGTGGGATCCTGGGGCGCACTTGGAAGGGCACTGCCAGCAGCTCAGGGAGGGCATCCTGCCCCTCTGCCCATTCTGGAGGCACCTCTGGAGTGCTGTGTCCAGCCCTGGATCCTCAGCACAGCAGGGACAGGGAGCTCCTGGAGCGGGGCCAGCAAACGGGAGATGAGGAAGGGCCTGGAGCATCTCCCTGCCCAGGAAAGGCTGAGGGAGCTGGGGCTGCTCAGTCTCCAGAGGAGACACGGCTGAGAGGGGCCCTCAGGCCTGGCTGTCCCCGTGTGCAGGGAGGGGGCAGAGCAGGGCCCGGGCTCTGCTCTGGGGGCCCAGCAATGGCTCCAGAGGAACGGGCAGGAACTGATGCCTGGCAAGCTCCATCTGGACATGAGCCAGAACTTCTTCCCTGTGCAGCGACCGAGCACTGAACAGATTGCCCAGAGAGGCCGTGGAGTCTCCTCACTGGAGATATTCCAGAAGCCTCTGGACACAATCCTGTGCCACGTGCTCTGGGATGGCTCTGCTGGAGCAGGGAGGTGGGACCAGATGAGCCCCTGTGGTGCCTTCCAAGCTGACCCATCCTGTGACCCTGTGAAGCAAAGCTCCCACTTTCACTCCTGAAATCTTAGCTCAGTACTTATTCTGAACACTCTTGAGACATTTCTGTACTCCAACTACACCACAAAAAGTAAAAAAGACAAGGCTCTCATATAGTTCTCTAACTCTGAAGACACCAGGCCATACAGCAGAATTTGAGTAACATTGATTCAGAGAGCACAGAGGTCCCAACTCCTCCTTTAAAAAATAAATTCTCAACTACAAAGTAATATAAACACCACAAAAGCCAACTGCGAAGACCTGAATCCATTTTATACCCACAGATGTATGGCACCTTCAGAATACCTAATGCATATCACTTCCTGCACCTCACTAGCATGTAAGAGAGGTGGTGTGTTAACCACAGATACATCAAAGAACATTGAAAAACAACCAAAAAAAAACCTGGTAGTGGGAAAGGGGGAGGAAATGTGAAGTGTAATATTTAAGATGTATGCAAGTCAGGAGTGATGAGCCTTGCAATATTGGGATATGAGACAATTATGAGACTGAGCTGAACATCATGAAAGGCAATTCAACTGATTTCCCAAGACAGAGCTCATGTTCTGAAATTCAGTATGAGCTGCCTAGAACATTAATGCTCAGCCAGATGGGTAGAGTAAATCTCTCCTTAAGGAAGAATAATCCTCTGATTAGCAGCAAGAGGACACCAGGGAACAGTGGACTTCAGACAGCTTTTTAACTTCTGCTCAGACACCAATCTTGGACAGAGAACCACAAAGGATTTGGTGATAACTTCGAGAAACCTGAAGAGAATGCTTATTACTGATAAAAAGTATTATGAGCCCCATCGCTGACACTATACCCTATCCCTCTGTTCTGTTAAGGATACTAAATCTTTACCCTTGGAAAAGCAAAGATTAATTTAAAAATCTAACAGTTACTCATATTACACAGAGGTTCAGAGAATCTAGTGAATGGGAGTCTTCACTGAAAAACCTGTAAATTGAAAGCCAACCTATTTGGTCCACAAGAGGAACAACATCCCATGAGCTGCTTCTAAAAAGATTGTGCACATCATAGAAGGTTTGCTGAACCAGAAGGTCATACTCTTGGAATAGAGTTCACATTCTTCAAAGTGAAGAAAAACGGCCTTAATATTTTGAAACAGCAAAGTTTTGCTTCTCAAACAATAGTTCAAAGAAAAGCTACCAGAAATAATAATTTCACTGTCACTAGTGTCACCAGAAGTATTTCAAAAGCTAAAAGACTTTTTACATTCTGAAGGAAAATTAGCTAGCAAAAATCTTTAAGTACTTGAAAAAGAAAAAAAACAACCAACAAGATTCTCCCACAATCAAAGGGGCAGAGTCAGCTTGAAAGATCATTAAATTTCAGCCATGAGGTATTAATAATAAATAAGCTTATTAATGATATACATATATATTTAAACACATAATTACAGCAGCAGCTGATACAGAGCTCCACTTCCCTGCATCAGAAACATCTTTTTATTTAAAGTTATAAAAAGCCAGGAAAAACACTACATGAGCAGCACAGAAGTTTTTAGTTCCCCCTCAAAAGTTGCGATAACTAATACTTAGGAAAAAGAGTCAATGAATTTGATTAAAGCTGACTATGGCCCTTTCAAAGTAAATGCATTTTCAAGGATAAGATTAATTCAAAGACACAAAAGTGATAGATTTTGTACTGTACCTATCTTTGATCTGTCTGGAAGCCTTGATGCATGTCAGGGAGAAGAGAGAGAAAGTAGTTAGTATTTCCATGCAAGTCTCAATGGCAGTAACATGCAAGAAGGCCAAGAACATTCTCTGCTGCATTGCTCAGATTTGAAGTTCAGAATAAGATTAACATTTTCCTCAAAATATACTGTCCCATTAAGTATATTAATAGCATGGGTTAGCACAGCAACACCATATCACCTGGCGGAAAAAACCCCTGATTTCCAGAACCACACCAAACCAATTCCAAATCACTCAGCTTTCTGGGTGTGACTTTGTCCTTTCAGATTTCTCTTTATCAGTTAAAAGTTACTCTCCATGGCTTTTAAAAAGAGCTGCAGGACCAAGTCAGCAACATTTAACTATCCTGGTATTTTCTGTGAAACTAAGAAGTGCTTATTAGTGACATGTAACCTTGCCTGACTTGCTGAGCTACACATCATGGGATGAATGCCCTGAAAAAACAAGAGAAAAATAGGACTTAGCTCTAACTTTTCCTCTGAAAGTTGGGAAGCACTGTTGGAAAAGTAAATAAAATACTGTATGTCATCTTTCAAAAACGAGGTAAGCAAGTAGTTCTACCCAAATGATAACCTTGAAGTGGATGCAGAAGTGATGACATTTAAAAATATAAACACCAACTGGCACATGGAAAGACAAAAACCGCTCTCCTTCACCAAAAGGAGCCGCAAACCTAAGACAAAAGGTTAATGTTGAAACAGTGATGGCTTAATTGTGCCTGTTGAAGCCATGCTTGGAGTTAACACTGCTTCTTGATTCAGCTGCTCATTCAGCTGAATTATCTTCCCTTTCAAAGGGACAAGAATCATCAGGCAGCTTCCCAGTTTGAGGTCAGAAGTGGAGAACTTCCCAATTTTTCACTAAATACAAATCACACTGAAAAAAATAAACAGGAAATCAAGCTGTCCCTGCTGCAAAATCAATTATATATTCCTAAAGTGGGAAGCAGAAAAAAAAAAACAAACCCCAAGTGTTTAGAAAACATTTAGCTGAAGAGGCAGCTTCACTTTACCTCAAAATAAAATTATTGCTGGAAGTGCTAACTAATTTCCCTTCACGACAGCTGTAGATAAAACGGAGCGACTTCACAACAAAATCCTTGGGTTTCATCTCCATGTCTTGTAAAATATGTGGTAGCCAGGACTCAACATCATCTGTTAAGACTCCCAGCTTAACTCCATTGACTTTAGTTTGTTTCTAGGCTACTGACAGAGAAGGATCAGCCCATCTCAGAGGAGCTGCCCAGCAGTGTCTGATCACATCCTACCTAACCACTGAACCCTCCTGCAATCTGCCACGCAAATCAACTCAGAGAATAAAGCCACAAAAAAATTAGCACAGAAAAGATATTAAATAATAATCTCATGCTAGTTGCTCCTGAATTGATTTGGAGTATCCAAAGAAAAGCTGTGCCAATGCAGAAGTCAGGTCTGGAGCTGCCCTTGCTATTCCTACCAGCAGAGTAATAGAAATAGCTGCCTAATAGCCAAGGCAATATTACCTTAAAATGGATTTCAGTATCTTAAGCTTCAGACCCCAAATCTGAAGAGGTTTCACCCCAGCAAACACTCAAGCAGCTTTCCTTGGTGTATTTGATTGGAAAAAAAAGCATTAGAGAGACCTGAAATAGAACAACTTCCAAGAAAGTCAAAGCTGCCTTTTGCACAGAGTTCAAGAGCTAACTTAATTTTTTGCTACAAGACAGAAAGGACAACTCCACCTGGAGAAAAATACTGTTCAGGAATTGCTGCTCTTCAAGGCAAATAAATCAAAGCTGACACCCAGAAAGCACGACAGCACACAAACATGCAGCCAAAAGGTAAAAGTGACACAGGAAGACAGCTTTCCTCCTCGCTCTTTTAAACTGACTTGTGTCCTTGTTTCCGTTAAAATGCAGAAAGAAAAAAAGTAACTAGGCCTTGGATTTGGTGTGGCTGATCCCGCGGCTACCACCAGGATTACTGTAGCAAGCATTAGTGTACTGATTTCAGTCCATATGAGGAACTGTTTCCTTAATTTACAAGTATATTCTTTCAGTTAGATACATGTTATTTCATCCTCACTGTCTGAGCTCATCCGTGCAAGTTTGCTTAATAATGACAGCTGTCCAGGAGAAGGCATTGTAGTCCTTCCCCCTCACTCTAAATAAAGAAAAAAACCTAATTTGTTTTATCAGAAATTGCATTAAAGTTCAGGACTACAGTGCTTTACTTCTCAGCAGAGCAGTAACTGTATTTTTATGTGCCTCTCTATCCTCACTCGAAATACATCTGGTGAGTTCACAGTGTCCAGGAGAGTAACGCAAAGGATGTTTCAAACTGAGACAGACGCCAACACCTGCCTCACACACATCAGTCAATGTTTTCTACCTCTAAGAGCTCCACGGGGTTCTTTATGTCCAGGGACTGCACAGCAAGCTCCAGCAGCTCTTCTGAGCTCTCCAGGGCACGGCTGCACTGGCTGAGCTGATCCTGGAGCGAAAACAGAGAGAACAATTTGATGTATTCCCATTAAAACAGCGGTTTGTGAGGCACCAGTCCTAGGAACTACATGGATTTGTTATGCATTTGTGACAACTTATTCCCTTATATAACCAAGGCCTCTCTGACAGTGTCCTAACTTCACTGTGCTTGACAAGTGCACAGTGATACTTGGCACATCCCACAACTCCAAGGGGGAAAAAGCTGAAGTCTGACTCAAAAAGCCAGATTTAATTTCGACACCCTGTTTCTCCCAGCCATCAGGGTTTCAGAAGCAGAGAAATAAACACTCATATTCATGAGCACTACAATTTTTATTTACAGCACTGCACTTCATCACTGAGTGACAGTGTGGGAATAGCCTTGAAAAAGGCAGTGACTTTACCAGCTCTGGAACTGTCACAAGACAATCCTGGAAATCAATACTGCTGTGAAACAAAAGGGGATAGCATGACAGGAACAGAGGAAGTTTAAAAATGCTTCTGCGCAGATGCAAAATTTTTCAGAATGAGTTGTTTGTTTACCTGCAGAGCTTGAATTTTACGAGCCTCTTCTTGCTGAATAGTGTTGGCCATACTCCCCTTCATCTCATGCAGTACAGAATACAGACCATCAAACTCTTCATCCAGCTCGCTGATGGCATTGGAAGAGTTCACCTGAGAGGAGAACTGAAAATGCTGTTTACACTGGAAACAACACAAACCCTTTGAAAGTCACGTTATTCCCCACACGTTTTGCCATGACCTTGCGACTGCTTCTCAGCTTATCAAAAAGGCAAAAGACATTAGGAATGATGAAAGAGTCTCCTAAGCAGGCTCTACATCAGGACACTGAATGCTGAAATCTGGAATTTCCACGATACTCAAACTTGCACAGAACCAGCACAACTGGCAACTTGTTCCATGCCAAAAGCTGTGATTTCCCTCTCACAATTGTATTTGGATTGCTGGATGTTTGGAAGGAGGAAGTTACCCAGTTCCAAATAAAATTATTTCATTAGATACTCAAAACTGCACTCAAGAAGGCAGTTTAAAGATCTGCTGGACAATTTCCATTTCTGCAGCAAACCTGGCTCAGCTTTAGGATGAAACAGCTTTTGGCTGATTGACAGGCTAAAGGAACCTAAACCTCCAACAATTAGGTCCAACTCTAAACTTGAGCCCAACCATTTGAAACTGCTGAAAAGAGAAAGAGCAAAGAATTTTCTCTCAAGTACCATTTTTCAGTCTGCCAAGCAGAGCAGAAGCCTGAAAATACAGAGTATTTTCCACTGATGGGAGTTTCAGACCTTGCATCAGATTGAAGATTCTCTTTCCTACACAAATGAAGTTCTACAAAAGCTTTTCACACAAAATGCAAGACCACCACACCTTCCACCTAAAGACAGACTTTAAAAACTGGTTTTTCTATCTAGTTCCAACACAAAGATGTATTTTGAACTCGATTCTTACAGCCAATCCTTTAGACATTTCCCAGTTTGAGACTAAAAAAAGTGGAAACATGCCCTCCCATCGGATACAAGGTGTGAACCTTAATATAAATACCTGAACATTTGATATTGTATGGTTCAGCATGTCAATGAAGTTGTGAATTTCATCATTTTTCGTCACTAGAGTACTGACAATCCTTTGCAGAGTCTCCTAGAATTACAAAAACAAGCAAGAGAAGTTGTAAAATCGTCTTGCAATGTTTTTAAATTATCACCATTTCAACATACATGAAAATTCATCACAGACATTCCAGTTGCACCAGATTCAGTTCTGATGGGATCAGGAAATGCACTTTGCCAGGACAGAGGAAGAGCAGTAAAGTTCTAGGAAGCATTCCACCAAATTAAAGATCTCCAGGCGTTAGTTTGAGAGGAATCAAGAACCTGCTTTATGACGATACGCCACTGTTTCACGTGTTTTTCCTACACGAGTGACCTGCACCAAAACAGCCACTGGCACCACACAGCTTCTCCAGATGAGAAAGCTGGTGCTTGTGCAGGCAAACAGAGAACCAGCAAAGAAAATTAAAAAGCTGGTAAGTGGAAACCCAGAAGAGAAGTTAAGATTTCCTCGTGTCAAATGAAACTAGTGTAAAATAACCACACTGACAGTTTATTCTATAAACAGAATAAATCTGCAAAAGTGATTTGTGAACTTATTCTCCAAGTGGGAAAATACTTTGGGTGAGTAATTTCTATATTCCAATTTAAAGTGACCTCAAAGAAGAAAGCATACTGATAGCTGAGAAAGAATCATGATTATTTCAGTGATGAGCATTCCAGCTGTTCCAAAAGCAGTAGATTCAGCTTACAAACCACATACCAAGCCAGCAAACTTTTAAGTGCATCAAGACTTATTTTAAATTACATAAGACCACTAAGTCCAATTTCGTTGAGCAGCAAAAACACATCGATGCTTGGTACTTCATATTAAAGTACAGTTAAAGTATTAAGGTGCTATGAAAGCATATCAGCATATGTCAGTAAAAATAAAGGACAAGATGAGGAGTTAAGTAAGACTTTTCTGTAATTTAATTCAGGCTGACTGACAAGAAGTTTTAGAAGCAAATCTAACTCTAAAATGCTCTATAAATACAGGTAAACACTGTCTTAATACACTATTAATCAGCTGACCTAGAGTTTCAATTGCTCACCCTAACCTTGTTACTTGCTAATATTTAGGAAACCAAGGCATGGAGATAAATAAATAAATAAATAGATCTTAAAAACAGCCAGAACACCAAAGGGATGTTGCAGAAGTCTCTCCCAGAAACAATTTCTTAATTGCTTAATTACTACCTAAATCACATTTGTTTGGAAAGAAAGCAAGAAAATTTTTTTATCCTTTCACCACAGCCACAGTGAAGCTCAGTACTACATCAAATTTAAGGAACTTCTCCACCAGTCCTAAGCTGCACTCCTTCCTCTTTCTTCTGACCCCTTCCTGGGCAGTTTCCAACAAATCCGCAATGAGGTATTTGTGTGTACTCCAGCCCCTGACTATTTAATAGTGTCATACTCAGGAAGTTAAACCGCAAGTAGCAAAAGCAAATTTTAGTGCTTTCACCACAGGTGTCACACGCAGAGGTAACAGACCAGACAGCAATGACTCAGGTCTGGACTCTGGGGAAACAGAAACAACACCTTGGCTTCCTTCAGAAACAGAGGCACAGAAAATCTTGACCACTTCATTACTGAACCTTTTCCTCCTCTGGTGAGAACTGAGAACGTTTAAGGGCAGTTTTGTCCACATCAGAATGCCAGATGAATAGCCATTGTCCAGCCAGCTGCTTCTGCATTCACTACTGACCAGAGGCAATTGTTTTCACAGCCCAGATAGCCTGGAGATAAGCCTTAGATCCTATGAGCACAACTGTCAATTTGGATGAACAGGAAAACTCACAATCCTCTTTCAGCACGGATCTTAGGGCTTACTCAGCTGCAACACATGGGGGGAAAAGTGTTCTTGTGTGTAGCTCTGAACAACACTGTTTGGTTTTACAGCTACATTATGATTCAAGGAAAATATCCACATTTTAGATTAAAGGCCTTTCCACAGCCAAACACATGGCAGCAACTGGAAGCCAGCGGTTAAACAAGATTTTCACCTAAAGTTACATTTAACTGACTAAATGTGGGTTGGTGTGGCAGACAGAATTTTTCTAAAACACCAATGCACAAGCCACCAGAACAGAAAGGCAGCTTTTAGGAACCACTATCTTGCTCTGTTTTCCAACATAATTTTCTAATCACTAACACACAATAAGGAGATTTCCTTCCAGACATACCATACATGCCAAATTAAAAATACGCTGCAATGTTGCCGTTTCTTCCTTTAGTCGGAATTTCTGAAAAGTCACATGAAATTTCATTTTTCTAGAAAAACAAAGGTTTTTCTAGAAAAATTACCAATGTAAGCAGCAGATGAGGCCTACATTCAACATTAGTGCATAGAAGAATTACAACAGCACTAAGCCCAGTAAAGTTTCTTGGTATTTCTGCACTAAAGGATGTTTAACTCTACTACCCAGTGATGGAGGCAGAATTTCACAGAATTCTATTACAAGCTATTTTCTTTAAGCTTTCTCTCTGACCTCTATGTGAGGGCAGTTTCAAATGGATTTCCAAAGCATTATGGAATGTTTATTACAGAGGTCATTTTTGCTGCTGTCAGTGAGATTCATACTGCTCTTCCCTTTTGTGTCCTAATCTTACTCTCTGAAACTAATGCACTTTGCTGAAAAAAAGAAAAGTTAACGCTGTTGGTAAAGCAAGATTGTGGATGTGCAAAGGATGAAGAGTTAAAAGAGACAAGAAAAAGGATGGGAAGCCCTGCAGCATGAAGTCTGTAGTCTTGCCAGGTGGATAAAAACAACAAACCCACCTTAGAACAGTTACACTAGCATGACACAGCACCTCTTGAAGCAGACAGGCACCTCATAAAACCTAAATTTCGATAAATTAAACAATCAGAGCAGTTCTGTATAAGGTACAAGTTATGAACTTGCTCAAGATCACACTGAAGGCTCATGAGCTGACTTCATGCAGAACAGTTTCTGAAGCAGTTCCAGGCCTAGGACAAAATCACGAGACATTATAACCTTCATATCCAGATCAAATTTCAAGGAGGACCTGCTTACATAGCCTCCATTAATTTAATCTCCTGCACTTGTCAACGCAGTGAAGTTGCCAGAGTTTGAAGGAGAACTTCATACAGTACAGGTGACATTAGCAAAATAACTCTCGTTAGAGACACTACTGTAAAATACAAGATCCACTGCAATTTTACTGCTGTATTTAGAACATCTGGGATTCTAATATGATCAATATGCACAAGCATCCACCTGGAGCACCCACAACAGGGGCAGCCCTCATTTACTCCTCCCACAGAGGGACAAATCTCACAAAGAGCAGGCAAGGGCAGACAGATTCAAATTCACAGAGCTTCTACCAGGAGCACACTTTTAATGGTATTTCACATCTCACTTTTCAAAGCACACATTTAGAGATTGTATTAGTCGCTCAGTAGAAATAAGTTCAAAGTGGAATGAGTTACACAGATTTACAATACTGTGTGATTTAGAGTGTTGTTGCTCAGGAGGAGGAACTGGATTTGCTGAAGCCTTGGGCTGCCAGCTGTGAACCCACACCAAGTTCTGTCGCTGCTGGGATAGAGTTAACTTCCTCAGTAATTTCCCAGCAACGCGAACGGTGCTGGGGCTTGGCTTTAGCACGAGAAAATTACACTGACCTGTAAATTTCAAGCCATTGTCAGCACTAAGCTATTCAGACCCCACACTCCCAAACGCTGAGGGGAGCACAGTGTCCACGGAACACAGTAAGAGGAGCCCTTTTGCACTGACACACTGGAAGCCAAGAGGCTGAGTCACAACTTTTTGCAGGGGTTATCATTTTTAGAAAGCCCTAACGCTTGGGCGAGCACATCTCTGCTCTTCAGCGAGTTCCCCGAGGGGTCTGAGGGCAAGTAAAGGAAGGAGGGAACTACAGGGCAGTAAGCTTAGGGGGAAAAAAAAGAAAACAACAACAACAACACAGAAAAAAAAAAATCCCCCACAAAACCCTTTCATGCATTAGTTCCCTTCAACACTAGATTATATCAATGGCAAACAGAAGGGCTTATGCACGCACCATAATTACTTATGACAGGAATAGACAGAGTGAAAGAGCTCTTACACCGCTGGAGCTCCTTATTCCAGAGCCAGAGAACAGCCAGGGATGGAAGGCACCTCCGGGGATCACCCACCCAGTCCAACCCCCCCGGCAAAGCTGGGTCACCTGGAGCCGGTGACACAGGAACGCGGCCAGCTGGGGTTGGAACGTCTCCAGAGAGAGAGAGAGAGAGGGAGGGAGACACATCCAAGAGGGATGCAAGCTCGGGCTGGCCCAGAACTCCGACAGCGCCGCTGCCCTCCCCGCACAGCCCTTCCATGCTCCGGCCCCTCTTCCCAGGCCGAACGCCGGGAAAACGCCGGGAAAACGCCAGGAAAAAGCCCCGCCGGCCTCCCCCAGCCCCTGACCCGTGGGGACTCACCCGCTCCTCGTCCATGTCGCTGTGCGCGGCGCGGTAGGGCCGGGCAGGACAGGGCAGGGCCGGCGGGTATGCGGCTGAGGGGATGCGCTCCCNGCCTGCGCGCCCGCCGCCGCCCCCGGGGCCACGGGTTCGAGTCCCGGACCCGGCGATGGGCGGTGGCCACCAGGGTGGGCCGTTCGCCCTGATCGGGTCGGGTGTGCTGGGCTCCTGCAGTCTAGAGAAGAGAAGGCGGAGAGGGCATCCGTATAAATATCTCCAGTCCGTATAAATACCTTCAAACTCCCATTGGTGGTGCCCGGTGGCATAAACTTAACACCAGGAGTTCCGCCTCAACTTTTCCACTGAGGGTGGTAGGGCACTGAACAGCTCATCCACCTGTATCCCTTTTAACCTCCTCCTTTTAACCATTTTTGTTGAAGGAAATACTTTTGACTTGGTGTGAGGCATTTATTCCTTTCACTATTTTTTATTTTTTTTTTTAACAAGAAGAATGGATGCATGCAACAGCGTATTCGTCATGGCCAGCTATAGCGTGGATTTTAAGGGGGTGACATAATTGTGCAACTGAAGGAATAATGATGCTTAAGTGCAGGAAATTATTTAGAGGTGAAAGAGGAGACCTAAAGATAATAATCGTGGCACGGAAAAGGCTGCCAAAATTGTGCTCATGGAGAACCATTAAACACAGGAAACAGTGATAGTTGTCTGTGCAAGAAATTACAGTGCAATGCAATTTACCTCTGCTCAGTGCTTGAAATGACAGTGCCCTAAGTGACCAAGAGCTTTGGAAGTTGCCCAAGAGATCCTCTCGCACACTGTACATCTATAACATCGTCTTTTTCCAAACTTTTGTGGAGGGCTGCCTCTCTGAAGACATTCAGACCTCATCTGGACATCTTCCTGTGTCGCCTGCTTCAGGTGTCCCTGCATTGGACAGTCCAGTTGAACTTGGCAGCAGAGCCCAACTTCCCCCAGCTGCCCCCTCCTGTCAGGAGCTGTGCAGAGCCAGAAGGTTCCCCCTGAGCCTCCTTTTCTCCAGGCTGAGCCCTTCCCCAGCTCCCTCAGCTGCTCCTGGGGCTCCAGCCCCTTCCCCAGCTCCGTTCCCTTCTCTGGACATCACTCCATGATATTTGTGTGAGACTGGACGTCCAGTGAGGCAGCTTTGCTTTACATCACAGCTCACTAATCCAGTCTTAGAGAAGGCTTTTTTTTTCTGATGGCATTTGGCAGAGATGCAGCCATAAATCATCCACCGGGCTGAAGTGCAGCATGGTGGTTTTCTGGCAGCTCTGAGCACCGTGCTGGAATTAAAATGCTGCACTTTTGACATGGAGAGAGCCATAGGAGCCCTCTTCCAGAGTGGAAATGGGAAACAGGAATCCCCCATCACAGTGGGGAGATTTTGCACCCTGCCAGTGAAGCTGGCAAAAGATGCCTCTCTAAAGCCATCTCTGCCTCTGTGAGTCCTCTCTCACCGCGGCTGTGCCTTCTCCATTGGCAGCACTGCACAAATCCAGGGCGAGAACATGCAGAAGCATTGCTCCAGGCTTCCCAGCTCCATCCGGAGATCTCCTGGGACTGCATTAACTGGAACAAGGCTGGGCCTTCGCTGCAGTTTGAACATTCATGTTGTCTTCCAAGTACCTGATATCTTAATTTTTCCAAGTAACACCCACATCTTGGGCTGGTAGTTTCCACTTAAATCAGCGAGAAGAAAAGGAAGGAAAGTCATGTCTGGTCATGCCACATCTCAGGCTGACCAGAGACAAGGACACTGACCATGAGCCCATGAATCAAGGGCACTGATGGTTTTCCCCAAACAGTTTAGAAATAAAATACTGAAATCCAAAGGGGTTTTTCATTTCTTGGCCTGGGAGGCAGCTGGGTCAGAAATAGTGCCTGTGGTCAGACACCCAGGGTACCAGAAACAACAGTCTCAGGAAGGGGCGCATTTAGCTCTGAAACCCGCTGCAACATATTGGGGTGGGTGGTTACATTGTTTTCTGTAGTTGTGGGCCCACTTCTTGATTCCAGACCTGGGCTGTGTGGGAGCATTAAACCACGCATCCTCCTGTGTGCTATCTTCTTTGTAAACTGCAGATGCAGGGGAGGTGTCACAATCGAGAAGTATTTCCGCAGCTTCGTGGGTTCCTTCAGCACCTTTGTGAACACGAGCCTGGAGGAGGCCCACCAAGGGCCTGGAGAGGAGCAGGCTCTGGGGAGACCTGATTTCAACTACAATTCCTGAAGAAGCCAACAAGAAAGATGGAGAGAGACTTTTTAAAAAGCCTGCAGTGTCAGAACAAGGCGGAATGACTTCATACCGGCACAGAGCAGCGTTAGATTGGGAAGAAAATTCTTCCCTGTGAGGGTGGTGAGGCCCTGGCACAGATGGTGGTGCTACAAGGGATAGAAAATACCTTCAAACTTAACACTCTTAGCATATTTTAAGCCGTAAAGAAATGTCAGACAGAAGACCCAAAAGAAATGATGCCAAGAAGTTGAAGAAGAAATACCTCAGGCCCCTAAAACAATAATGGACCAACTTGGGCAATCACAGAATAATACAAGTAGAAGTTACAGTTAATCTGTCTTCATGCAGGGCGAATTAGATGCATCCATCTATCAAATTTCTCGTTAAAACAAAGGTTAGAATTTTAAGGAAGGATTTTTCCCCAGGGCAATTTCCTTCTGCCACCAAACATAATGCTCCCTACACTCTGTCTGAGGAGCCAAGCTAACCAAACAACAAGAGAGGAAGAAGAAGGCCTTTATAACTCAGTAAATTTTCTTTGTGCAGGCTTTGAGATGTGCTGGGCCCCGTGGCAACTGCTGCAGATGTTGGAGCTGCTTATGTGCAGCTCGGTGCGGCTTTGTCACCAGCCAACCCCTCTCCTGGTGCAGCTGCAAGTCGTTGTGACTTTGCAAAGGTCATTTTTGGGTGCTTAAACCAACCCCACAAGGCCTCTCGCTCCCGCCATTGACCTGGAGCCCTCCTGCGTTTTTGAGGGTCTGTAAGTGGACGGAGCAAGGAGTGAGTCACAGACAAACTACCTCAGCAGGCTCTGCACTGGTGAAGGCTTTTCTTGATGCATTTTCTTGGGTTTTCCCTATTTTTTCCCTATTTTGAGAAGCTCAGGAGCCACCAGCACAACCAGCCAGCCAGAGGAAGATTGGTGGAGCAGCAAAGAAGCCTCTGTGTAAGGGACATGAAATAATCTTAAGAACAATAAAAATTTCCCTGGCTTTGCTCCCATCAAACTACCTGAAAATGGCTGAGCTGTGCTGCAGGGCCTCACTGTGGGTGGGCTGAGAGGTCGTGACAGTGCTGGTTTATCGCTTCATGACCTTGATGAACTCCAGAGCCTCACAGGTCACTCTGCTGATGGCTCGTTGCTTTGAAGGCAATTCATGCAGTCTTCCTGTGGTAACTCAAGGAAGTAAAATTTGTGAGGTTCCCTTCTCCCCACTAGCAGCTTCTGCTGCCTCTCTCTGAGAGGTCTGCTGCACAGCAAGAACAGAGGACAGTGGGCAGGGGAAAACAGGCTTTCCCTCAGTTCTCTGATTCAGTCATTGCACTGAAGGAGACACTGAAGGTTTTATCTATGTTCGTGCAGAGAAGGCTGTGACTATCAAATCTGCTTCATTGTTTCTGCAGTAGGCTCTGCACCTATTTAAAATTAAAATAAACTCACAAACACAGCTCTGTGATAAGAAGTGTGTGTAACGTACCTATACTTAATATAGTAGAGCTTTGATTTTTTATGAATTTTTATGAATTTCCTCCCCTGGAATTCCCATTAAAATCTACTGCATTTCTGGCTTTATGCACTTATTGTAGTTTAACCCCAGGTGGCAACCGACCACCACACAGCCATGCTCTCACTGACCCTCCAGCTGGATGGGGGAGAGAATCAGAAGAGTAAAAGTGAGAAAACTCATGATATAAGATAAAAAGCCACAAACCCTGGGATTTGATTGCTCTTCACTTAATGATACCTTCATTCCAAGCATAAATATGGTATCAAATGGGGGGCTGAATCTTTAAAAATAGTATTTTTATCATTTAAAGCACTGTAAGTCAGTAGTAAATCTGTCTCCAGTGGCACTGGATTGCAAGGAAGGAGGAAAGGAGTTTAGTGAGATTGATGTAGAAGCCACCATCGTCACTTTGTAGATAATAAATCAGGATAGGCGGGATGAAATCTCTTTTTCCCCAACTCCAGCTTGATATCATCAATGTGACAGAAAAACTTGGAGTCTGAATCCATTAAGGACACATCTTGTATGAGGCAGCAGAGTGGCTGTGCTGTCTCTCTCCCCCTCACTCCCTGCAGCCTGGAGTTCAAGCTTTGGGTGTTTCTGAGGGGAAGTGAAAATAAGAAAAGAAGAAATGTGGCATAGGCAGGCACTTCCTTTATCAGTCACAGCACCTGGATTTGGAAGTTTTGCTGTTTGCCTGGGTGGAAACCTGATTCCTGTGAGCACAGTTAGCTGGGAAGGCAATGGAAGCAGGACAGGCTGCCCCACAGGAGCCTTGTAGCTCGTAGAGGAGAGCGTTGCTGGCCTGGTGTTGAACCACAGCCTCTTCCGGAAGAAATAAACCTCCTGCCCCACACAGATTAATTTTGTGGGTTTGTTGAGAACACTTGTACGTGCTCCTGGTACTCCTCATGTTCTCTCAAAGGCTATTATCTTCTTTAAAAAATTCCAGAAGACGTGACAGAGAACCATACCCAAGCTAATCAGTTAAACAACTTGTGCTCTCCAGAGTGCCTTTCACTGTTAAATTCCACATTTCTTTTATCTCCCACTTCTATTCCAGTGTCCCTGGGTTGTCCCTCTTGTTATTGCACCTGTGGCTGACTTTCTCTTGTATACCACACACCATTTCACACCCATATTTTGAGTCAGCTCCTTTGTCTGAGTGTATTCCCCTTTTGAGACAAACTTCTAAACTCCCTGGCTCCTACTCCGTGCCGTGGCACCAGAAGCATCACAGAGACACTCACAGCTGTTCCCCGGGGTCACAGCCTTTTTCAGATCAGCAGAGTGATAACAAAAGGCTGCATGTGGCTGCAGAGGAAATAAGTGATGCACGTTTTGGGTACATCTCGGCCTGCAGAAAACAACCCTTCAGTTCATACAGAGTTCATGGTTGCCAGGACTGAAAGAAAACAGCCGTTCTCCATCCTAAAAAATTGGCATTAAATTGCATGAGCCGTGGGAGTGATAAAAGGGAGTATCCAAGCCCAGCGAAATCAGTTCTGCTCATGCCATCCATTGCCCTGTGCTGCTCTGGTGACACATCCTTGGCAAGGCTTGTTCGATGTCTGGGACACTGCCCTGCTGTGAATCTCATTTTCCTACTACTGACTCTGTTGGGTAGGTTTCAAAAGGAGCCTGCCCAGTCGAGTTTGGCCTTCACTTTCACTTAAATATTGTGAATTTCTTTCTTCGCTGACCCCTCTCACTGTATACCGTGAAATTGCTTCAGTCCCAGCAGTTAAAGACTTGGGTGGTGGGAGTGTGACTCCTGTCTCCTGACTGGTCAGGCGGGAAAGTTCCCTCAAAAACCCCTGAGAGAGAAGAGAAACTCTTCAGGAAACAGAATATATCTGTATAAATAGGATGTACCCGTATACACAGCTCGGATTAAGCAGAGCCAGAGAAGTTTGTGAGAGCTGCTGGGAAAGAAACGAAAAAGCCATGAAAAAAAAAAACCAACATGCAAACATGTACATTCCTCAGGAGTCACCCACCCATGAAGCTGAATCCTGAGTCCTTCAAATCACATCATCTTGTCAGTTTCTGAGGTTGCTCCCCTCATGCCAAGGCACCTATTGGAATAAGCTTTGACCCACATCAGGGAGCAGGGAGTAAGTACATTTTCTCAGCCACCGCCTGGGCAGGCTTGGCCCAGAGCCACAAGAGTCCAGAAGTCACTTTACATTTTAAAACCAGGTTTGAGAAGCCCTGCAGCCAACCAGCAGCAGAAAGAAGACAGAGGCAGTGAGGAGGTAAACTGCAGAGGAGCAGCGGTAACAAAAAGAGGGGAAAAGAAGAGAAAGGGAATTTTTTTCACCTGGCGTAATAGCAAGCACTCCTGGGAAAAAGGGTCTGCAGGTGCCTGGTTTTCTCAGGGAGCTGAAGGTAAGAGGAGAGGAGAAAATAAGAGCTCTCCCCTTCAGGGAGAGATGTGCTGGCATACTCCGGTGGAGAGGCCAGTTGCAGTTTGGGAGAGAGGGAGCGTAATTAATGAGGTTTTCAAGGCTGCCTGCGCTTTGCTGGGCTATGCATCCAGCTACACTCCTCTGGCCATTCAAGATTAAGGAATTCTTCTCCAGCTTGTCACATGGACCTTTCATTTGTTTTTAAGAGGTTCCCAAAGCAAATTGTGGGCCGAAGCTTTTTTCCTGCACGGCGGGCTGGTGCTAGGGCCAGGGTCACCAGTGATGTCACTGATTTAGCCCCAGCCAGCAACGAGCCTCATGCAGCTGCTCATTCACTGCCCCTCCAGCGACATCAGGGAGAGAATCAGAAGGGTAAAAGTGAGAAAACTCGTGGATTGAGATAAAGGCAGTTTAATAGGGAAAGGAAAAACCACACACACGAGGAAAAGAAAACAAGGAATTTGTTCGCCGTGGGCAGGCAGGTGTTCAGCCATCCTCAGGAAACCCTGGGCTCCATCACAGGTGGCTTGGGAAGACAAAGGCCGTCACTCCAAACACAGCCCCTGCCTCATTCTCCCCACTGCTCTGCGTGCTGAGCCCGACACCATATGGTCTGGAATATCCTTCTGGTCAGCTGGGATCAGCTCTCCCAGCTGTGCCTTGCCCCAAATCCTTGTGCACCCCCTCGCTGGTGGGGCAGTGTGAGAAGCAGGGAAGGAATTGTTGCTGTGCGAGTCCTCTTCAGCAAAAAAAACCACATCCCTGCGTTATCCACACTGTTTTCAGCACAGACCCAAAACAGCCCTGCTCAGGAGAAAATTTTCTCCTACTCTGGAGAAAATTAACTCTATTAACTCAGCCAGAATTAATTCGGGCGAAACCAGGACACGTGCCTGCTCAAGGTAGCAAGTGCTGGTGGATGTCAGGATGCACCTTGCAGGACACAAGGTCCCTAAAGCTCCTTCACAGCGAGGATTAGCTGCTGTCCTCTTAATGGGCTCAAGACCTCCTAATCCCGATTTTGTGCTGCGGGCTGGCTTGTCCTCCTCACCTAGGGCAGGCACAGGCTCTGCGTGTGCGACTGTCTGCCACAAGGAGCTTCTCCAGGGAAAAGATGCGGCTGTGTGCAGCCCCTGCCTTGGGTGGGAGGGCGCTGGGCCGGTGGCTGCAAGTGCCCAGCTGATGGCACTGTGTCCCCGTCGGTCTGGAGAATGAGCTTCTCCTGTGCCTGGCTGGAAAAGCTTGCCCTTTGCCGGCCAAACGAGTCACTAGCTTTTGTCCGGGAGGCATTTATATTTCATAGTGTTTTTACCCGATCT
Organism: Dasyornis broadbenti; assembly: GCA_013397935.1. NCBI lineage: Eukaryota > Metazoa > Chordata > Aves > Passeriformes > Dasyornithidae > Dasyornis > Dasyornis broadbenti. The sequence goes on from VZRN01004840.1 coordinate 399,689, forward strand.
CCCCGGGGGCATGTTCTCTTTAGAAGTAGCTGCAGTTTTGCTCAGGACAATAGAAGCCGTTGGGCACATTTGGACAACTTTGTTAAAGATCTGAAGTGCAGAGAGATGGAGGATGTGAGGTTTTTTTTGCTGGCTTTGCCATGACCTGCATTATTCCAGGGCTTCTGCGACATCCCCACAAGACCTGAGTCTAGGTTTTGTCTCTGAGTGAAATGTTGACAAATCGCTGCTTCTGTTTATGGTTTTGTTGTCTTGTGGAGCATGAAGTGCTAACAGGGGACCCTGCATCCATAACGGAGAAGTGAAATTCAAATCCACCCTGTACAGGAGTCCTTGTTCAACTAGTTTTACAGTGAGATGGTTAAAAGTACTTGAAAGTGCATTTCTGCCCTCCACGTTGCTTGTTGAGGGGCTCAGAGCCAGGAGCAGTTGAAAATTCCACTGTGACATTTTGCAGGGAATGGGACCCCTGGTTTCCTCCAGAGAGAGAGGAACTGCAGCGCGGATGTGCAAGGAGGCAGCAACGCATCCACTTTCACTGCTGCCAGCAGAAAGCAAGGAGATTAAAGCTTAAAATAGCAGCAGAACTGCATGGTCATCAACTGATCTTGTAAAAGGCAGAGCAGAGATTTCAATATATTGCCCATCTGCTATCAGGGCAAGCCAGAGCTGGAGAGCACTTCCATTCTTGTTTTCTTTCTCTCAGGTGATGTTTAATCTGTGAGACAGACAGGTTTTATATCTGGCTTGACAAATGACACGGAGAGAGAGAGAGAGGCGGAAAGGTGAGGAGCTTTGTCCCAGGTGTCAGGAGCAGAATTGGCGTGTGCAGCCGTGGCTGTGTGACACCTCGAGTCTGAGATGGAGGAGCAGAGAAGTCATGGAGGGAAGGTCTGGGAGGGGGAGAGGTGAGGATCACAGGTGTTGTGCAAGGCTGGGGCCAAGGGCTTGATCTTGGAAAATCATGGGACAGCAGAAAACGGAGGGAGGCACCACCAGGGAAAGCTTGGGTGAGAGTGTGGGGGAGACAAGGGGCTTCAGGCCGATGAGGGAGAAGGAAACTGTCGGCAGAAGCACAGAATGACTTCTACATGTGGCATGAAGACCTCCTGTGCATTCAAAGGGAAGAAAAAAGTAGGACTACAGTGACTGAGGTGAGGTAAAAAGTGAAATTCAAGGTGTGTGACCCTGAAGAAGAGAATTACAAAAGGGTTGGAGGTCACATTTCTGCACCTCTGTGAAGGCTCTGACACTTGTGTCCCCTCTTAGGAGAGCAGCAGTGGATGATGGATCTGGCCCCGAAACTGCCCAGATCTTGCAGGGAAGTCTGGCTGCACAGCAAAAGATTGTCAGCAAGAAAAAAACCCCCACAGTATGGCTGGCGTGATGAGGTCACAAGCGTCTGGGGAGCATGAAACAAATATTAAAGAGAGTGGTGTGCTCTGCCAGGGGAAACTAGAGGAGAAAAAGGTCACTATTTCCTTTCAGAGAGCTGTGCTCAGTCTCCAGTCAGAGCGGTGGGAGCAGTATTGCTGAGAGGCTTCCAGATCCAGGGAATGCCATGTATCCATGCGTGCCGTGGGAAGCAGTTGGACACTGCCAGGACATTAAATCAGATTCCCTAATGAGCTCTGGGCTGCTAGTGATATCCAGCAGTCCGGGAAAACTCAATTTTCAAAGGGTCTGCAGCGAAATGAGCAGGTCTGGTTAGGTTTCCTCATCTTGTGCAGGGGAACGAGCAGCCCAAAATTGTCTCAGAAGAGTAAGTATGGGTGAACACACATGAAGCTGAAGAAAATGGAATTATTTATGGAGGATATTGCAGAGCCAAACTGGTGTGGCAACATTTACTGAAATTTATTGAAACTTAATGTGCTTTGATATATTCACCCCCCACCC